>CM073571.1:216084014-216576562 GCA_037074715.1 Magnolia kwangsiensis
CTCGAAACAGGTCGGACGAATCATGCTTTGACTCAGACTGACGCTCGGACTGGTGTTGCATCTTCGGCTCGGATTTCCCCATAACACTCCCAGTTTCATTTAGAAACCAAATTGGTAAATCGCAAGCGTTCATCTGGTCTCGCACACAAATTTCATGGGCTAAGATGAAAAATTCATAGCGATCATGGTTTGGAAGTTGACCCACTGAGACCTCTTGGGATGGAAAGGATTTCCTGATAGATGGTCTGCTTTAGAATAATAAGCTATCCATGATGGACAAATGGATGGATCAAATTGTTGGTTGGATTAATTTTCATATTAACAATAAACAATCTTGACCTTTGATTTTGTAAGGTTCAGATCGGATTCGAAACATCTCATCTGTGTGAAAAACAAAAATTCATGGAAGAAAATATCATAGCTTGGAACAAATTAAAAAAACCCAGATTGATCAATGGGACTACTCAAATAGCCCTAGGGGCACTGTTTCATTTCTCAACTATAAGGAAAGTCTAAATTAGATGTGTGCTGAAATATTGTTTATAGGAACTTTAGCCTTCTAAACTGAGTCATCTTCCAAACAAACCATTTGCGCAATGAGTCTCACCTTATGTGGTGTTAAGTGGACAAATAAAATATCTCAATTGAATTATATTTCAACCATTTGATAATCTCTAAATATAAATAATCCACTTACATATATCCTTTATTTAATCAAAGAGTTGAAATATTCAATCTCAGATTATATATAGAGAAAGAGCCATGCTCACATACGTACCTTATGTGAGCACTTATATGCACTTTTGCACATATGTAATGAGCACAAAATCTTAATGGTCCATGTGATGTGGCACCCTATAAAACTCCCAAGGCCCAACTTTCAGCTTGGTCCATAACTTTGGTGGGCCATAGCAAAGAGAGAGGGCACTGAAGGTTTTATGAGGTGCTGCATCATGTGGATGGTTCAAATTTTTTTCTCCAGTGCCCCATGAAACTCCTAGAGCCCAACTTTAAACTTGATTCAAAACTCTGGCAGGTCATGTCAAAAGGAAACTGTTGTAAGTCTGAGTCAAAACAAACCTAAATTAACCCCAAATATTAGAAATTCGGATCTAATATCATGAGTAATCTTGTGCTTTGCACATTCAACAAAGATAGAACAATAAAATAGAAATAACCAATCAAAGCAAAACACAAATACAATTTTTACTTGTAAAATTCTTGCAGGGAAAAACCATGACACAAAGCGACAGAGATCTCCACTATAATAAAAACCTTAGAGTTACACCAATTACCTTCTTTGATTACAAAAGAAAACTGATTTTCCATTGTAATGTGCACCCTAGGAGAGCCCTATCTCTTGAGAAAATTCTTTTCCAAGCCCTTACAAGTATAGAAAACCCTCTCACCCTCGTCCTCTAATAGAAAACACGTCCATACTAAGCCCTAATTGTTTTAGGCATTAAATACTCGAGAAAATTCTTTTCCAAGCCCTTACAAGTATATAAAACCCTCTCACCCTTGTCCTCTAATAGAAAACACATGTTCATACTAAGCCCCAATCGTTTTAGGCATTAAATACTCCGATTTGCGCAAAATCGCAAAACTATGTATGTCCATCGGTCGGATTGTCAGCGACTGTCAGTCGGATCGATGATAATTGTTGGTTCATTGGTAAAACCATCGGGATTGTTGGTCGGACCGATGGCAACTGTTGGTTGGGCTAATAGAATCTGCTTTGCTTTTAAGAAAACCTGCACTTTGTAGATTAGATCGACACCCATTTTGGTCTAACTAGACAGAGCCCTATTTCGACTCCCAGGCTGTGCAGAATCCAAGGCATTTGCATAACAATCTCCACCTTGACGTGTATTCTGTCAAGTCACCCTAAAGATTTATTGTGGTAACCTCTACCTTGAGCGTAGGCCGTTCCCTACATCCTCCACCTGAAATGCAACTCCATTCACATGCCTATGTAAAGGTGCCCAATCTCATCAATGTCTAGTGAGATTAATCAAGACCAAATAATGCTTGAGCTTGTTTGTGGTCATCGGCTTTGTCAGTATGCTTGTGGCTTTCTCATCTTTGTAAATCTTCTGAAACTGAATCTCTCCCAAAGTAATGAGTTTATGTATCTTATAGAACATTACATCGATGTTCTTGTTTCTCACATAATACACTCGATTCAACACTAAATGAATAGCGCTCTGACTATTGCAATGCAATCGAATTGCCTGTTGTTTCAACCTAAGTTCTCCTATCAGACCCTTCAATCATAATGCCTCATTTGACGCCTTTATCGTAACCATATATTCCATATTTGTTGTAAAAAACTCTACGATAGATTGTAGCATAGATCTCTAATATATTAGTCCGCCTGCTAATATGAAAACATGTCCCATGGTAGACCTTCTATTCTCTAGATCTCTTACATAATCCGCATCTACGCAGCCTACAATTCCACCTGAAGCTCCATGTCCCCCGAACATAGTTTCAATGTCACTTGTGCCCCTGAGATACCTGAGAATCTAGTTAACTACATTCCAATGCTCTTTTCCTAAATTCATCATACATTTGTTGATCATGCTAATTGCCTATGGGATATCTGGCCTTGTGTAAACTATCACATACATGATACTACCAACTGCGTTTATGTACAACACCCATGAAATGTCTAAAATCTCATCTTTTGTGCTTGAACATATCTCTTATATTAGCGGCACAATTGACATTGAAATCATGTTCGAGGGACATGGAACTTCAAGTAGAGTTGTAGGTTACATGAATGTGAATCAGTTAACTACATTCCAATGCTCTTTTCATAAATTCATCATAAATCTGTTGATCACGCTAACTGCCTATGAGATATTTGGCCTTGTGTAAACTATCGCATACACAAGACTACCAGCTACATTTATGTACGACACCCGTAACATGTTTGAAATCTCCTCTTATGTGCGATTTCATTGATAATTTAAAGTGGCCTGCTAGAGGTGTGCTATTTGGTTAACACCTTCCATGTAAAAATTTTCTTTAACACCTTCTGAACATATCCTCTTTAAGACAACCACGGCTTCCCAAACTCTTTCTCTCTGTGAATCTCCATACCTAGGATCTTCTTTACAGTGCCCAAATCTTTCATATCAAATTCCTTAAAATAGACTTAAACAAAAGCATCTCGCCTTTTTGTCCTTTGTAGTAATCAGCATATTATCAATATATAACATCAGTAAAATGTAGAGCCTTTCATCAAGCACCCTGTAATATATACATCAATTATACTCACATCTGATATAACCAATCTCCACTATGTAGAAATCGAATCGCGTGTACAACTACTTCGGATACTATTTTAGCCATGCAATGACTTTTTCAGTCTACACACATGATCTTCCTTACCAAGCTCATCAAATCCTTCTGGCTGTTTCATGTAAATAACTTATTCCAAATTTTCATTAAAAAAAATGTCATCTACACATTAAGCTACACCAATTTCAAATTGGATTTCGCTATCATAGCCAGTAGCACCCTAATTGACGTATGTTTCACTACTGGAGAGAAAACTTCATTATAATCTACTCATTCCCATCGTAAATATCCTTTTGCTACAAGTCATGCCTTAAAATTTTTGCCCAATTTTTTTTGTTAATGTTGCATTCTTTCTGAACATCCACTTGCACCCCATAGTCCTCTAACCTTTTGGAAGTTTCACCAACTCCCATGTCTGATTTCTGTGTAGAGATTTCATCTCCCGTCATGTTCAACATTCACTTGTTGCCATCCTTTCTAGTCGTAGCCTCTTGGAAGGTTTGGAGATCTCCACTCCTTACAAACAATATGAAAGAAATCATGTCCTCAAATCCATATTGAACCCGGTTTCTAATGGTTTATCTTTCCTATTCTTTCCTATATTCTCCTAGGTATCCTGCTAATTATTTTGGTTAGTTTCTTACTCTCGTTGAATTTTGCCTTCAATAACAGGCTCAACTAACTCCACCTACACTGATAATTTCTCTACCTCACCATGTGTTTCCAACTTCTCTACAGCGTCCTTATTGGCTTTTAATATAGATGCATCATTGAATATGATATCTCTGCTAATGACCATCTTTTGAGAAATTGTATCCCAAAGCTTATAACCATTAACACATTTCTCATAACTGATGAAGAAGCACTTTATAGATTTGGGATCCAACTTCTTCATTTGTCCACTCTACACATGAATGTGTACTGGACACCCAAAGATTCTCAACGCTTGCCTATCCAAACTTTCTCTACAACCTTAAAGTCCTCTGCAAATGGTGACCAATTTACAATATAATATGTCATGTTAATCACTTTTGCTCAGAAGCTTTTAAGCAGCTCTCATGCAACCATATACTTCTCGTCGTTTCTAATAGAATTATGTTCATCCTTTCTACCACTCCGTTCTACTATGGGGTACCTGGAGTTGAGAAGTGCCTTGATTAGATCTAACTGGCTATTATATATAATATGTATGAGCATATGGTGGGCCTCCACTATTGGTGATCACTAAGGGGTTGTTTGATTTTTCATTTACTAGTATAATTCATGGTAAATGAGTAATTATTATTTAACCATGTATTTACAGCAGCAATCCCAAGGTTGACGTTGACAGGGAGCTTATTTGCAAAGTTTATGACTCCATAGATTACATTCGTATAATTTTGACATGTAAAAGTTGTGGGGCCCATCTTGATGTATTAGCTTATTTTAGAGCATAAGCCTCAAGTTGACTACACCATAAGAATTTCAAAAATATTCATTCCCATCTTCGATGCTGTCAAGGGAGAGAAGTGCGTAAGATCAAAGAGTTTGGGGCTCCAAAAATATACCAACAGTGACATGATTCAACAATTCACATATATGCTTTTGCCCTTTTAAAGTTCATGATTTTGATGCATAGTGATCAATCATATTGGTAAAATTGATTGCATATGGTTGGTGAATGATGAAGGTGGTATGCTCAAACAATATTCGCCAATCCAACCATCATATGGCCACCACAAGAATTTGAACAATTTGAGATGGTTGTCCATTTGCTTTCTATGTTGTAGCTCACATGATAATTGAATAAGCTTGATTTTTGGGACCACCTCATCATGATGGAATTGAAGTGATATATGGGTTGGATGGCCTATAAACAACACGGTCAGCCTAACCCAAGCTATATGGTAAGACAGATTAGGAACGTCTCTTAATGCAAAAGGTTTCTGTCTTCGATGATTGCCTATAAGACAACTAAGGACCGTGTCTAATACTAACAGTCTATGACTATCACAGATGACACCTATAAGACAGTTAAGGACAGTCTTTTATTCCTAACAGTTGTTAACCATCTTTTTTCCACAGTTACTGACAATTTTGATAGTCTTAAATGATTAGTAGACGTTTTACCATTAAGACAATTTTGCTTCATATTAAAGATAGTTAAGAGCTGTTTGAAATTTTAGAGACCGTTCATAGGTTCATAGCTGTCTTTAAATTAAAGGATTTTGCAGACAGTCTGCAACCTTATCAAAATTCATCTTTTTTTCCCTTTTTCACATAGTGACAACTTCCGCGTTTGAGTGACCATATGAGATGAAAAAAGAAATTTAAGAAATAAGAAAAAGAATATATAATAGTATAAAGACCACCAAATAATATATACTCAACTCACTCTAACAATGACTTCATAACCACACGAACCGAGTTAACTCGGACTCTTTATTTCATTAAAGTTATAAACTCTACATCCATAGGCCGAGTTCGGATCGAGTTTCATTCAGTGGATGGAGGAGGGGTAACAAAAGAAAGGAACTCCTGGTCTTGTTCAAATATAGCCATGTCCACATCCTCCATGTTCACCCACGCTTCTATTCCATCACCATCTCTTGTATCCATTAAAATTGTAATGTTTTTCCCACCCAAACAGCTAGTACAAACCCAAGTGGGCCTCCCCCATCCAAAATCCGCACCATAGAAAGGAAACCTACACCAACTAGAAAATTTATACATGTCTCTACCCGAATTCGAGTATTTTTTAGTCTTCTCATTTATTAATTCATCTACCCTCAAAACCCCATCTATTTTTTGGAGTTGTTTTATGTAATCAATATCTATTTCTCTTGTTGCATCCCTTATCTTCCTCTCTAGATAATGTTGAGTGTTTATGTGGCACTCTTCCTTCATTGCCACTGATGTCGCGAAAGCCACAAAATTCCCAAACGAATATTCCGGCATTGGCGGCACCATTCTTCCTCGCAAGTTCACCGCATGCAACTCCATGGACGTCTTCGACAACCCCTCTTTGGCTCCACATGCCCGCTTCATGCATCGCCAGATAAGCGCAGTCACTGCTTCGACCCGTGTGGGATGGTTTCCCAAATGGTTGGCTGGTCTACCTCTAAGGGTAGCTATCATGGACGCATCGAACAAAAACCTCTTTGTTACAATGTTTTCTTTCTCTTTTATGTTAAACCCAATGAAAACAACAGGTCCTTCAGTTGGGAAAAGCTTGGAAGACTGGAAGTCTGGGCTGGAGATGGTTTCACCACGTGATGTGCTGGCCCACCCATTCATAAATGTGGCAATTGAGGCAGCGTCAGCGATCTTGTGACTAATGCACACTCCAATAGCCATTCCACCACAATCGAATACATTCACCTGGATGGCTAGGATCACGTCCCAACCTGATCTGGCACGCAATACACTGCCTGGAACCAATAGATTCAAGTACTCGACGTAGGGTTTTTCAAGGAACTCCGATAACCGACCATGCACTCGAGCTTCTGAAAATTCAACACCATCGTCGTTGCATTCGACCGCTGAATAATTTTCTTTGAACCGTCCGGCTAACGGGTAGTAGGAGGTTAATGTGTCCGACAATGATTTCTTTAGTTGTTGAACTTTTTCAATGGTTGAGATGTGATGATTGCTCCCATCACTAGCGTAGAAGTATATGATAGGTATGTAGCCAAGGAAGGCCCATTGATCTAGTAAGGATAGCTTGAAGTTAGACAAGTGATTTGGGGTTGGAGAAGATGGTTTGATGCGTACTCTATTGATGACATGAATCTTCAACATATTGTTTTCGTAATAAGATGAGTATTTTATGGTTTTGGGTATAAAGTACTTTAGATAGAACTCTTATATATAGCTTCTGAAGTTCTATACGTACACGCATAAGAGAGAGAGCACCAATCACATGAAACATGCAGGTAAGTGAAATAGTATTTTTGATGGGTGGGAAATGAATGTGGAATTAATATAAAGCTTTTACAAATTTAATTATAGAAAGCACTTGTAATACATTTAATTATAGACATGAATAATTTCAAAAGAGATGTTTTGTAGAACATCTAACTCATCTAGTATGGTAGTCCATCGAGAAAACAAGATGCCCCGAAAATCAGGTCGATCCAACTATTAGGTGGGTTACATTTATAGAAAACAATGAACAACCAACAAAAAATGTCCATATTCATGTGGGTCATCTAATAGTTAGATTAACCTAATTTTTGAGGCATTTCATTTTTTATTTTTTTTATAAGAGGTATATAATGGTGGTGGAAGGGCAGGATGGCATACAAGCATCGTGATTCAATCTCATACATCAACTAATTAGACATACAACTAGTTAGGTGCGACTGAGCATTTCTCATTTTAAAATATTGCATCAGGTTAGTAACTTAAATTTTAAGTAACAATATTGAATAACATTTTGCCTAATTTTGGGACATTACAAAGTAAAAAACTTCAAAATAACCTTGAGTATTTTTTATTTTAATTTTCAGTATTTGTATGGTTCTTCATAGAAGTTTTTAATACTTGTGTACTATGGTATGACACACAATTAGATGGTCACGAGTGTTAAGATTTAAATGTTTTATTTAACTGTTTGTCCAAGTCTTTAGATATTTGGTTATTTGACCGAGTCTTTAGGTAGTTGGTTATTTGATTTCGTGGCTGAGAGTGATTCTATTTTATAGGAGTTGTGGTTAGTGCTAGGATGATGCGTTTTGTTGTAAAGCCTATTTAATAGGCCTTTTTCTTTATCAATCAAAATAGGGTCTCACCATTCCAACACGTCTCCTTTGTTTTGTTATTTTGTATCAGTGTTGTTTTGTATCAATGGTATCAGAGCCAGAAAACGTGTAAGAGAAAAACAAGAGAGAAAGAGTTCCCAAACAATGATACTCCCTAAAAACAGTTCAAAATAGCAGCAGCTATTTTCTCCTCTGACTTTTTTTTTTTATAAGAATCGATAGCTTCCGATTCAAATTTTGTGCAGGTGGTGATCCCACATTTTGATGGTCACTATGACCATTGGAGTATGCTAATGGAGAATTTTCTACGGTCAAAAGAGTACTAGTCAATCGTTGAATCTGCAATTGAAGAACCAGTAGCAAATACAGTCTTGACGGATGCCCAAAAAATAGAGTTGGAAGGAAGAAAGTTAAAAGATTTGAAGGCAAAAAATTAGCTTTTTTAGGCACTTAATCGTCCCATCTTAGAAACAATTCTTAGCAAAGAAACTTCCAAAGATATTTGGGATTCCATGAAGAAAAAATATCAAGGCTCTGCTAGATGAAGCATGCATAGCTTCAAGCTTTGAGAAGAGATTTTGAGACTCTACAAATGAAGGATAAGGAATCTGTCACTAGCTACTGTGCCAGGACTATGGACATCAACAACAAAATGCGATTTCATGGTGAGAAGATGGAAGATGTCACTATTGTGGAGAAGATATTGTGTTCCTTGACACCAAGTTTGATTATATCGTGTGTTCAATTGAAGAATCGAAAGACATAGATGCATTCTCTCTTGATGAACTGCAGAGCTCTTTGCTGGTCCATGAACAGAAGATGAACCAAAGTTGAACTTCAGAGGAGCAAGCTTTGAAGGCTTCTACCTCTACTCATTTCTCAAACTCTAGAGGAAGGGGTAGAGGTAGAGGTAGAGGAAGAGGAGATCGAGGCAATAGAGATGGCAGCAGGTATTTCAAAGCCAATGATGATCGATTTCGGGGCAAAGGCAGAGGACGAGATCAACATTTTGACAAATCCAAGGTAGAGTGCTTTAGATGTCATAATTTTGGACATTATTGTTCCGAATGTTATACCAGGTTGCCTAATGACAAAGAAAAGGAAGAGCAATCAAATTTTGTCGAAAAGAATGAAGTGGAAACTTTGTTGATGGCTGTTCAAGCCAATCAAGAACCTGAGTCTGATGTTTGGTATGTGGATATGGACTGCAGTAACCACATGTGTGGAAGTAAGTCTTCTTTTTCTTATTTAAATGAAGGTTTTCATTCTACAGTAAGTTTTGGGGATTGTTCCACTGTGAGGGTACTGGGAAAGGGTGATATTAAAATAAGAACCAAGAATAGTTTTGTAGCAACAATATCTAATGTCCTTTATGTTCCTGATTTGAAAAATAATTTGTTAAGTGCTGGTCAATTGCAAGAAAAGGGTTATGTAATCACTATTCAAAAGGGTGCTTGTGAGATTTATGATCCTACTAGAGGAGCTATTGCTGTTGTACAAATGAATTCAAACAGGTTGTTTCCATTGAAGATTGCAAGTGTGCAATCTTGTTTCGTAGTTGACGTAAAAGATTCTTCTTGGTTGTGGCATTTTCATTATGGCCACTTGAAGTTTGGTGGATTGAAGACCCTCCAAAAGAAAAATATGGTGACAGATCTTCCTCAGATTAGTATTTCTTCCCAAGTTTGTGAAGAATGTGTTGTTGGCAAACAATATTGTTCTCAATTTCCCCACGGGAAGTCATGGTGAGCAAAAGGTGTTTTGGAGCTAATTTATTCTAATATTTGTGGTCTGATAACAACATTTTCTAATGGAGGTAAAAGATACTTCATTTCCTTCATTGATGATTATACTCGAAAAACTTGGGTTTACTTTTTACAGGAAAAATCAGAAGCTTTTTGTGCATTTAAAAGCTTCAAGGCTCATGTAGAAATTGAAACAGGAAAGACCATTAAGACCCTCCGAACAAATCGTGGTGGAGAATATTGCTCAACCGAATTTGAAGTTTTTTGTGAAGTTCATGGCATTCGAAGAGAGCTGACAACTGCTTATACACCACAGCAAAATGGTGTATCGAGGAGGAAAAACAGAACCATTCTCAATATGGTGAGAAGCTTGTTAGCAAGAGGGAGAATTCCAAAACCTTTTTGGCCTGAAGCAGTAAATTAGAGTATTCATGTCACGCCCCAAACTTAGAAATCGAGCTCACAAAATTCTCGATCGCCGAATCCAGCGCCTACGGCCTCCGTAGAACCCCATTCTCTGCTCCTAGCTCCCATTCGCCAGGTTCCGATCCTGGGATGCTACGAGGAGGATTTTCAACGTTAGTTTGATTCGTAATAAGCATAACCAATGGCATAACCCACAAACAACAACCAAAAACTCCATTACATTTTCACTATGATCAAAAACTTTACAAGTACAATGAGCATAAAGGGAAATACAATGGTAAAGAATAAAAAACTCCAAAATGATCTGCAACGTGCTCCTGCTTCAGCGCTGCTGCGAACCAACGTCACCTGCACGCAACAGTCGTGCATAAGCTTATAGAAAGCTTAGAGGGTGGTGAAAGTGTGTGCGCAAGGTAGTAATATGAACATGCAATATTAGAGTAATGCGGAGTATGCAGATGGATCCATAATATCATGAGCCGTACCAAGGCTATGCGATGCAAGACATGAATGGTATCGGCCATCCTAAGGCCATGCGATGTGTAATGCAACTCAAGCATACAGATCCTCATCTATGTCCACACATCAATACAGTTCAAATATGGGATATCACCGGGGTCTAGTATACTCTAAACCAGATTATCGCCACATCGCGTGCAATAAGGTAAGTGGAAAAGACCTCACTATCCGTCTGCCAATATCGGGCGCTACTCGTCGATAGCGGACTCATTCCTCGAGCTGGTCAGACTCAGCCTAGCATTGCCCTCTACGCTCGGGCAGGTAAGGCTGCACCCCCTTCCAACCGACCACGACACAGTGGAGAGCGCGACCGTCTGGTAGTCGGTACTCAACGCTCATCTACCCACTCGGTCTAAACGTTGGAGCAACCTCTTGGTACCATAAGGGTTTAGGAACTTTCACCCAGGGATATCTATAGCACCCCATGTAGAACAAAATTTTCGGTATCCAATCCTGCCAACCACGATGCATCTATGGAGGCTACAGCCCCGATGTCGCTAGGGCGTACAATAATCATGTCACATAAATACGAAATGCATGAATCACGTTATCCAGTCATGCAACAATTCCTTCGCATATCGTGCACTCATGTAGGGCAACGCCGCCTATTCAGGAGCCCCTAAACAACCTGCCCGAAGGCATATGCTATGATCAGTCACTTCTCATATCAAGCATACATATGATGCGTATGATCATGAGTCATGGAACTATACTAAACATGGTATAATGAAATGGACTATCCTTACAATGCTGATGGGCCTAGACGGCCTATACACAATAAGTACGGGCCTAATAATGGGCCCTAAGGAGAGTCGTAATGTGGACATCCAACCAGCATTACACTCGCAATGTGGACGTCAAACCAACATTGCCCCCAAGGCACGATCGTCGTGAACATTGTTACATACTCTATGTTGGGGTCACGCATTGCAATGGACCTTAGGTACATCTCATTGGGCTTTAAATATATCAAATGGGCCGCATTACTGGGCTTCACCAATGGGCCGTAGGTACATTGCAATGGATCACCATCCAGGGGGCCTCAGAGTATATCAATATGGGCCTAATCTCAGGGCCGATGCATATCAGATGGACCTAAACTCATAGGCGTATTTAAGTCAAATGGGCCTATACCCATAGGCCTTAAAATACATCAAATGGGCCTGATCCCATGGACCTTAAATAAATCAAATGGGCCTAACCCATAGGCCTTTATTCATCACACTGGGCTTCGACTCATGGACCTTAGAATATCAAATGGGCCTACCAATTGAGCCCCATGCACCTCAAATGGGCTACATCCAAATATAAGTGGTGATGGTGATTTCCACCATTAAAATTCCTAAGGCCCATCGTAACATACGTTTCTCATCCAATTTATTCATAAGGTAACATAATGATGAATAAATGGAAACAAATATCAGCTTATAGGGAACCACTATGCCCCTTAGAAATTTTAAACGGTGGACGTCATTGTCCATTAAATTGTGGGGTCTACTTGAGCTCAAAATCTGATTCACTTTTTTTTCCCCATGCCATAAAATGATTTCAAAATGGTTGGATGGTATAGATGTAACACATGCATCATGGTGGGTCCCACTGTCGCTGGACAGTGCGGACAAGTCGCATGCATCACAGGGAGCTCCACCATCTGCTGGACGGTGGATGAAAGCAAAAGCATCAAGGTGGGTGCCACCGTCCGCCCGGACGATGGATGAAAGTCACATACATTATTGTGGGTCCTATGTGGGGCCCACCTAAATGTTTATCTGAAATCCAACCAGTTCACAAGGTCACTCAGACCTGGATGAAGGAAATACACAAATTTCATCTTGATCCAAAACTTTTGTGGGACCCAAAAATAGGTTCCAATGGTAGAGGTTCAATTCCACTGTTTCCTATGATGTGGGCCACCAGAGCATTGGATCAGGCAGATCTTTGGAGGGGGGCCACTTCAGGGGTTGGCCCACCCGATGAACAGTGTGGAAAAGACATATACATCATGGTGGGGCCCACGGCAACAGCCGTGGGACCCTACTGATCCGTCCGCCCGGCTGGTAGCGTCTATTGCCTTCGGACGGTGGCAGCGCTGCTGCCATTTTTTTTTCTTTTTTTTTTTCTTTTTGTAAAAATCATATGTGGGGCCCACTGATGGGAAATCCACTCCGCCCACTTGATTCTAGGGCCCAAACAGGCCATACCAATCTCATCTTTGGCACTGATTTGGCGTGTAAAAGCAACAAAATGGGCACTAATAGTCTTAGAAGAGTAAAAGTACCGTTTTCTCTGGTACGGCCCGCCTGATCATTGGATTGAACTCATTCTTTGGCTCAACGCCTAAAATGATGAGGGAAAGAGGATGGACGGCCTGGATTGAACCAAAACATCAAGGTGGGGCCTATACAAGTGGGTCACACCTAAAGCTAATATTTGAGTTTTCCTTTATACAGGGACATCCAGCGTCCTAGACGCTGGACGGTCTGACCATTTGCCAAAAAGGTGGGCCCTGTCTAGGTGCTTTGAGGTGGGCCACCTCATGGCTACCCACACACATATAAGGTGGGCCCCATCTAAAAATGGAATGGGTCCAATACATGCATTCTAGTGGGGTCTTTTCAAGTGGGCCACATAACCATAAATAGTAAAATAAATAAAATAAAATAAAATAAATGAAAAGAGAAGGGAGAGAGATGGAAAGTGAGACACGCTTGTGATGGAGGGACCCCGACATTATGGGCCCTCCCTTAAAAATAAATCATACAGTCAAAAGGGTCCCTTAACACATGGGACCACCAAGATCGAGAATCAACGGTGGAGATCCTTTCTCCACCAAAATAGACGGTCTAGATGACCTTTTGCAATGAAATAAACATCATGATGGGGTCCATGGAGAATGGCCCCATCATGAAATGATCATGATGATCCAAGTGGGCCATCGGCCTCATCTTAGGGTCCCAAGTGAGATCCAAACCATTGATCGGTTGGCCTCACTTGGCCCATCACAAAAACAGGAAAAAGCTACATTATCAAGCACCCACCGTCTGATCTTCTTGCTCCTAAGGGTTCCCTGGCACCTTAGCTTGGATTTCAATGGATGAGATGAGGAATGGAGGGTTAAGATGGGAGATGATGGGGTAGGAAAGTGGGCCACTTGGAGCTTAGGAATGCTTGAAAATTCCATACGTATGGAGCTTGGGATTTTGGTTGCTTGGAGATTTGAAATGAGAAAGAGAGAAAGAGAGAGTTGTAAAGGGAGAGAGAGAGAGAGTGATGGATGGATGTGGTGGTGATGGGTGTGTAAGAGCTTTTTGACTTTTGAGCCCTTTTGTGTAAGAAAAGGAATGGGCATGGAAGACTTTTGTAGCATTTGTGTAAGAAAGGTATGGGTTAGGAAGACTTTTGTGGTTGCTTTGGAAAAGGGGTGAAAGTGATGTGTACTTGACATGTGATGGATTGATGGATTGATTGATTGATGGGATTGATGTGATTGATGTGACACATCGTAGAGATTCTCTTAGGTTTTGCAACGCGCGGCGTTTCCTCGCACCGAACGTCGGTCTACAACTCTTGACCAGGGTATCGCCTCGGCACGCGAGTCGCGGCATTGGAACCGCAACGACGGCGCGGTTGCTATGGTATTGGTCTTGGATTGAGTCGACTCGGTTTGTCGGCATATGAATCAGGGTCGCGCGTCAATATCGGTTAAGGGTAGAAAGTTGCTAGAATTCGACCGGTAAGACCGCGAAAGTTTACGGAACGGTACGGACTAAGATACGGGTCTTACAATTCACCTCTTGAACAGAAGTCCTACTTTTACTGTTCAAAATATGACACCAGAGGAGACTTGGAGTGGAAGGAGACCAGCTGTAGATTATTTTAAAATTTTTGGTTGCATCACTTATGCACATATCCCGAATGAGAAAAGAAAGAAACTTGATGATAAGGGGAAAAAGTGTGTCTTTCTTGGTCTTAGTGAAGCATCCAAAGCATATAAATTGTTTAATCACTAACCAAGAAGATTGTGACCAATCGAGATGTTGTCTTTGATGAGGAAAACACTTGGGATTGAAATAGGCAGCAACCTACTCAAGTTCTTTTTGACAATGATTCTCAAAGAGAGCTAACTCTAGCAGTCTTTATGCCTGAAAATTCATCAGAAGCAACTCCAATAGATACTGAAATTTTGCCAACAACAGCAGAAGCAACTGATGCAGCAGCTGGATCTCTTTGTCGTATTCGAAAAAGGCCAGCATGGATGGAAGACTATGAGGTAACTGAAATTGCAGATCTAATCACTTACTTTACTTTATTTGCAGATTGCGATCCTACAACTTTTGAAAGTGCTGTCAAAGAAGCAACATGGCGGAAGGTGATGGATGATGAAATTGATGCCATTGAAAGAAATGATACTTGGGAGATGACTGATATGCTGAAAGGGTACAAAACCATTGGTGTAAAGTGGGTCTTCAAAATAAAACTAAAGGAAAATGGTGAAGTTGATAAGGCGCGTTTGGTTGCTAAGGGATATAGGCAGGAATATGGGATCGATTATACAGAAGTTTTTGCTCTCGTTGCAAAACATGATACAATCAAATTGGTAATCGCATTGGCAGCGCAGAACTCGTGGCCTATTTTCCAGCTGGATGTCAAATCGACATTCTTGCATGGAAACTTGGAGGAACAGGTATTTGTAGAACAATTCCTTGGTTATATTAAGATCAGAAATGAGCATAAAGTGTATAAATTAAAGAAAGCTCTTTATGGATTAAAAAAATCTCTACAAGCTTGGTATAGTCGCTTTGAGGCTTATTTTTTAAAAAATGGCTTTCACAAATGTCCATATGACCACACACTTTTTATTAAAATTGGAGATAAGGGGAAACTTATTGTTTGCTTATATGTAGACGATCTTATATTTACTGAAAATGATGGTGTCATGTTTAAAGAATTCAAGAAATCTATGATGGTTGAATTTGAAATGTCTGACCGTGGTATGATGCATTACTTCCTTGGTATAGAAGTAGTGCAATCAACTAATGGGATCTTTATTTCTCAAAAGAAGTATGCGCAAGATATTTTAGACAGGTTTTAGATAAAGGATTGCAATCCTGTAAGCACTCCAACGAGTTTGGCTCGAAGCTAAACAAAGATCATGAAGGGAAGAAGGTGGACAACACACTTTACAAGCAAATTATTGGCAGTTTGATGTATTTAACTGCAACAAGACTAGACATAATGTATTCTGTAAGTTTAATAAGTAGATATATGGAGAATCCAACAGAAATGCATTTGTTAGCTATCAAGAGAATCCTTCGTTACTTACAAGGAACTAGAGATTTTGGGTTGTTCTATAAGAAGGGTGAAAAGTTAGAGTTGTTCGGGTTTACTGGCAGTGATTATGCAAGAGATCAAGATGATAGAAGGAGCACTTCGGGCTATGTTTTTATGTTGGGCACGGGGGCTGTTTCGTGGTCTTCTAAGAAGTAACCAATTGTCACATTGTCAACTACAGAAGCTGAATTTTTTGCTGCAACAGCTTGTGCTTGTCAAGTTATCTGGTTGAGAAGAATTCTTGAAGAGCTACAGTTCAAGTAAGTTGAAGCTACAACAGTTTTTTGTGACAACAACTCAACAATCAAACTCTCCAAGAATCCTGTGTTACACGGAAGAAGCAAATATATCGATATGAAATATTATTTTTTAAGAGATCTCGGCAATGATGGAACAATCAAATTGATTTATTGTCGAAGTGAAGATCAAGTTGCAGATATACAGACCAAGCCTCTCAAGTTAGCTACATTTGTGAAGTTGCGTGGTCTACTTGGAGTGTGTTCTCGTGCTGTTGTAAAGGAGGACTTTGCAGGGGGTTGATTTTTCTTTTAAACTGATTTATGCAGATTTCAGTTTAAGAGAGGGTGTTAAGATTTCAATGTTTTATTTAACTGTTTATCCAAGTCTTTAGATATTTGGTTATTTGACCGAGTCTTTAGATAGTTGGTTATTTGATTTCGTGGCTGAGAGTGATCCTATTTTATAGGAGTTGTGGTTAGTGCTAGGATGATGCGTTCTGTTGTAAAGCCTATTTAATAGGCCTTTTTCTTTATTAATCAAAACAGGGCTTTACCATTCCAACACATCTCCTTTGTTTTGTTGTTTTGTATCAATGAGAGCATAACTTAAAAAACAATGACCAATTATTATTTTTAATTATCCATCGCTATCAAACATTGTCCGTCCACCTGAAGAGTAGTAACAAAATATCTAGGATCTAAATGCCTGTAAAAATAATTCACCTTAATTTCCACCCACAAATTCTGAGAAAATATAAAGTATTATGCTCTCAATGTGGGTCTTAGCTCTGATAAAGGAAGGTTTGGTTAGGCTAGCAACTAGCATCAAACAATCCCAACAATACGACATTCTAAAACTGAAGGTATGGCCTTGATGGAGTAAAATGGTGGAATTTGATTCATAAAGGATGAACATATAACATGTGCCTGTGAAAAGAGTGGGCCACAACATGATGATCACTTGATATGAAAAAAAATGAATGTACAACCATTGTATTGATCATTTTTAGAACAAGTTTCTCCTGTTGTTATATATATATATATATACATGGGTTAGCTTGTTAGTACACACCCCACTGTTAGTACAGACTCCACTGTTAGCCACCATGTTGTTCTTTAATAATAAAAGGCATTCATTTTTCATTTTGGATTACCATTTACCACAGCTATGTGAGGGAAAAGTGCAGCTATGTGAGGGAAAAGTGCATCGATTATAAATTTCTTTGTCAATCTCCTGACAGTATCTGCGCTTAACCGTCGATTTTGGTGTTTGATTTATATGTTGTAAAATTGTAATTATGGCATTTTTTAATTACTTTATCACCAAATTATTATACTCATACATTTCAAATTCAAGATTTTCATGGTAAAGCTATAAAAATATACTATATATGATTACGAATTTATTTACTTATCTTTGAATAACATTTGTATTTGATGATTCATATATATAATGATGATAAAATAATACGGATGACACTCTTTCTTTACACTACCATGGTAATTGCTAATCCAAACATACTCTTAATGTTTACCAATCATACTCTTAGTGCAACGATTTTTTTATATATATATTTTTTGTGTTATGCTCTATTACAATTTGGTGAATCCAATGTCAGTGGGTCCCTGACTATGGGGCCCACCATGATATATGCACCTTACATCCATGCTGTAAATACTCATTTTGGAGCAGGATCCAAAAAATGAAACAAATCCAAATCTCAAATTAACCACATCATAAGGAAAGTGGTGATTCAATACCCACCATTTAAAACTTCTTAGGGCAACTAGAATGTTTATTTTCCATCCAACCTTTTGATAGGGTCACAAAGACCTGGATGAAGGTACATCACAAATATCAGCTTGATCCAAAAGTTATGTGGCCTACAAAAAGTTTCTAATAGTCAATCACCACTGGATACTAGTTTAACTGTTGCTTTGCGCGTGTGTGCATGCGCGTAACATCGCATTTGTTGAGTTACAACTTTTTGTGGAACAAATTAAATGTTGAAAAGCAAGCGTAGGGCTTCCCCGAGAGAGAAGCCCAAGCGCAGCGCCTAACAAGCTAATGTGCAAGCGAGCCGCAGCGAGCGCCAACCAGCGGCCTTCGGCTTTTATAAATAAAAACCTCCGGCCGGCCGGAATTGTAGCTCAGTCCCCCGAAGGCGCTTCCCAATTATACCCGTGTGCGTGCACATACACGCCCGCGCTCGTAGATCTTTTTGTCGACAAATAACAAATTAAAAATTTCAAATTTATTTTGTTGTTGAGTAGCGCACGTACTATCTACGCACGTGGGCATATATGTGCGCGCGCGCATATAATTGGGAAGCACCTTCGGCGGACTGAGCTACAGTTTCAGCTGGCCGGAGGTTTTCATTTTTAAAAGCCGAAGGCAGCTGGTTGGCGCTCGCTACGGCTCGCTTGCACATTAGCTTGTTAGGCACCAGAGAATTGAAGCTGCTTCATTTTTGGTATCATCCTCTAAAATGAGTTGTCAAAATAGATGGACAGTGTGGATGTAATGCCAATACATCAAGGTGGGCTCTACAGTCAAGGATCTACCGAAGCCACGACCATCTGCAGTTGGGTTGGCAATTTAAACTATTTGATTGTTGTACAACTATGTACCGGTTGGTAGTACATGTGTTCCTAGCCATCCAATGGATGACCACTAAAATCAATTGTCATCTATTACTCGGCCTTGCCCTCATGTGCAGGGTCCATGAATGGAATGGGCATGGTTGACAAACATGTATGCTAAAAACATTCAGAAGATAAATCATCCATGCACTGCCGCTGTCTGTGACACTCGATCACTCGCAGCCATTCAGACCCTTGAACCCGTTGGGCACATTGTTGATGGAGCATGCGTCTGAAATCACATTGATAAAGAAATCCTAACCATCCAATCAATGGTCATCAAATGTGTGTTTTAAAGTTGAGTGGCTAGTCGTCCATATTCAACAGGTTAGTGTGACCTTATCAATAGGTTGGATGGAAATTATAAACATTACAGAAACATCATGGTGAACCCTAGGAAGTTTTTAATAGTGGACCGTTCTAGCATCACTGTTTCCTGTAGTATGATCGATTTTGATCTGCTTCATTTTTAGGCACATGCCCTAAAATGATCTGACAAAATAGATGAAAGATGTGGATATAGTATACATACATCAAAATAGGATCTGTATACATACATCAATATAGGATCTACGGTAAGAGACACCATCTTAGATGAGTTGGGTCGGCAACTAATTAATAAACTTCTCTTTTTTTATGCTCTCTCCAGAATCACGTCAATTAGCTATATGGTTGAAAAGTAAATATTATATTTATAGAAGGTATGATGTCAAAAATAAATTAAAAAATAATATATTTTATTTTATTTCATGCTGAATTAGCAGCTAAGGAGTCACGTTCACCCTATAGAGATGAGTGGGTAGAGAAAAGGAAATCCACACCAACCTTATGACCCATAGAATTAAGAAAAACCAAGAGTATGCATCAAACCATCTTCTCCAACCCCGAATCACGTCCCAACCTGATTTGGCACGCAATACACTGCATGGAACCAATAGATTCAGGTACTCGACGTAGGGTTTTTCAAGGAACTCCGATAACCGACCATGCACTCGAGCTTCTGAAAATTCAACACCATTGTCGTTGCATTCGACCGCTGAATAATTTTCTTTGAACCGTCTGGCTAACGGGTAGTAGGAGGTTAATGTGTCCGACAATGATTTCTTTAGTTGTTGAACTTTTTCAATGGTTGAGATGTGATGATTGCTCCCATCACTAGCATAGAAGTATATGATAGGTATGTAGCCAAGGAAGGCCCATTGATCTAGTAAGGATAGCTTGAAGTTAGACAAGTGATTTGGGGTTGGAGAAGATGGTTTGATGCGTACTCTATTGATGACATGAATCTTCAACATATTGTTTTTGTAATAAGATGAGTATTTTATGGTTTTGGGTCTAAAAGACTTCAGATAGAACTCTTATATGTAGCTTATGAAGTTCTATGCACACATATAGAGAGAGAACACCAATCACATGAAACATGCAGGTAGGTGAAATAGTATTTTTGATAGGTGGGAAATGAATGTGGAATTAATATAAATCTTTTACAAATTTAATTATAAAAAGCACTTGTAATACGTTTAATTATAGACATGAATAATTTCAAAAGAGATGTTTTGTAGAACATCCAACTCATCTAGTATGGTAGTCAACCGAGAAAACAGGATGCCGCAGAAATTAGGTGGATCCAACTATTAGGTGGGTTACATTGATAGAAAACATTGAACAACCAACCAAAAATGTCCATATTCACATGGGTCATCTAATGGTTAGATTGACCTAATTTTTGAGGCATTTCATTTTTTGTTATAAGAGGTATATAATGGTGTTGGAAGGGAGAGATGGCATACAAGTATCGTGATTCAGTCCCATACATCAATTAATTAGACCTACAACTAGTTAGGTGCGACTGAGCATTTCTCATTTTAAAATATTGCATCAGGTTAGAAACTTAAATTTTAAGTAACAATGTTGAATAACATATTGCCTGATTTTGGGACATTACAAAGTAAAAATTATCAAAATAACCTTGTGTATTTTTTATTTTTATTTTCAATATTTGTATAGTTCTTCATAAAAGTTTTTAATACTTGTGTACTATGGTATGGCACACAATTAGATGGTCACGAGAGCATAGCTTAAAAAACAATGGCCAATTATTATTTTTAACTATCCATCGCTATCAAACATTATTGGTCCACATGAAGAGTAGTAACAAAATATCTAAGATCTAGAAGCCTATAAAAATAATTCACTTTATTTTCCACCCATAAATTCTAAGAAAATATAAAGTATTATGCTCTCAATGCGGGTCTCAGCTCTGACAGAGGAAGGTTTGGTTAGGCTAGCACTGGCATCAAACAATCCCAACAATATGACATTCTAAAACTGAAGGTTTGGCCTTAATGGCGGAATTTGATTCATATAGGATGACATACAACATGTGCCTATGAAAAGAGGGGCACTACAACAGAAATGGTGTTTCCCGGGGGTCATAACCGTCGGTAAAGACCAAAAAACCACTGGTAAAGGGTTCACTAGTGTTCAGGCAATTGCCAGTAAAGGCGGCGTCAATAAAGGCTTTACCGGCGGCCATCAGCGTTTACTGGCACTTTTGATGGCCACCATTATATGTTAGAATTACTGGCAGTTTTTACGCTTTTACTGGCACTGTTATGACCGCCAGTAAAGGTCTGTTGATGGGATCCTAGATTGCATGACAGGGCCTGCTGGCCCTGTTCGGGAGCTCGCCGTTCATGACAAGGCCTGCAATCAATTTCAGGTGCTTGCAAGTGCGTATTAGATAGAGCAGAGAAGCTGGGGAGATTCGAACACAATCTCGAATGGAGATTGACTCAATTGATGGCATCTAGCATGCAATTCGATCCAACATGATGCATGCTAATTAGTTGAAATTGTAGGGCTTTGTGTTAAGCCCCTTTGATGGAGTTGATGACCCAAAGAAATCCTACCATTCCCTGTAATAGATTTCACTTTTGTATGAGACAAAAGTAGAAATTGACTGCTATCAACGACAGAATTACATTGATTCAAAATTTTTAAAAATATAGTGCCACACTACTAGGGTGATCCGGTTTATACACGTGTCACCCATATGCCCCACCACAAGTGGATCTAGAAAACACACGCAACACGTGTCCATGTGTGGTACATCAGAACACAAATACAAATGCATAAGGAAAAAATATTACATATCAGTCAAAAGTACAAATGAGAAAGTAGAGTATTCACTGGCAAGAAAGTAACTTCTTTTTTCTTTAGTACATACGCCTCACGCTCCCCCTACAAAATCACAGGCATTAATCAACATAAGCTTCCTGGAAACATGGGGCAAAAAATTTAAAAAAAAAAAAAAAAACAAAAAAGGGGGTTATAGTGAATGTTTAAATCTATTTAGCTCCAAAGAATGTAAGGTTGTTACTATGTGTTCCCGAGTTTTGTAGAAGTTATTGAATGTTATTTCTAATAGGTAAGTATTATCAAGAATTCACTGATACATCCTAGTGGAAGTGCAATGCACGAAGAGAGGCATTCAAGAAGTCTTGCCCATCAAAGAGAAACATATAATAACAAAAAATGACATATAATGACTAAATTATACAAGTAATCTATGCACGAGTAGTCACCGAAAGTAAGCAATATATAAATTATATACAAGCATCCTTTGTGTGACCTTGTCAATAGGTTGGATGGAAAATAAACATTATGGTGAACCCTAGGAAGTTTTTAATAGTGGTCCGTTCTATCACCACTGTTTCCTGTAGTATGATCCAATTGAGATTTTGATCTGCTTCATTTTTAAGCATACGCCCTAAAATGATTTGACAAAACAGATGAATGGTGTGGATATAGAATACATACATCAATATATGATATCGGTAAGAGCCACCATCTTAGATGAGTTGAGGCCGCCAACTAATCAACTTCTCTCTTCTTCTTTTTTATGCTTTGTCCAGAATCACGTCAGTTAGCTATATGGTTGAAAAGTAAATATTATATTTATAGAAGGTATGATGTCAAAAATAAATTAAAAATAATAAATTATATTTTATTTCATACTGAATTAGCAGCCAAAGAGTCATGTTCGCCCTATAGAGACAAGTGGGTAGAGAAAAGGAAATCCACACTAGCCTTAAGACCCATAGAATTAAGAAAAACCAAAAGAAAGCTAATGTGCCTCTTAAAGATCTAACTGTCAGGAGTCAAAGAGAAGTGTATCAAAGAAAAAGATACCTTAAAACATATTTATTTCGAGAGTTCAAGGAAGTAGCAAAAGCAAAAGAAAAAAAAATCAACAGTTATACCAACTTAATTAGAAAAAAATTCAAGTAAATTAACTCATCATTAGTATAAGTTATTAACATTAAAATTGTAAATGGTGTAGGATACCATGGTTATGCCTAAAAGCCTATAGGAGCTACCGAATGAAGGTTATGTTATAAAGAATGGGTGACTAAAACTAAATAAAATTTATGATATTTTAAATACAATTGGCTACTTAACTAATTTTCAAGTAAAGCTAAGTAAAACAATTAACTCTATGGCTTCCAAGCTACTAAAGGGTCCAATCATATAGACTAAAAAAAGATGTGGCAATTAAACAACTAATCTATATATGATTGTGTACATGCATGTGTGAGATGTGCTACCTAATAATTTCTAACATTCATTTAATTATGCATACATATAATTCATCAATTAATCATATAAGCATAATTAAACAGGTACTCAAATGACAATTTAAAACACAAGCATGTATAGTGGTTTAATTTTTCTACTTCACTTCCAGTGAATGCACTCAACCCATGAGTGCACTAGATTTCACTATCAAAGTTTTTTTTTTTTTTTTAATTAGGTTCACCTCTTTTACAATCTTACACAAGGACCAACTCCCTCGGAGACTTATATAGTTTTCTATAGGATTGCCACAAACCTCAATCCTAATTTAATGATATATATTTACTCTCATTAGAGGCTCCCTTTGATACTAACACATACACACTCGTGTCTAGTGGCATACGTAATAACTTGGATTTAGGTCCACAAGAATCAAAGTCCTATACAATAACCTAATTGAGTTTAGTAATTTAAACTCTACACTCAATCCTACATAAGGAATGAGTGCATGAACTCATACGAATAACAACTTACTTATCAGATTAAGCCCCCTTTTGTAACATCTTCTCAGGTGGCTTGATCAAAGTTTTCTCGTACTTCAATTAGCTCCCTATGCACCCCGATCAATGATGTTGATGCGTCGCCAATACTTCAGCTTCAAGATTAACTACATTACATGTGTTTCTCTTTTCGGTGACCAATGTGATAGGAGGTTGATGAATTTTTTTACAATAAGTGAGAATGTTGTAATCCTAGGGGATTCACCTAGATGGATCTTTTAAAGAATTTAGGCAAGTATGTACGTATAGATGTTAGGTCTAAACTCTAGAAAATGATAAAGTTCAAGCCCAACTTTAATATGGAGGTTGAAATCCTCATTAGAGTATTAATCTCAAAGAAGATGACCTAAAACTCATTGGTTTAAAGGCTTGGGGTGAGGGATATGATCATGGAATCACTTAGACTTTTATTACACCAAAAACCCATGAAAATATCAAAGGCCCGCATGCCGTATATATAGGAACTAAGTTCCAACAGTAAAATAATAATAATAATAATAATAATAAACGAGCAGAAAACTGCTGGTTCAATTGATTGAGCAATGCCTTCGATTAATTGAACTCTCATTCGAGGTGATAGAATGTTGGTTTGATGACATTGAGAATTTTCTGAAATTTGTCAATTTATTGCTAAACATTTCTGAGCACCTTCGATCGATCGAAACCATTCGAGGATTGCTCGATGGAATCGAGCTTAATATAAAATTTGTTATTTTTGGCATATATTTAGACAACAGTTTCACACCTATTCTAGCCTTACTATGTTCCAATTAGCCTTCTAAGGCTAAGGGATCGGATAATCAACAAGGTTTACCTATTAAGCCAAGATCATTTAAATGTTTAAGGGGTTATTTTAGATCAAGGGTTATGATCACTAAGGTACATCATTTACTTGTAATTTGCTCTTTCATGCTCATGTTCTCTTGTGTCTTCGGTCTTTATCTTCTAAGAGCTTCAACCGACTAGATAACAAATGGCCTTACATGATTAATAAACAAGATGCACAATTCAACAAATATCTTTTATGTTTTATGTAATTTAAATGGTAAGATTGCACTTTTGGGAGAATGAAAGTTGAACTTGTATATTTATATACACTTAAATCCTCATTTACCTCATAACTACCCTAGAGATTAAATATATTTACATATACTCAATTAATCATCCAATTAACCATTCGAATAACTATACATCACTAAGCAAAGATATCACACCTCAAAATTCGAGTACAGAGTGTGCACCCTCAGACCCGAGTTTCAGTTCGTAACTCATATACAAGGGGTATTAATTTAATTCCTTAATCAGTTTAATCAGAAATGATAATTATATTTAGTCTAAGTTCTATCATAATCTCAATCACACATACATAACACTTAGCACCAATCAACCAAGCACACATAAATCTTGACAACCCTTATAATAAAATAACCTTAAAAATCATTCATTTATTATACTATCATACTATAATTATGTATATTTCATACTAGCATTGTTTCAAAGAAATAAATCTAAATAATTTCTTAAAGTCTCAAAATCAATACAAATATGTATTATATGTTAATCAAACTATGCTAAAAATAAAACATATAATAAAAAAAAAATTGTCTAATGCCGCCACTTCGTCTTCAGACAAGTATGGTCATGTTTCAGGTGAGTCGTGTTTAGGTACAGTAGATCCTTTCGGTTCTTGTGCCACATTATCTACTAATAACTCCTCTATACGGTTTTTTCATCAATAAAAATGTAAGCTGGCCAGGCTTAGTGAAATAACCCAGCATGGTTCATAATCATAGCAATTAAAATAACATAAAAATGTATGCACAATGATATGGATGCAAATGGCGTGTGAATGCATCAGATGGGATGATTGTCCATCTGTTTGGGTTGGAGGTCGTCAACCAGCATCCACCCGTTGGGTAAGCTTCCACCTTTCGATAGGCTTGGGCATAGCTCGCATCTGGTAACACTCTATCAGGATCGACATTTCTTTCATGGAGGGCCCCTAGGATCAACCATGCATTATGTAAATATAATGAATGATGGATGATATGTAAATGTATATTTTTCATGTCTGGTATGGTTGTCTTGATCAAATATTCACATAGAAATTTAGCGTACAATTATCATAACAAAATACTCAAATCAATACATCAATCAATCAAACAATCGCAAACGATTTATTTTAATTTTAATAAATTATGAGACAAGTTGGATTACTCACCTGAATCTGGTAGTGTAGAATCTACAAGGTAATTAGGTTAGTTTGAATTCAGAGATCCTATCAGTTATATCAACAACATTATTATTCATCTAATTATTTTACATTGTGGGGCCCACCTTGATATACATCCTAGGTTGCCAAATCTAAAATAATCAAATAATTAAAAAATTTATTTTATATTTCTATCTTTTTTTTCCTTTTTAAGATTTATAAAATTGATTGAAAATTATTTGATCGGGGTGGCCCATCGGATAATCAGATCATTCAGATTCTTGAGGTTTGGTTATGTTTTGCCTCTGCACAATGGATGAATAGTGTGGATCTAACCACACATACACCAATGGCCTATCTTGACCTTTTACGCCAAGTGATACCAACACTTGCGCAAAAATCTAAGATTCCTTATTAAACATTTATAGATTTGACTAGTGTGGCCTATCTGATGGTCAGATTGATCTGAAAATGATGGCCCTTATATATTTTAGCCTTAGGGATCATATGATCCGTATAGATCCATCTTAGCATAATCAAATTTCATCCATTCAATATATATCAAAAATATTACTAACTATATCTGAAATTATAAAAACATCATTTTATTAAAATTGACTCTACATACCTATACGATGATGGTGTGGATGATCCACACCATCCATTGTATAGATTAAGAAGAAATTGACAACATAATAAAAAATTAAAAAGATCTAACGATTAGAACTTACCTGATCGAGCCTTCTCAGAATTTCTTTCCTTTTACTTTAGGGCTTCCTATCTCTCTTTTTTTAAAAAAAAATGCAGAAACCTTCTGTATCCCTTTTTAAAGGGAATTCTCATAAGATAGGATAAGCACATCCTCCCTTATCTTAAATTTAATTTTTTTTTTTAAAGACATTTAATAAAAAAATTATTATTACTATTTCAAGAATCGATCCCTGAACCTCTCTCTCAACTCAAAACATGTCTACCAACTCAACTATTAACTTATTCTTATTTTTTATTTAAAAATAAAATCTTTAAATATTTAACTTAGTTTTTTTTAATAATGTACCAAAATTTAGGGTTGTTACATTCTACCCTCCTTAAAATAAACTCTCGTCCTCGAGATTTAGAAACTAACATCTCAAAATTTTCTTATTTTAATAGCATTGGTCACGCTTATATTATGTATGGTTTTAGACACTGGATTGGTCTCTTAGTTTTTTTTTTTTTTTTTTTTTTCTATTAGTGAATTTATAAGTATGTAAAATTTTATCAAAACCTAAGGTTTATAGAAAATTCAAAAATTCAGACAGTAAGGGTTGTCTAGAAATAAACGATTTTTTTTTATATATAAGTTAAAATTAAAACTAAATTTGATTGATTTTTTTTTTAATTTTTTTTTTTTAGTTTCTTAATTATTTTCTTTTGAACTCGATTTATCAATCTACGATGTGGCCTTTGAATCACTTTAATTGGACTTGTACTTAATTAGTTATGAGTTTATCAAATTAGATAATTTCTATTATTTAACAAAATATGAGGGGCAATTTTTTTTTTATATATTATAGGGTCCTAGGTTGAGTTTTTAAGTTTCAGATATCATAACAATCAATGATTTTATGTATTGCGCCTCTCAAAATAACCAACGGAATATTTTAAATTTGGACTCACAGACACAATATTATTTACGAAATTTTAACATTCAAATCAAAAGTCAGAATGACTTGAAATTTAAGGAATATGTCATTAACTATATGAAAAATAAATAAATAATTTTAGATTAAAATTATTACTTTTACTAGGGTTTTTATCGCTGCTACGGGTGATAAATCCTTTTGTCCAACAGTCGTTTATATCATTTACAACCTAGTGCTTAAATATTTTTAATTTCTCTACAATTCGAATCATCATAAAATTTTATGAAGTTGTCTAGGGGTATGTACATGGCTTAAAAAATATTTGGAAATTATTTTGAGTAATAATTTTATCTGGTTTGATCAGAGATACTAAACTGGTCCAGATTTTCACTATATAATTTTAAAATTTGTTAGAAAATTAAAAATAATTTCACACCTTAAAATTTGGGGAAGACGTTGTCTTGTCCCTGAAAAAAGATTTTATTAAGTTTGATATTTTTTTTAAGTGCTTTTTATCCCCCCACCAAATATAGACTTATAATCCTGTAAGAACGGATTTTTAAATTTAAGTAGAGATTATGGTTTTTTTTAATTTTATTTTATACTATATATATATATATATATATATATATATATATATATATAATACTTCAAATAGAAATATTTATTTAACCAAAGGTAATTATCAAAATGAAAAATTTTGTTAATTCAAATCTATAAAAAGTGAGTATGGAAAAATTAATTTTTTTGTTTGATGATTGTTGTTTCTATCACATTTTATTATACTTTAAATTTTCAGATTATGTTAAAAATATTTTTGTAGATCTTATTATAAGTTTATTATGTCTCTGTAAAATCTTAGTTAAAAATTCTAACTATAAATTTTTTTTAAAATTCCTGCAGTCAGTCCTATTCAAAATTTGATGATTTAGGACCAACCTGTACTAATTCACTGGATCAGTATATTTACTATAAGATTCAAATTTTATTATTATTTTTATCTTAATATAGACTTGTCTATCTTCGATCAGGCTTTTGAATCTCCTCAATCGGAGCAATACTTTTATAGTTATGAATTTTATAAGTTGTGTAATTCTTACTGCCCATTGCTGTCCAGCAGAATTTTGTGAATTAAAATATCTTTAAAATTTATTTTTATTATATTAATCCAACTTAATCTAAATTATATTCAAATAAGACTATAAAGAATGTAAATTCTTATTCCTACATGCAGTAAAAATTAATAGAAAATTAGTTTTGGGTCTCTAAGTTCATCAATCCATACATCAATCAAGAGGGATATCCTAATGAAATGTTTCTAATTTCAAGGGTCTACAATTTATGAAATTTAATTAAGTACATAACTTATAGGTTACTCTAAGTTTTAGAAAAGACCTCTCTCTAATACCATTTTGTCACGCCCCGAAATTCGGGTACAGAGTGTGCACCCTCAAACTCGAGTTTCAGTTCGTAACTCATACACAAGGTGTACTAATTTAATTCCTTAATCAGTTTAATCAGAGATGATAATTATATTTACTTTAAGTTTCATCATAATCTCAATCACACATACATAACACTTAGCACCAATCAACCAAGCACACATACATCTTGACAACCCTTATAATAAAATAAACCTTAAAAATCATTCATTTATTATACTATCGTACTATAATTATGTATATTTCATACTAGCATTGTTTCAAAGAAATAAATCTAAATAATTTCTTAAAGTCTCAAAATCCATACCAATGTGCATTATATGTTAATCAAACTGTGCTAACAAATAAAACATATAATAAAAAAATTGTCTAATGCCGTTACTTCGTCTTTAGATAAATATGGCCATGTTTTAGGTTAGTCGTGTTCAGGTTCAGTAGATCCTTCCAGTTCTTGTGCCACATCATCTGTTAATAGCTCCTTTGTATAGTTTTTTCATCAATAAAAATGTAAGCTGGCTAAGCTTAGTAAAATAACCCAACATGATTCATAATCATAGTAATTAAAATAACACAAATATATGCACAATGATATGGATACAAATGGCGTATGAATGCATCAAATAGGATGATCATCCATCTGCTTGGGTTGGAGGTCGTCAACTCGCATCCACCCGTTGGGTAGGCTTCCACCTTTTGGTAGGCTTGGGCATAGCCCGCATCTGGTAACGCTCTACCAGGATCGACATTTTTTCCAGGGAGGGCCCCTAGGATCGACCACGCATTATGTAAATGTAATAAATGATGGATGATATGTAAATGCATATTTTTCATGTCTGGTATAGTTGTCTTGATCAAATATTCACATATGAATTTAGCGTACAATTATTATAACAAAATACTCAAATCAATACATCAATCAATCAAACAATCACAAATGATTTATTTTAATTTTAATGAATAATGAGACAAGTTGGGTTACTCACCTGAGTCTGGTAGTGTAGAATCCACAAGGTAATTAGGTTAGTTTGAATTCAGAGATCCTATCAGTTATATTAACAACATTATTATTCATCTAATTATTTTATATTGTGGGGCCCACCTTGATATACATCCTAGGTGGCCAAATCTAAAATAATTAAATAATTAAAAATTTTATTTTATATTTTTATCTTTTATTTCCTTTTTAAGATTTATAAAATTGATTAAAAATTATTTGATCAGGGTGGCCCATCGGATAATTAGATCATTCAAATTCTTGAGGTTTGGTTACGTTTTGTCTTTGTACATTGGATGAATGGTGTAGATCTAACCACAAATACACCAATGACCCATCTCAACCTTTTACGCCAAGTGATACCAACACTTGCGTAAAATCTAAGATTTCTTATTAAACATTTATAGATTTGACTAGTATGGCCTATTTGATGGTCAGGTTTATCTGAATATAATGACCCTTGTATATTTTGGCCTTAGGGATCATATGATTCATACAGATCCATCTTACCACAATCAAATTCCATCCATTTAATATATTTCTAAAATATTACTAACTAGATATGAAATCATAAAAATATCACTTTATTAAAATTGACTCTACATACCTATACGATGATGGTGTGAATGATCCACACCAACCATTGTATAGATCAAGAAGAAATTAACAACATAATAAAAAATTAAAAAATCTAACAATTAGAACTTACCTGATCGAGCCTTCTTAGAATTTCCTTCCTTCTACTTTAGGGCTTCCTATCTCTTTCTCTTCTTTTTTTTTTAAAATGCAGAAACCTTTCGTATTCCTTTTTAAAGGGAATTCTTATAAGATAGGATGAGCACATCCTCCCTTATCCTAAATTTAAATTTTTTTAAAGACATTTGATAAAAAAAAATTATTATTACTATTTCAAGAATCAATCTCTAAACCTCTCTCTCAACTTAGAAGATCTCCACCAACTCAGCTATTAACTTATTCTTATTTTTATTTAAATAACAAATAAACTTAGAACATCTCCACCAAATCTTTAAATATTTAACTTAATTTTTTTTTATAATGTACCAAAATTTAGGGTTGTTACAGAAGACATCCGACCGTCCACTTCACTTTCGAATCGTCCGATTATAATAAACTAACTTCAAGATTATTATATCCACTCATATCCACACACACACACACACCCACACACATTAGTAATTCTCATTCGTTTATCTCGTTGTTGTCCTAAGCATAATCTTGATCTACCATTAAAATTATGACCCAACACCTCTGAATACATGTATGTACACACCCTTAAAGATATTTTTAGCCTAAACATCGTAATTCACTTAATTTATTATCAATTCAAATAATTGAGATTACTTTTCACGAACTTGTTAAGCTATCCAACCGTTCAATTTTAATATGTACCATCACATCATCATGAAAATCAATAAGAAACTAACCTAAGCCCTTAACATTCGGTTAACCTCGATTCCTATACCTGTATTGTCATATTAGTCGGCATCTATACCTTGATGGATCTAAGAAGCCTAGGAACCATTCTTCCACATCATTAACAACTCATCAGATTATTGATTCCACATCTAACTCATCTTAACCATTTAATCAAGAACAACCGATTAAATGGATCATTTGAAGATACAACATCTATTATCAAAATTCAACCCAATGGACCTCTCATTTGTGATTTCAAAACTAATTTAAACTGTTTACAATCTGACAATCTTGATTGTATATCAAATTAAACTATGATTCCTTCTCATTTACGGTCTACATAAGTTTACGATCCACCTAATTTTTTAGTCCTAGCAAAATTAACAGACAATAGATTTCTCATCGAGCATCTAAGTGGGGCCCACAAATTCCTACCATACATATAATTAATTAATTAATTAATTAAAATAATAACGTGCGCTGAAAAGCAGCATAAGTTACCACAAGAACCAGAAGCCACACCCCCTCTTCTTTCAAACACTCTCTCCCTCTCTTCATCCCTTTGCCCATCCATTACATGGGAAGTTTTTAACAGGAGAAATTTGTGACTATAGACCCCACCTTTTATCCAATGGTTTTTTTAAAGCAATACAAACTTAACTTACAAACTTAGACCTCCACGTACGGACACCGAAATTAAGGACAAAAATACCCCTCTTTTCACTGCCGTTTTCACTACATTGCTTTCCCTCCCCTTTCCACCATTGCTTCCATTACTTTCACCCCTTTCCACTGCTGGTTTCATTGTTGCTTTCACCGTTAGTTTCTTAACAGCATTGGAGTACATCCTCCCTGTACATCAGCAATCACACCCTCTTCCGAAAATGGTGGGTCCAGTGAAGAAAGTACGCACCACAGGTATATTTTAAACTCTGTTGGGCCCACATTGAATGTATGTAGCATATCCACACCGTCCATCCGTTTATCTATCTAATTTAAGGGGTTGAGCCCCAAATTGAAGCATATGAAAAGATCAAAGTGGATCATACCATGGGAAACAATGCGGATAATGATTTCCACTGTTGAAACCACAGTAGGCCCAACAGTGATGTTTATTTGTTATCAAACCTGTTCATAAGATCATACAGACATGGATTAATAGAAAATACAATTATAAGCTTGATCCAAAACTTTCGTGGCCCCTAAGAAATGATCAACGGTAGAAGTTCAATTCATAATTATCATGTGGTGTGGTCCATTTAAACATTGGATATGTTTAGATTTTTTGGCTCTAGCCATGAAATTATTGGTTAAGTTTGTCTCGCTGATTTTCTAGTTTGTCCCACTGAATTTTAAGCTTACCCCGCTCAATTTTATGTTTACCTCGCTGAATTTCATGTTTCCCCAACTCAATTTTCAGTTTGCCCAGCTGAATTTCTAGTTTGCCCTACTGAGATTCATACTTGCCTCGTTGAATTTCATGTTTCTCTCGCTGAAATTCATGCTTACCCCATTGGATTTTATGTTTCTCCCACTGAAATTCATGTTTGCCCCGCTGAATTTCATGTTTGTCTCGCTAAATTTCTAATTTGCCCTGCTGAAATTCAAGTTTGCCCCGGTGAATTTCATGTTTGCCTTGATAAATTTTCAGTTTGTCCTGCTCAATTTCTAATTTGCCCTGTTGAATTTCATGTTTGCCCCACTCAATTTTCAGTTTGCCCCACTCAATTTTCAATTTATCCCTTTGTTTTTCTAGTGTCCCTTGCTGAATCGTCAATTTGCCCTACTGAATATCTAGTTTGCCCCACTCAATTTTTCAGTTTGCCCCACTCAATTATCTAGTTTGTCCTGCTGAATTTCTAGTTTTTTCCACTAAAATTCAAGTTTGCCCCACTCAATTTCATGTTTGCTCGATGAATTTTCAGTTTGCCCCACTCAATTTCTAGTTTGCCCTGCTTAATTTCATGTTTGCCCAGCTGAATTTCATGTTTACTCTGCTCAATTTCATGTTTCCCCCACTGAATTTCATGTTTCCCCCCTGAATTTCTAGCTTGCCCCACTTAATTTCATGTTTATCGCGCTCAATTTCATGTTTGTCCTGCTGATTTTCTAGTTTGCCCAACTCAATTTCATGTTTACCCCGCTGATTTCATGTTTCCCTCGCTCAATTTCATGTTTGTCCCACTCAATTTCATGTTTGTCACGCTGAATTTCTAGTTTGCCCTGCTAAATTTCATGTTTCCCCTGTTCAATTTCATGCTTCCCCCACTGAATTTCATGTTTCTCTTGTTCAATTTTATGTTTCCCCCGCTCAATTTTCAATTTGCTTCGCTCAATTTCATGTTTGTCCCGCTGAATTTCATGTTTGCCCCACTCAATTTCATGTTTGTCCTGCTGATTTTCTACTTTACCCCACTCAATTTCATGTTTGCCCTACTGAAATTCAAGCTTCCCCTGCGGAATTTCATGTTTGCCCTGCTCATTTTCTACTTGCAAAGGTAATAGTGTATGATAAATATGAAGTGATATGCATTCCTATGGCCTTTGGTTTTAAAGCTTGGTGTTCAATCGAAAACTTGCATTTGTCTATCAAATTATGGATGTTGTGTTCATTACTGTTTGTAGAGTGACAAACATACTGTATTTAATATTATATACCGTTTTTATGTTTACCGATTTGCTGGACATTTAATTGGATGAAACTTTCTTAGTGACTTTGATAGTGTTTTTCCTATGCAGTCCCATATCCGAGTACTTGAATCCACTCCAGAGAACAGATCTGCACTTCTAATGGGTCTTGAATATCTAATTGGCATTTCTTATGTTAATGACACTGAGGTTTTTAAGGTAGTCATGTTAACTGCATGCCTTCTTTTCTTTTAATTGAGTTTGCATAGTCTTACCTTGTCTACGTCAAATGCATGGATAGGTATGCTTGGATTACTGGAACTCTTTAGTCCTTGAGCTGTTTGAGGCACATCATAATCTTGACAACCGTGGTGCTGCTGCTGCAAGCATGATGAGGCTTCAGGTACTTTAGATATGATGCTTCTTACTGCTATTGTGCCTAGAGTTTTATAGTTTCAATACATGGCATGGATTATTATTAGTGTGATTTCAATCCATGTTTCTTACTACTATTGTGCCTAGAGTTTGGATACCACCATATGAGCTAATCAACCAAGGATTGAAATTCAATTATCATTTCAATCCTTCCAGATTGTAAATGTGATTATAACTCTCTACTTCCATTCTTTTAAGAAGAGAGTTCCATGCTGGTAGATTGAAGAGCACGAGGATCCTGCCTTAAGTTCTAACCATCTATGTTGAAGATTTGGACTATCTAGTTGTTTGGATTGGATATCTAGGTCATATTAGGGATGCAGATTGATTTGAGGAATGGTCGGGACCTTCTCAATGCCTAAATCAAAGGTCAGGATCTCCATGGGATTGTTATATCTCGAGTAGGTTCATCGAGTCTATTTGGCATGCCCGTCATATTCTGAGATTTTACCTTCCAATCCGTCCTACCAGTAAAATAGAGGCATAAGAATTATTAGCAATCATGTATGTAGACTAATAATCAATCATGTATGTAAACTAATAATCAATCATGGATAAGCTGAAATTGATTGGGATATGGTTTGGGTCAGTGCACATATGTAGACTAATAATCAATCATGTTACATGTCTTCTTTCATCAAGAATTACTAGCAAACATTGAATTTTACTACTACAGTTTATTAGGTACTTAAAGAAAAGTCTATGATGATTTTTTGAGAACTCTGAAAAAGGAGAAATGAATGAAGAGCTCTAAAGGGTATGTAACCCCATTTGGGTCGGTTTTCTTTTTATTCATTACAGGAGCTCTTTTACAAATAACAAACCTTCCTGTCATCGATAAAACATTCTATAGAAAAAAGTTTAGTTCCTATACCACTGAGTTTAATTTTTTGGGAGTTGTGATGGATATAGAAGAGGTGTACAAATTGACTACAGGTAATTTCACATTTCTTGAAGCTCTATCTACTATAATGTAAGACCCGTATCTTGGTCCGTACCGTTTCGTAGACTTCCGTGGTCTTACCGATCGAATTTCGGCAACCTTCGACCCTTAACCGATATTTACGCGCGATCTTGATTCATATGCCGTAAACCTGTATCGACTCAACCCAAGACCATTACCATAGCGACCGTGCCATCGCTGCGGTTCCGATGCCGCGACTTGCACACCGAGGCGATACCCTGTTCAAGAGATGTGGGCCAACGTTCAGTATGAAGAGAACGTCACGCATTGCGAAACTCAAGAGAATCTCTACGAGATGTCACATCAATCCCATCAATCAATCCATCAACATGTCAAGTACATGTCAAGTACACATCACCTTTCACCCATTCCCAAGTAACCACAAAAGTCAAGAATCTCTTACAAGCCCATACCCTTCTTACACCAAAAACTCTCAAAGTCAAAAAGTTCTTACACCTCCCATGCCTTTCTTACACAAATGGCCACAAAAGTCAAGATTTTCTTACACACCCATCACTCACCACATCCATCCATCACCCATCTCTCTCTCCCTTTACAACTCTCTCTTTCCCATTTTCAAATCCATTCCAAGCAACCAAAAACACCTCCATACGTAGGAGCTCTCCAAGCATTCCCAAGCAACAAAGGTGGCCCACTTTCCTACCCCATCATCTCCCATCCTAGCCATCCATTTCTCATCTCCTCCATTAAAGTCGAAGCTAAGGTGCTAAGGAACCCATAGGAGAAAGAAGATCGGACGGTGGGTGCATGATAATAGTAGTTTTTCTTATTTTTGAGATGGGTCAAGTGAGGCCAACTGATCAATGGTTTGGATCTCACTTGGGACCCTAAGTTGTGGCCGATGGACCACTTTGATCATCCATGATGGAGCCATTCTCCATGGATTCCATCATGATGTTTATTTCATTACATTTAAAGGTCATTTAGACCGTCCATATTGGTGGAGAAAGGATCTCCACTATTGAATCCGATTTTTGTTAGTTCCATGTGTAGAGGGACCCATTTTATTGTATGATCTCTTACAAGGGAGGGCTCATAGTGGCGGAGCCCTCCATTACAAGCGTGCCCCACCCTCTATCTCTCTCTCTCTACTTTATTTTCTTTTTTTTATCATATTGTGTTTGTGTGGCCCACTTGAATGGACCCCACCTTGAAGTATTTATTTTGTCCAAGTTTTCTTCAAGTGGGGCCCGCCTTATATGTTGTACCCACATCATCCATCAGTGGTGGCCCACCTCAACAGGGTCCACCACAATGTACTTTCTTCAAGGACCAAACCGTCCAGCGTCTGGGACGCTGGACATCCTTGTAAAAAGAAAAAGAAAAGGAAGCTTTTAGGGTGAACCACCTGCATAGGCCCCACCTTAATGCATGGGTACAATCCAAGCTGTCCATCCTCTTACCAACTTCATTTTAGCCATTGAATAGTGGGGTGAGGCTGATTTGAACAGCTGGTGGGCCATAACATTGAAGACTGCGGTGATTACCGTTGAAACATAACCTGAAGTTCCTATGCACTAAGAAAATTTCAAACTTTAGACTCATTGGGACTACCTCGAGCCACTGAACACAATGGGCGGAGCGGATCTACTCGTTGCAGGCCCCAGATACGAAAAACCCCAAGAAAATGGGTTTTTAGTTTTTTTTAAAATGCAAGAGGCAGAGCCTCTGCCTCTTTGTCAGAGCTGTAGCAGTAGCGTGCTGCTGCGTGCAGCGGGCGGTCGAGCAGTGTCCAGCCGTGGGCCCCACCATGATGTATATTTTGTGTCCACATCGACAATGAGGTGGGCCACTCCCAGTAGTGGGCCCCCTCCAATTTTTGACCCCGTCCACTGATCAGGTGGCCCACTCCATAGGAAACAGTGGAATTGAACATCTACCATTAAAATCCTTTTGTGGGCCCCGGAAGTTTTTGAATCGGGATGAAATTTGTGTTTTCCCTTCATCCAGGTCTGAGTGACCTTATGAACGGTCTGAATGGCTTATAAACATAATGGTGGGCCCCACATGGGACCCACAGTGATGTATGTGTCCTTTTCATCCACCGTCCAGGCGGACAGTGGTACCCACCACGATGTATGTGTTTTCCATCCACCGTCCAGCGGACGGTGGAGCCCTCCGTGATATTGGTGTTCTGTCCGCACCCTCCACCCCTGGAAGGTGGGACCCACCATGAGTATGTGTTATATCTACACTGTCCATCCTGGACGGTGGGACCAGCCCCACCCCACCTTGGCTCACATAACCTTATAAATAGGTTGGATGATAAATAAACATTATAGTGGGTCTTCCCCTGGTTGGATGGCAAATAAATATTATAGTGCCCCCCCCCCTTTGCCTACATGCTGGATGACAAAATAAACATTTTAGTGGGCCCTAGGCCCATGTGACCCTATGAACAATTTGGATGGAAATAAACATCAGGTTGGGGCCCAGTTTGGGTGGAAAATAAACATTATGTAAGGCTCATGGGTCGAGGCCATTTGATGTGATCCAAGGCCCATGGGATTAAGCCCATTTGATGTAATTTAAGGCCCATGGGTCGAGGCCCACTCGATGTATTCTGGAGACCATGGGTTAAGGCCCATTTAGATGTACTCGGGTCTATGGGTTGAGGCCCATTTAATGTGCATATGGGGCTTAATTGGTGTGGCCCATTGGTTATATATAAGACCCATGAGATTAGGCCCATTTAATGTAATCTAAGGCCCACGGGTTATGACCCATTGCAATGCACATAAGGCCCATTGGTGTGGCCTATTTATGTGGCCCATTTGATGAATAAAAGGCCCATATGATAGGACCCATTTGATATATACGTAAGGCCCAATGGGATGAACCTAAGGTCCATTGCAATGTGTAAACCCAACACGGATTATGTAACGATGTTTACGACGATTGTGCCTTAGGAGCAAATGTTGGTTTGACGTCCACATTGTGAGTGTAATGTTGGTTAGATGTCCACATTACGACTCTCCTTAGGGCCCATTGTTAGGCCCGTACTTGTTGTGTATGGGCCGTCTAGGCCCATCTGCTTTGTAAGGATTGTGCATTACTTTATAACATGTTTACTATTATTCCATGATTCAAGATCATACGCATCATATGTATGCTTGATATGAGAAGTGACTGATCATAGCATGTCTTCGGGCAGATTATTTATGGGACCCCGATTAGGCAGTGTTGCCCTGCATGAGCACACGATACGTGCCAGGATTTGCTGCATGATTGGGTAGTGTGATTCATGCATCTCGCATTGTATGATATGGTTACTGTACGCCCTAGCGATATCAGGGCTATAGCTTCCACAGACGTATCGTGGTTAGCAGGATTGGATACCAAAAATCTTATTCTACATAGGGTGCTATAGATATCCCTGAATAAAAGTCTTTAAACCCTTATGGTACCAAGAGGTTGCTCCAACGTGTAGACCGAGTGGATAGATGAGCGCTGAGTGTCGATTACCAGATGGCTGCGCTCTCCACTATATCGTGATTGGTTAGAAGGGGGTCCGGCCTTACCCGCCCGAGTGTATGGGGCAATACTAGGCTGAGTTTGACCAGCTTGAGAATGGGTCCGCTATCGACGAGTCGAGCTCGATATTTACCGACGGATAGTGAGGTCTCTTCCACTTACCTTATTGCGCGCGATGTGGCGGTGATCTGGTTTAGAGTGTACTAGACCCCGGTGATATCCCAGAGTTGAGCTGTATTGATATGTGGACTTATATGAGGACTGTATGCTTGACTTGTATCTTGCATCGCATAGCCTTGGTATGGCCGACACCATTCATGCTTTGCATCGCATAGCCTTGGTATGGCTTATGGTTTTTCATGGATCCATCTGCATATTCCGCATTACTCTGATATTGCATGTTCATATTACTATCTTGCGCACACACTTTCACCACCCTCTAAGCTTTCTATAAGCTTATGCACGACCGTTGCGTGCAGGTGACGTTGGGGCGCAGCAACGCTGAGGCAGGAGCGCTTTGCAGATCATTTTGGAGTTTTTATTCCTTACCATTGTATTTCCCTTTATGCTCATTGTACTTGTAAAGTTTTTAATCATAGTGGAAATGTAATGAAGTTCTTGGTTGTTGTTTGTGGGTTATGCCTTGGTTATGCTTATTATGAATCAAACTGACGTTGAAAATCCTCCTTCTAGCATCCCAGGATCGGAACCTGGCGAATGGGCACTGGGATCTGAGAATGGGGTTCTACGGAGGCTGTCGGCGCCGGATTCGGCGATCGAAAATTTTGTGAGCCCGGTTTCTGAGTTTGGGGCGTGACATATAACTAGAGAAAGTATTCTGTTGAATGTAGGGTTGGTTTAAGATCAATTATAAGTAACTTTTTTACTTAAAGTCACTTAATCACTTCAGTTTGAGAAGTAGGAACCAAGATAAACTACTTAACGCATAGGTAGCTTATATCAAGTTACTTACAATCCAAACTCCCCCATATCGACACTATTTTATCCATTGCATCAGGTCTACGACGTATTCTATGTACACACAAGTTATCTTGATCCATTGCATTCAAATTGAATGTAGGTATCTTTTCACCCGCTGAATTTCATGTTTGCCCCGCTCAATTTCTAATTTGTCACGCTCAAATTCCAGTTTGCCCTGCTCAATTTCTAGTTTGCCCAGCTCAAATTCCAATTTGCCCCACTCAATTTCTAGTTTGTCCCGCTCAATTTTATGTTTGCCCTGCTCAATTTCTAGTTTGCCCCGCTGAATATCTAGTTTGCCCCACTCAATATCCAGTTTGCCCCGCTCAAATTATAGTTTGCCTCGCTTATTTTTATAGTTTGTCTCGCTCAATTTCTATATCGATTTCATATGAAGCTTGTTCAAATTCATGAAATGCTACATTGTTTTCAATTATTTCTGATTTTGTACACTATGATTATCTTGTGAATTTTATGTTTGATATGTTTTTCAATTCATCTTTGCAAGTGACAAATATTCTATTCTAATCCTAAACCCAAGCTCTAGGTATACACCAAAATGGGTGTTTGAAAAGGTGACGAATATTCTGTTATAATCCCAAACCCAAGCTCAATTTTTATGTTGCCCCGTGCAAGTTCTAAGTTGCCTCGCTGAATTTCAAGATTCTTTCCCTCAATTCCTAAGTTTCCTCGCTCAATTCCTAGGTTCCCTCGCTCAATTCCTATGTTCCTTTGCTGGATTACTAGGAAGGTTTTGATGATAAATAAATGAAGAAGCTCTAGTGCTAAAGTAGATCACACTACATGGTGGGGCTTGAACACAACTTGTCAAAAACCTCTTTTAGGGGCTCAAGGAGTTTTAGACTAAGCTGATATTTTTATATTTTCATTTTAACCAGGTTTACATTATTTTATGAATAGGTTTAATGACAAATATATATCATGATGGCCTTTAAGAAGGTTTCAACAGTAATAATATCATCATTACTGATTCTTGTGATGTGGGTGTGATTTACATGTTTTTTATCTGCTTTCCTTTTAAGCTTGTGTTCTAAAATGATTTTCAAAATGAATGAACAACTTAAATAAAACACACATATCATAGCGGGCTTTATAGAAGCCCCTAGTAGGACTGTTGGATTCTAACTAAGTTACTTAAATAGGGAGTTTTGAAACTCAATTGAGCCATATGCAAACTAAACTGTCTAAAAGTTATGTAAGTTGCTTGTAACCTAGGGTTATATGAATTTCCTATAATCCAAAGGGACGCAGATTGCCCACAACAACTTAGGGTAGGAATTCCTTACTATTGAAAGTTATGTTGGTCTCACGTCAATTCATGTGGTGTGGTTTATTTGAACATTGGATACGTTTATATTTTTTGGCTCAAGTTTGACCCACAGATTTTCTAGTTTGCCCCGTTGAATTTTATATTTGCCCCACTGATTTACTAGTTTGCCCCGCTCAATTTCATATTTGCCCCGCTGATTTTTTAGTTTGTCCCGCTCAATTTCATGTTTCCCCTGCTGAATTTCATGTTTGTCCCACTCAATTTTCAGTTTTTCCAGCTAAATTTCATGTTTCCCCTGCTAAATTTTATGATTTGCCCTGCTGAATTTCATGTTTCCCCCACTGAAAATCAAGTTTTCCCAGGTGATTTTCTAGTTTGCCTCGCTGAATTTCATGTTTCCCCCGCTCAATTTCATAGTTGCCCCACTCAATGTATAGGTTCCCTCCCTCAATTTCTAACTTGCCTCGTTAAACTTTCATGCTTGTCTTGTTCAATTTTCATGCTTGCCTCATGCAATTCCATTATAGACAGCGGCGCTGAATTTAGCGAACACCACATAAAGTCATTCGTATCTTTGAAGCCTTGATCCATATAAGCTTAATTCATTGATTACTCTTTATTTTCTAAATAACAATATCATTCTCATCTATTATGGAACGTGAGTACTCGGTCCTCAATTATTTAATCGAGTTCTGTATTATGGCAAGTTTACACGTACAGTTTCTAGTTTGCCCCGCTGAATTTCATATTTGCCTCGCTCAATTTTCTGTTTGCCTCCCTGAATTTCATGTTTGCCCTGCTCAATTTCTAGTTTGCCCTTCTCAAATTCTAGTTTACCCTGTTCAATTTTATGTTTGCCCCGCTGAAATTTATGCTTGCCCTGCTGAAGTTCATGTTTGCCCCGCTCAACTAAAGAAAATGTTTATGGAAGTGAGCGAAGATGGTACTCTATTTGTTTGGTGCCCGCAGTCCATCTCACTGACTATTTGTTTGGATTATTTTGCTGGTCCTGAAATCATTATGCCAGCAAGATAACCCAATATAGTTTTAATCGGCCCTTTTGCAATCAACCCACCCCTCGAATCAACCCTCTCAAGGCTATCGTGATTAGAGAAAGAACTCGAACTGAAATTCATGTTTGCCCCGCTCAATTTCATGTTTGCCCTGATGAAATTCATGTTTCCCCCGCTGAATTTCATGTTTGCCCATCTCAATTTTCATTTTTTCCTGCTGAATTTCATGTTTGCCCCACTGAATTTCATGTTTGCCCTATTGAAGTTCAAGTTTCTCTCACTGAATTTTTAGGTTGCCTCGCTCAATTTCTAGTTGCCTTGCTAATTTTCAAGTTTCCCCCACTGAATTTCATGTTTGCCCCTCTTAATTTCATGTTCGCCCCGCTGAATTTCATTTTTGCCCCGCTGAATTTCAAGTTTCCCCCACCGAATTTCATGTTTATCCTACTGAATTTCATGTTTGCCCCGCTATATTTCAAGTTTGCCCCATTGAATTTCATGTTTGCCCAGTTGAATTTCATATTTGCCCCACTTAATTTCTAGATTGCCTCGTTGAATTTTCAGGTTCTCTCGCTGAATTTCTAGGTTGCCTCGATCAATTTGTAGTTTGACTCACTCAATTTCTAGGCTTCCTCGCTCAATTTGTAGTTTGCCTCACTCAATTCTTATGTGGCCTCGTTCAATTCCTAGGTTACCTCACTGAATTTGTAGTTTGCCTCACGAAATTTGTAGTTTGCTTAGCTCGATTCTTAGGTTGCCTCGCTGAATTTCTATATTGTCTCGCTCAATTTGTAGTTTGTCTCGCTGAATTTGTACGTTGCCTCGCTTAATTCCTAGGTCACCTTGCTCAATTCCTAGGTTGCCTCACTCATTTTCCAGTTTGCCCCACTGAATTTCTACGTTGCCTCGCTCAATTTGTAGTTTGCCTCGCTCAATTCAAGGTTCCCTCTTTCAATTCCTAGGTTCTCTCGCTCAATTTATACATTGTCTCGCTCAAGTCCTAGGTTGTCTTGATCAATTCTAAAAGGCATTCCAAAGTTGAAGTAATAATCACTATTCACTAAAACAGGTTTTCATCATATAACCAAATCTTTTTAACAGACACAGTAGCTAGCAGAAAAAAGGATTCAAAATATTGGTAAGATAACTATACATTCTTGTTTTGATACTAATCCAAATGGTAACACATCAGCTATTTTCTCAAATACAAGAGATTCTCACGAGTTGAATTCTTTCCTATAGAAAATTAGGCAATAAAAGCTATCTTCAAATGAAAGTTAGTGCCTTAATATCTGGCGAGCCATGAAACTGAAGGTCATTCGGCTGTTCTGTAAAGCCAACAACATTATCTCATCCTAAAGAACTGCATCTTTTTATTTTATTTATTATTATTATTTTTACTTTCTTTCCATTAGGCCATGTTTGGAAACTATGGATTCAGTGCCAAATAACAGAAAAAGAAAATAGATTTCCTTTGATGTGACTATTTGTTTTTTCTTTTTTTTTTTTTTGTTACACCCAAATTCATAGCTCAATTAACAGACTGAGTGGAGATACCTTGTAACACCCCAGATTTTTGCCAACCTGGGGTTAGACGTCCTTAGGCAATGGGTCAACCACATCACTCTTAGGAATCAATTCCAAATCCAAAGAAATCATTTAGAACCAAATTCTTTAGAAAATAAGCGTAAGCTAGCTAGCGCTACGCTAGAGTAGCTATGAAATTGTCCCCGAACACTTTAAATACGTTCTACAAGACCCAAAACTTGTATAATCAATGACGCTATAATACCCTAAAACCTAGGATCAAACTCTAAACCTATTTGCCCTCAGGAACCTTCTGAAACTTCGTATTGGATTTAGACCGCGCGTCGAAAGTTCGATATCTACAATCTTAGACCATTGCGACCGCCTTGTTGGACTTGACAATTGTTTCGAAAATTAAGGCCAACCGACGCTCTGAGGCTATTTCATTGAGCCTGGAGTAAAGAGAGTGAGAAAGGGAAAAGATTTCGATATTTTAATTTAAATCTGGCACGTGACTTTGGGTGTTATTATTAAGCGTTCTGACCGTCAGAATTCAGCCAAATTTCACCCTCGGATCAGAAAAAATTTCTCTTTCATATCACGAGACTTGTAGACTTGATTAAGGCACGATGACCGCTAAACTGAAACTGGACCGCTATGTGTGATCTGCAAACTCTACCGGACTGAAAATTTGGGTGTGGACAACATCCAGTGACCATGAGCTTAAGTCCGACCGCGTTCGGCCAGGGGACCTCCCGAAATGCTCTTTTGGATCGGAACAGCCCTGATTTGATTATAACTTAAGTATACTTTGTTCATAAGTCTATTTAGGTTAGAATTTAGGCTATATAAGGGCCTTAAACCCTCACATACCTCTCTCATCCGAATTTGCTAGAAACCCTAGATTGAAAGAGAGAGAAAGTGAGAGATTGTGAGAGAGTAGTGGGAGAGAATTCCCGCCACTTGCTGCAGCTTTTTTGCACATGCCAAAGCACCGCACTCCAATGACTTCCCGGTGATTCCAACGCACTCCTAGGTAAGAAAAACCCTAACCACTTGCTGATTTAGGGTTCTTTCGATTCAAATAGTAACATAGCTTATGTATCTTGTGCATTAGGTCGCCTGTACGCCGTTGACGAAGCGTATACGTTCCGTTCGAAACGATACACGTCTAGGGCAAAAGGTGCGGATTTTAGACGCTTTGATTGACTGATTTCAAAGCTTTCAATGTCGTTTAATAGTAGATTATCGACGAGCATGCCGTTTGACATGTAGAACATGCTGTCCGTTTTCCGTTTCGTAAACGTACGGTAAATATGAGATTTAGGGTATTTTAGGCATTTATAGAAAATACCGTATACGTCCGTATTTTGTTGAAATGCTTGACATATAAATTTATCATATTATGATATTATATATGTGTGTATAATCTGTTTGGTGAAGAGATTCGCCCTAATGCGCGCTTTGGGTCGATATACGCTATGTAGACTAAAGTGTGTAGACTAAGGGTTTGTATAAATGTTTGTATTAATAAGTATTGAGTAAATGGTGTTGTAAATTAGTTTTGAGAATGAATTCTCAATCCATATGATGTTGTACACGATTTCCTACATGTTTGCTATATGAATTGATTTCCTTATATGTATGAAATACATGTGTTGGGTGATTTGCTTACTTTGTATACTATAACATGTGTTAACATGCTTGTGTTGTTGAACTTCAATTCCATTACTCTCATATGATCACTGGTATGGATTACAAATTTTGGGGTTATGCTTTAATTCAGGCAGTCGATAATGGATTGAATTCGTGGTCGGATTCTATCTACCACGGAGGGCGCGTAGATGAACGCGAGTCGTGTTTGGAGTTGACGGCAGTGGTTAGGCCACACGAAGTGTTTCATGCACTTCATGTCGCTCAGATTGAGATGCGCTCGTACTAGTCGAGCCCATCAAGTAACCCGACTGGCAATTGTATGTTCACCCTGTATGAGTCATAACTGCTTGAACTTAGGGTACTGAACTTACCATTGAAAACCCTGTTAACCATGGTACCTTGATCCATAAAGACTCATGAGCCGGGCATGGTGGTATGGGACACCATGGTCGAGCTATCGGCCTACGCTGGGGCCACAAACCTTTCTGTAGTGACCAGTGAGCACCTTTGACTCGTGAGCCGATTGTGGTGATATGGGACACTACATTCGAGCTGTCGGCCTACACTGATCAGGTGATGAGCCCTTTGTAGTGACCTCGAGCGTATTCTGAGTTTACGGGAGGCGACGACCCTTCCATAGCCACAAGAGTACAAGTAGGCCTGTATTGATAAGGTGATGGGGGAGTGGTGCAACGAGTGCGAGCAACAGCCCTGACAGCCTTTGCAGTGAGCTGCAAATATAATATCGTATGAGATTACTAGGAGTGACGACCCTAGACAGGATCTGTGTGGGGATTGATATAAGCAAGGTACCCTAGTTTCTCAATCCTACTGTATGAGAAGGACTAATAACAACTCGGTAATCATTATCCATATTGCATTGCATGTGCCTAGAAGATGTGGAGCACTGAGGAACGTAAGCATGCTGTGGGCGTAAGATGGTGCCGTATGAGGGAGTATGTCGGTGAAGGCATCCATCATGTCATTTCATACATACATTAATAACAGTATCTAGGAATGTTTGATTGATTGCTTTACTATTATCGCGTGATTAATTTGAGAACCTGTTAATCTTTGCTCTATTATTCCACTGAGTTAGCTACTCACTCCCACGTTACGGGATGGTGTTCCGAACACCTACCAACCCTTTTGTAATTGCAGATGATGGCGCGGCCTATGAGGCGGAGCCGGACTTGTATGATGATGAGGAGGATCCCTCCTTTATGCGTGTTCTGATCGACGGGATTACATGAAGGTTGATTAGATGCCTTGACACTTGTCAATTTATATTTTTGGAGCACTCATGTATATCCTTTCTTTCCATTTTTGGAGTATACATGTATTTAATTAACCTGGTAACATGTTCACACTCTAGAGACTTACAATCAATTATATATTTTTTATGTATTTATCACAATCTTCCGCTTGCTAATTTAACTGTCTCTTGAGTATGATATGCTGTTTTGGCTTAGTCTCAATCTTGTTTAATGTCATTCTACAGACAACATGCATTTATCATTACCCATGTTGCATAAGTGACGTTCTGGAACTCGGGAGTTGAGTTTCTACTCGACTCCCGATTTTTGGGGTGTTACATACCTCGTTTCAACACTTGAGGTCTTAGTATCGATCCCTAGTGGGGGTGGTTAACATGGAGTGTGTATACTGACATGGGTGTGTACTAATAAGCTAACCTTTCTGTAGTGACCAGTGAGCACCTTTGACTCGTGAGCCGATTGTGGTGATATGGGACACTACATTCGAGCTGTCGGCCTACACTGATCAGGTGATGAGCCCTTTGTAGTGACCTCGAGCGTATTCTGAGTTTACGGGAGGCGACGACCCTTCCATAGCCACAAGAGTACAAGTAGGCCTGTATTGATAAGGTGATGGGGGAGTGGTGCAACGAGTGCGAGCAACAGCCCTGACAGCCTTTGCAGTGAGCTGCAAATATAATATCGTATGAGATTACTAGGAGTGACGACCCTAGACAGGATCTGTGTGGGGATTGATATAAGCAAGGTACCCTAGTTTCTCAATCCTACTGTATGAGAAGGACTAATAACAACTCGGTAATCATTATCCATATTGCATTGCATGTGCCTAGAAGATGTGGAGCACTGAGGAACGTAAGCATGCTGTGGGCGTAAGATGGTGCCGTATGAGGGAGTATGTCGGTGAAGGCATCCATCATGTCATTTCATACATACATTAATAACAGTATCTAGGAATGTTTGATTGATTGCTTTACTATTATCGCGTGATTAATTTGAGAACCTGTTAATCTTTGCTCTATTATTCCACTGAGTTAGCTACTCACTCCCACGTTACGGGATGGTGTTCCGAACACCTACCAACCCTTTTGTAATTGCAGATGATGGCGCGGCCTATGAGGCGGAGCCGGACTTGTATGATGATGAGGAGGATCCCTCCTTTATGCGTGTTCTGATCGACGGGATTACATGAAGGTTGATTAGATGCCTTGACACTTGTCAATTTATATTTTTGGAGCACTCATGTATATCCTTTCTTTCCATTTTTGGAGTATACATGTATTTAATTAACCTGGTAACATGTTCACACTCTAGAGACTTACAATCAATTATATATTTTTTATGTATTTATCACAATCTTCCGCTTGCTAATTTAACTGTCTCTTGAGTATGATATGCTGTTTTGGCTTAGTCTCAATCTTGTTTAATGTCATTCTACAGACAACATGCATTTATCATTACCCATGTTGCATAAGTGACGTTCTGGAACTCGGGAGTTGAGTTTCTACACGACTCCCGATTTTTGGGGTGTTACATACCTCGTTTCAACACTTGAGGTCTTAGTATCGATCCCTAGTGGGGGTGGTTAACATGGAGTGTGTATACTGACATGGGTGTGTACTAATAAGCTAACCCCCCCCCCCCCCCCCCAAAAAAAAAAAAAAAAAAAACATTTGTTTTGTTTGGATAAAAAGGTACTTATAGCTACTGTTATAATTTGTAGCAATAGGGAGCCGCCGGATTGACATGGCCCCTCCGGATAGGGCAGCAAGTGGCGGAGGCTTAGCCAGTTTGGTGAGCCTGCCCCGATTCGGATTTACAATTACAGATTATGCATTTATAGCTACAGTTATACTTCGTAGTAATAGGTACAGACAATTCCGTGGCTATGGACTAGCTTACTTTAAAAAAAAGGGTATACTCGTCCTCAAATTCACTGTCCGTACGAGAAGGTGTAAGTTCGTATGCTAAGTTTGTATTGTTTCGTAAAAACCGCTGGAAAAAAGGTGGGGCCGACAGTCGTAAATTTCTCTTTTAGTGGCGAGTGTTTAATCATCACCGTACATCATGTTGGGTATGATGTAATGGTAGTGGTACCCGAGGGGTCACTAATGGGCGGTGGATCACTGACTATAGAGCCCACCATCACGCATTTGCTTTACATCAAGATCGCTTATATATTTCAATGGTCTGATCTAAAAAAATGAAGCAGATCCAAATCTCAGGTAGACCACAGGATATTTACACCTTCAGATCAAGCTGATATTTGAGTGATCCCTTCATCCCAGGTCTTTTCGACCTCATCGACAGGTTGGACAGCAAATACACATTCCGGTGGAACGCAAGGAGTTTTTACGGTGGGTATTCAATCACCACCGTTTCCTATGGTGAGGTCCACCTGAGACCTGGATCTGCTTCACTTTTGGGATGATGTCCTAAAATGAGCCTTCAAAACAGATGTACAGCATGGATGTAAGGTACGTACATCAATGTGGGCCCCACAGTCAGGGATCCACGGAAGCCGCTCCAGTCGCTACCGAATCCGAGTCTGAGCTACACGGGTTCAGCACGCAATACACGTCCAAACAAAATACGGCAGAGTGTGAGAGACGTTAATCCCGTTTAAATTAAATTAAAGGGTGATGTATCAGTCCCGTTCATCCACCTGTCGCTCTTGTTTCAAAAAATCCATCCCACTGTTCAATCCTGTCCATCCATTTTTTCTTCAATCTATTCCGTTGAATGTGGCCGCGAGTTGCCAGTAAGCTCTTTCTTTAGGAAGCTACGTGGGCCCCACGGAGATTCCCATGAGAAATCTACTCCGTCCATCCATTTCTTAAGCTCACAATAGGACGGCCGTCCAACAATCAGACAGATCCAAAATTCAGGTGAAACAGTGAGGATTGAACGCCCACCATTGGAAACTTTGTGGGGACCACAGTACGATCACTACACTTTATTTCGGTAGTAATAAGCTTATGAACGGTTTGGATGACATGTAAACATTATCGTCAGCTCTAGGAAGGTTTCAATGGTAGATGTTTCCATTCATGCTGTTTTCTTCCGTGTGGCCCACCTGAGTTTTGGATATGCCTGATTTTTGTACTCCCATCCTATTGCGAGCTAGAGAAACTGATCGACGGAGTGGATTTCTCACGAGCATCACTGTCGGCTCCGTGTAACTTCCGACCACACGAACTTCCTGTGGACGAGTGCACCGGCAATTCGCCTCCGTTGAATATTCGAAAGCAAACTAAATCATTCTTGAGAAAATTATCACTGTAACGCCACCTTTTATCCAGCGTCTTTTACGAATAGTACGAAACTTACCTTTCCAACTTAGACCTTCTACGTACGGACAGAGCCTTTGAGGATGAAAATACCCTAGTCCGTACGTGCAAAGCAATGTGAAAAGCAGGGGTATTTTCGTCCTGAAATGCTCTGTCCGTACGTGAAAGGTCTAAGTTGAGAAAGTAAGTTTTGGAATTTTCATACAAGACGTTGGATAAAAGGTAGTATACAGTGGTAATTTTCTCTTCATTCTTCACCGTCTCTTCGTTGATAGCCACTGATCTGACGTACAGAAACTAATAATAGGCTTGATTTTTCACTCATCAGCCGTTCATACCTAGGGCTATTAGATCGACGGACCCGATTATCAGATCACCCACCCACACCATATTCGGGATTCTTCCGTCTCTACGGCATCATCACCCTCCTTGGGATAGTCCGCGAATCGCTGCAGAAAGATGACTTTGGTTGTGAGCCGTTGCAGCAGTGCTCTCCACACCACTGCAATCTCATCCATCTATACAAGAAGAAAGGTGTATGGTAAGCTCATCTTTTCATGCATACCCCTCTCCTTCTACTTTTTTGTAATGGATTAGTACAGAAATGCTACTACTCTACTGTCAAAAGTCGAAAAGGGGGTGTGGTAGAGAAATATCAGGGGTTGTTTGGCAGGTTGGATTTGGATTTTTTACTCAAGAATCCAAATTCGGGATTTGAAATCCCTGAGATTTTATTTTCCTTCTGTTAGTTGTGTTTAGCAACCTGGATTATCGAGAGTGTAAAGAGAGCTATTTGAAGGATGACTGTTGGAGAGGATTAAAAATCGTTGGAATTGAAAAGTGACATTTTGAGGATTTCAAATCCATTGAATCCACTAAACAAAAACTCCGTAATTTCGATCTTGCATCAGGAGTTCTGTACCTGTGAAATTGTCGCATAATCGATGTTGAGCTTTTTGTTTATTCTTGAGCAGTAGATTTGAGTTTCTTGGCTCCTCGGAATTTACAAGGGAATAAAGGAATTTGTTTTCGTAAACTGTTTGTCATGTTTGGGTACTGGGAATATAATTATCTAGAATCCAGAAACTGTGTTTGGGCACTGCTGGGGTATGGGTGTACACCGAGTGGAGCTGGCTTCAGCTCGACTCGGCTCGGCTCAGTCCTTGGGCTTGGCTGGCCAGCTCAGGCCGAGTTTACCATTGAGGCATTTCCACAAACACCTGAACTGCAACTTCAAAATCCCACTGTTTTACAAACAGAGGCAATGGTTTTACAGGTATTTTATCAAACACCTTCTAAGTAAAATAAAAACTGAAAAAAACAAAGAAAAAAAAGGTATTTGTTTCATGTACATACCTTCCTTGCCACCAGCCACATTTCATTGAGTCATTTTATCAAACAGTTGGTGAGCAACATCAATGGCAAAGTAACCGAGTCACCGAATTGGTTCGATCCGAGTTCGATTCGAGCTGGATTCAATCTGAGTCGAGTCCAGCTGGGGCTTGCTCGAACTCATTTTCAAGCTCAAAAAATCAGCTCGAACTCAGCTTCAAACCGAGTTGAATCGAGCTTTTTTGAGTCGAGTCGAGCGAGCTAGCTCGGTTCGTGTACACCCCTAGTTATGAGGATGGATCCACTAAAACGTAGGTTTAGCTTAACATATGACATGATGTGTATGGCCAACTGTGATGTGTGCATGACATCCTATCCATCCATCATGTGAGCCCCCTCATGTTCTCTGTGGCAACCAAAAATCATGCCAACCCAAAGCTCAGGTGGCCAAACCATGTGAAATCATGCCTAAAACCTCTAAAATCACGTGGTGGGGTCCACCTGAGTTTTGGAATGGACTGATTTTTGGGTTGTCCATTGATCCCGTTGAGGTTCATTTCTGAATTGATTGGAGGGCTTATACATAACACGTGGGCCCCACAGACAGTCTAGAAGGTTTTAGTGGTTGGCATCTCCATCTTGACTCTTCTTTGTGGCGTTCCGTTCCTTGTGGTGTGGCCCACCTGAGTTTTGGATTGGAATGATTTCGGGGCACTAAGGAGAATATGAGAGGGTACACATGATGGACAGATTGGATGTCGTGAACACATCGTGTTGGGCCTATAAAGCTTAACCTACAAAGCCTTGTAGTGGATCCGGTCTCTGAAGGGAAGGAATCCATTTCCTTGGAGTTTGCAAGCCAGCCTCTGGCCAGGATTGAAAGGCAAAAGCTGGATTCACTTTCCAACTGGAAACCATTTCTATGCTTTTCCAAGATCCCAAACATTGGAATTTCCCCTGCTTATGGATTCCATTTCCAGATGGGTACTGCTTGGAGCCAAACAATCTATATGCGCATTGGAACTAACATCTCTCAGAAAAGACTAGATTTTTGGCAAACTATCTTCATATTGCTTAGCAGATAATTTTTATTGATGCATGCATTGTGTTGTGTTTGGCTATTTGTAAATAGGGGAACTCAAAGTGCCCAACAAGATGCTTGAAAGATCTTCAATGCAAAAGGATCTTAGTCTTGGTCAAGATGTTGCAACATCATCAGATGTCAATAGAAGAGGAAGTTTTCATCTTGGAACCTTGGCGAGCACTGTTACAGGCATGCATTTTTCTCACAAATACTGATTCGGATAAAAAGCGTATGAACCAATGGTGATAATTTATTTTAGCTATAGTAGTGACAACAATCACTTTTTAGTAATATTAGTTTACATGGAGTTTCAACTCTTGATGCACTGGTAACATATATCTAGAAGAATGAATTCTCATATATGCAGGATCAAACATGCTTACATATCTGACCAATTGCAGTGTTGTAGGCAGGGAATATTGCATTGTCAATCATGTCAATATTTAAGATCTGCATTTGGATACAAGAGGAAATGACAAAATGATGTTTCCTAGCATTCACAGCTATAATGTAGCTTCAAAATTGAGGCTTTTTGCTAATTTCGAGTCCAAGTTGATAGTAATTTGGCTGCAATTTGGACTCTTAATGCAATGTTAATGAAATCATAAATTTGTTATTTCCACTTTATTGGATTAGTTGTTGCAATTCAATTCCATAATGGATCTAAATGCAGTAATGCACCCATAGTAACAGGAATCTTCTAGCCACCGTTCCATTCACGCCAGCATCTCATCTACTGTTTGTGCTCTTGCAGAGCATCATCTATTGATGCCATATTTTCACTGAGACCACCTTTAACTGAATCAGTTCTGTTCTATTGGTATCATTCATCCTTCTCTAGTAGATTGTTCATTCTTTTTACAGAAAATGACACAAATAACTAAAATAAATAAATTCTGTTGAATAAAATATAGAATGTGTAAGTTTTTTAAATATTAAAACACATTTTTATATGTATTCTGCCTTCCTGAATTTTCTGAGAATTGCCGTTTGTTGCTCCTACCCTATGTGTTGAGTTGTGCTTAAAGATAGGGATCCTATGTGGTTTAATCTTGATTCTATATAATATTTCTTTACAATCCTTTGTGGTTTTAAATGACATAGTTTTTATTGACAAGACGAGGGAGGTTGTAAACACAAAACTAGATTTATGGAGGGGTGTTTTGGAACCTAGATGGATTTAAAATTAGTCAAACTAAAACAGGGTATATGAAGTGCAATTTTGGTAACAATAGGAGTGTAAATGAGGAATTAATTAAGATTAAGATTGCTGACTAAGAAGTTTCCCAAACTGACCACTTTCTATATCTTGGGTCAATAATTCATGAGAATGGAGAGATTGAGAAGGATGTTGCCCATACAATTCATGCTGAGTGGAAGAAATGGATATGTGCCTCTAGAGTTTTACATGATCATCGTGTACCACTCAAACTGGAAGGGACATTTTATAGGATAGCTATAAGATCAGCTATGGGATAGAATGCTGCGCAGTGAAGGAACAACATGATCATGGGATGAGTGTAGCTGAAATGAGGATGTTGAGATGGATGAGGTTCAAGACAAGGAAGGAGAGAATTAGAAACTGATACATTCAAGGGAACATAGGAGTAGCACCTATAGGTAATAAGATGGGGGTGAGTAGACTTAGATGGTTTGGTCATGTGCAATGGAGATGAATAACTATGCCGGTTAGGAGTCAGAACAAGTTGTAGGCTCTAAAAAGCAAGGGGAGGCCCAAAAGGACATGGTAGAGTCAGAAAAAGACTCAACGACCCGGGGTCTAACTGCAGTTATGGCCCTTGATAGAGTGGAATGGCAAAACAAGATTCATTTGGCCAACTAGTTAGGATGAGGCTTAGATGATGATGATGACGAAGGCATTGAGGGATTTTATTCGGAGCCCAAAATTAGGTCTTTTTGGTTGTCTTTAGCTATAGTTTCCAAGTATATTTAGTCTTAATGTGTCATTAAGTCATTAGTAGTCTTCCATTTGTGTGTGTGTGTGCGTGCGCATGCGCGTGTGTGTGCATGTGCGTGCGTGCATACATATGTATTTATCTTGAGGGATCTTTGTTAGGATAAGAAAGAGATAAGCATAGGAAATTAAAAGGGAAAGATTTAGGTTTAGAAGTGTGTTGTAATTTAGGATCCTTTTCTTAGTCTAGAATAATTGAGTTTTTATACATTTTGTTACTGCTTTGTGTATTTCTAACAAAACTTAAGTTAACTAGCATATGTGATCTATTCACTAAAAGGCTTATTTCTTGTGTCCAATGGTTTCAGTGGCAAGTTTGGCTGCAACAGATATAGCAAAGGCCCTTCCCATAAAGCATGTCATGGTGAGAGCTTGTTACCTCTATTATGCTTTCCTCAAAATGTTATGTACCTTGACTTATGAATATTTATGTTTTTGAATGCATCCATGAGCAGTGCACTTCTTCTTCTTCTTTTTAATGTATCAAGTTATGCCATGAATTACATTGTAGTAGTATCTATCTGTCCTTGGAAAACTTGTGTGATCAGGTCAAGTATCAATCAGATCAAAAGCTCCTCTTTGGAATGGGAGAATAGCCATGTTTTGCTTGACACTATAGGAGAAGCTGATTGGGTGGCTGATCATTGGCTTAATTCACTTAAAATTGTTTATCCCCCTGAAAATTTTGATAATCAGTTAGGATAGTTTATGAGGATAGGCTGGGTAAGAAATATGCACCAAATTAGTTTAATGAAGCTATTTTTATTTAGAAATACCCATCTTTAAGAGTGAGTTGATACAAGTTGAAGGCTCCAAAACGGCAAGGGGAAGGCCCAAAAGGACATGGGTGTAATAAGAAAAGACTTGATGACCTATGGTCTAACTAAAGTTATGGCCCTTGATAGAGTGGAATGGTGGAAAAGGATTCATGTAGCCAACCCCAATCAGTTGGGACAAGGCTTAGGTTATGATGATGATGATGATGTGATAGGGTCTTCTTTAAAATAAGTGTGCAACTATTATGGCATAATCACCGAGTCAATTCCCTTTCACTGCTTTGATACCTTGGTTGACCCTCGCTTGTTACAAGAGATTGAAAGTGGAAAAGGAAGCACACGACATTGGGGTTCTTGATACCTTCACTTCTTTAGTTAATGCCTTCTCTTGATCTCTTAATTTTTGCCAATGGGTTAAGGTGGATTTGGTTGGCGTTCAATGTGAAATAGGAATTTCCATTTTTCATTGGTAGGAATAGAAAATCAAATGGTTGTGAAGTCCTATTTTTGGCAAGAATGCTCCACATACCACTGAGTGGGGTAATTTCTAAATAACTGTCTCAAATTTAAGAAAGTCTGTGGTGGTTTAGCTATTTTATGAGTTTGTAGATGTGGCACTTATGGTTATTGGTTTTAATAACTAGAGTTTACTAGAAACAGTAAACTCTCTATCACAAACATAGGTTGGACATACTGCTGTGAGGTTTAAATGTTGAGAAATTTCTTTGTTCAATCATTTATGTCCAAAGAAAAGGGCAAAAGAAAGAGCTTTACCTTGTTTGACTGCAGGTTTGTATTCTTGAGTTGGGAGCTTTGTTGTGGCATATCATGTCTTCACGTCTTCACAAGTTCGCATTTTCTTTTTCTTTTTCTTTTTCTTTTTTGTACTGTCTGCCTTGTGCAGATTCATATTTTTACAGATGACATTTCCTATTAATTGTTGTGGGTGTTTTTGGTGTATGGGTTGTTGTCCATCACAAAGCATACCGAAGCATGGACATTTTCTGCATGTAGTACTGAGTGTAGGAAATTTTCTTCCAAATTTCTTCCATGATCAAAGTAGGAGAGTCCTATGAGATCTTTGATGCCTTTTATTGATGGTGTTCTTTTGCTAGTTCTCATGTTCATAGAGACGCCAATTCTCTAGCTGATGATTTGTCCAATCAGGCAGGGCATTTTGCCGATTAGTCAATCTTTTAAGGAGAAGCCCATGTAGCAGGAGTCTTCTTTGTAGTGAACCTATGATTGATAAAAAGAAAATAGGCATGGACAATATGTCCATTTAGCTTTTGCCTTATGATATAGAGCTATGATACTCAGATCCTTCAAAAAAATTGGGATTACCTGAGCTGCATCCCTGGATACTCATATAAGGGATCTCCCTTCCTTGAGACTACTGAGATTTTGAGCATAAGCTTTTTTGGGACTTGAATATACAACAAATCATGTCAATTGGACTTTAAACCAAACATTGGATGTTGTTTGGAAAATATTTTAACATGATTGTACTTATGATTTTTAACAAGTCCTTATTGTACCCATATGAGAGTAAAATGGATGTTCCTTATCATGCTAGTTTGATTTCCATGCATCATCAAATACTATTTTTTTCCTTTACTACAATTGTCTCTCAATCATTTTCCTCTTGGTCTCTCTCAAAACTATGTATGCTTTCTTTAATTAAATAATGATGTGCTTGTCATATATCTGTATATTATCTTAGAGCCCTGCCAAGGTTAATAGCAGTAGGAATTTGGTTCCTACTCCCAACACATGCAAGTGTGGTAACATCTACGAGTTTGGGGCATTCATCAAGTGGACCCCTCCATGCAGCCAAGAATCAGGTTGATGACGTCTCTAGTGGGTCTCATGTAGAAAAAAGATGGATGATTAAAGGAACTGGCAACAATCCACATTTGGCGTACATCTGTGTGCCAATTTATGATTAGAACAGCCTACTTTCAAGAATGGGACTTGCATAGTGCACCCCACATGACGAACAGCCCTGATCTTGCACGTGTCACACGTGGAGAGAGTAGGATCCATATTTCTTGCTTTCACAGTAGTTGCTGCCACATTTCTCATTATTTTATTATCATACACTACACGCAAGCTTTACTTTGTGTAGATAATCTCAGGAGCTAGAATTTTGTTTTATTTTTGTTCGAGCCAGGAAGGAGCACCTGTTCCTATCTTGGCTGATATAAACCTTGGAGATTGGTTTGGAGGATTCGTATATTCAGCTGGACAGCAAGCAAATGAAGCTGTTCAGGACCAATTGTCAGCTCTCAGTTTCACTAGGTCCAGTGCTATACTCTGCACCTTTGTCACAGTTCAATATTGGCATGTGAGGTCTGCTGAGTGTACATGCAGGCAACATGTGCCAACCCAGCTTATATGTCTACACCTGATCTGTTCAGAAATGGCCCTCCATGTAGATGACCAGCGTAAAATCATGTTATTCCACTCATCAGGCATGCCACATGTATGTTGAATGCGGAACCTTGGCAATTTTCATCATTTCATGAATGTGTGGCTCACCCAAGGTTAAATATTGATATGGTTGTAGATATCTTTTATTTAAAAGACCAATGCATATTGGCCAGAATGGTATGTGTCAACTGATATGGTTTGGATCAGCCGAGATTTTGAACTTTAGGCTGTATGAATTGATCAGTCTGATTTTCGAGCCAGTACATCCCACCTAATGCACGGCTTAGATATCCTACTCATATGGTAAGGGTGCATGTATGGGTGTGTGATGGCTTAGAGAAGCTCTTGGAATTGTAGGTACTGAGTAGTTTGTTGTGTCCTGCTTGTTATGTGTGCTGATTTTTATGTGTTTTGCAGTTTAGCAGTTATATTTGGTGCAGGGCTGGTGACTAGTTTATCTCCTTGTACACTAAGCGTTTTGCCTCTAACTCTTGGCTACATTGGTATGTACGGAAATTTATTTAATATTATTTTGTTTGTGATTATATTATGGAATTGGGAATCACACATTTGACATGACATGTCTTTTCATAACTTGGGTTGATGCATCACTGCTGTTGGAAATCCTCCAGGAGCTTTTGGCTCTGGTAAAAGCCGATCTCAGGTAACAACTTTTCCTAGATAAACTTTCCCCCTTTTTTTAGTGCCTTACAACCTTGCCATATTTTTCACTTGGGGATCTCTTTGTTACTATTGCATCAAAATCATTTTGTTTTTCACTTTCTTTTTTTTTTCTTCTTCTTCTATCTTTATTATTATTATTATTATTATTAATCTGAGAATTTAAACCAATTTGGAAATCTCTCCCCAAACCAAGCAAAATTGATTCTAGGAGCTAAGACAGTTTTTATCAGTCATATGGGGGTAGGGCTGTCAATGGCCGGGCTTGGGCTAAACAAAGTCAAAATTTTGAATACGGCCAGTTCATCAGACCCAGCCCAAACAGTTCAAAATCTGGGCTGAAGCCAACCTCAGGCCTGCCCCATTTTTCTTTTGCCATGACTAACTCATCCAAGCTAGACTTGACGTACATGCACACCGGTCAAGACCATCAAAATCATTTCCCTTTGTGAATGGAGCATCACCTGAAAGTTCTGCTGCTACAGGCCCGATTGTCTTGTTCATGGTTTTGACTATTGGTTATGATAAATCTGTATTCATCCATATTGTAACTGTATTGGTCACCTCATCATGCAATGCAGGGAAAAGGGCCCTATCAGCTGATGCATGCAAATACATACCATTGCTGATACGGAACCAATACAAGCCAAAATGGCCATAAAGGCTTGCTTTCTCACCAAAAAAAAAATCTTTCTAATTTCCACTCATTTTCCACTAGTTTCTTTATTTCAACCATGGAAGAAGCGTAGAAATTCATCTTAGACAAGACTTAGCCCTATTTTGGGGATCAAAATACAACTTTTGAGTTGGATTCGCACTTTTGAGTTGGATTTGATGAAGCGAAGCAGAGTGGACCATTATGGAAAAATCAATAGAATGGGTAAACCATCACAATTTTCGTTTTTATATCTTCTTTTTGTTGTACTTCAATGCTGTGGGTCGTAATCCTCTAAATCATTCTTGATTTGTGATCAGTTAGGGCCTATTTGGCTGACTTTCAGCAGGTCAAGCTGACAGACAATACTCTTTTCAAAGAATGGTCTGATACACCATTGAATGTATATTAACAACACAAAAGAATAATATGCAGTTTTTTGGTTATTTTCCCAATAAATTTGTAGAAGGTTTTGGGCAGGAAATATATATATATATATATATAAAAACAGCTGATACACAGGTCTGATCCACCCATGTCATATTGTTTTTGGGCCCAGCTGATTCGCCCCAAGGTACCAATATTTAATACCTTTGTCCTGTTGGTCTTCATCAAATGGATGACTATAAAGAAAACGATCATCAGTCTGTACTCGATGGGAAAATTCAGATGATCAACATTCCATATCAATGGGCAAAATCAGATGGTCAGGATCAGCTGATCGGGCTAAATCAAATTAAATGCATCCCAGCTGATCGGGCTAAATCAAATTAAATGCATCCTTGAGCAATTCTCTTTATATATTTTTGTTGCATTTTTTCTTAAATTTACTTGGTTATTTTCAAACATAGATCAAACCGAACCAAGAACACCTGTTTTATTCTTCTGACTAGAAATGAGCCACTCACTAGTTTTTGTTTTTGTGCTTTTCTTTTTCTTCTTTAGATAGTTTGGGATTCACTTTCCTTCTCACTGGGGCTGGCAACAACATTGGCAATCCTGGGAATTGCTGCATCATTTGCTGGAAAGGCTTACGGACAGATTGGACAGGGACTTCCTATAGCTGCATCTGGCTTGGCAATTGTAATGGGTTTGAATCTTTTAGAGGTAATTACACTCATGGCATGATCACTAAGGAATTTCTTTCTTAATAACAACCTACTCCATGCTTGATTATCAGAGGATGCTTTGTCTAACAACATTCATATTTTTAGCAATGTTTCCTTTTGAAGTACATGTTGAAGGTGGGAAATTAACATACTAGTTGATCAATGAAGAAACAGTTGAATTCAACCTGGCTAAGCACGTCCCCCCCCCCCCCCCCCCCCCCCCCCTGTTTCTGAGAGAGAGTCCCCTAGAGGCTCACTCAAGCCACTTGCTTGTTCTGCTCAACCAATTGATAATCCAAACCATTCATCTAGAAGTCATACTGTAGATGGCCACATGGCAAATATCTCACTCGTTGGAATCTCACTATCCTTACAAAGGTGACTTAGAAATTATGATCTAGAAAGCAGTTTCTATTTTACCATTGTACGGATGGTGAGGATCTCTGAGCAACAAGCACCCCCCACTTGTCATCTTGAGAGACATCAAAATATTGGTTTGATATCATCAATTAATAGTGTCTTTTAGATCCCTCCATCCCTCTAATTATTTCTAAATTTTGTCAAAAAATTTTCTGCTGCGAAGATATCTCTATCTTGGTTCTGCCTCATTTCACTGCATTTTGGCTATTTACTCAGACCATTAGTCTTCCAACCTAAAAGAATTTCAGTAGTTTTAATGAGATCATGTATTAGTTTCCTCTACCCTGCATGTAACCACCCATTGCATTGTGTTACTCATTTTGGTATCACCTTTTTTCAGGTCATTGAGTTACAACTACCCTCATTTTTTAATAATTTTGATCCCCGTGCTGCTGCTGCCAACTTCCCTTCAAGTAAGTCCCTTTGCTTTTGTAAAGAATTTCTTCTGAGATTGTCATATGTGCATACCTTTATGAGCCTTTCATTATTATTACATCTTGCTTGATTGTTTCTTATCTTTGGTCTTCTTATGGTTTTCAAATTTTGGGTTTGCAGGTGTGCAAGCATATTTGGCTGGACTGACTTTTGCCTTGGCTGCCTCTCCTTGTAGTACACCTGTGCTTGCTACTCTTCTTGGATATGTGGCTGCATCTAGGGTACGGAAATCTAAATGATTTTAAATCCATTGCAAACAGTATTTTCCATATTTTAGTTCTTATTGGAATGGCCTGTAACTTGCATGGTGGGTTCATTCGCCACAAATTGTGGCCACTAATCCACCTTACATATCACATATGTGCACACCAATCCAGATGATCAAAACTGCCCCTCATTTTGGGTGGATGGCCTGAAAATCAGACTGATCAGCCATCCCGTTGGATTTTGACCATCAACCTTTTTCTTCATTAACCCACCATTTGATGGCCCTGCCGATTAGACAGTTAGGACCATCCAATCAGTGTGGGTTTTGGGCAATGCTCTATCCTCAATGGGGTCAACGAGTTCAGTATTGGTGTGAAAGTATGCCAAATTTACTGCAGATGAGTTGCCAGTTGCCACTAACTAATAGTTTTAGGCAAAGGCACATTGTAGTCCTAATGGGTATTAAAACCTGTATTTGATAAGGTGTCTACTCCCTTTTTTCCTTTCTTATTTTGCCACTTTCAATGGACTTGGAATTTCCAGTTTCTCCTTGAAATCATTGAAGATATCAATCATTTAGCATGTTACCTGTGTTTGTTATAACTGGAAGTAGGTGCTCTTGATAACAGGATCCAGTTATAGGGGGCAGCTTACTCTTGACATACACAACTGGTTATGTAGCCCCTCTTCTACTGGCAGCTTCCTTTGCTGGTGCATTACAGGTAAGAAATCACTTATGTCATTAACTTGGGCTAAAAATGGTGTGTTCTGGTTGCTAGAAATGCTTTCTTGAAAATCCAGTTCAAATATAAAGAGTTTTGAGCTTGCCTCCTTTTGTGGACATCCTAAAGCCATAAAACGTTCAAACACTTATTGCAGTTAACACTGCATCTTTTTTTATAAAAAAAACAACATTTGTAATCAAATGCAGAAACATTTCTTTTTCATGTGGAGTATGCATCATTCTAGCTGGTCGAACATTATTTCTTTTTGTAGTGGCTTCTTGTTTGTATTTTGCTTCTCCTTTGGTATATTCTTCAGCTTCGGCCTTCTCTAATAAAATTATCATCGCTTCAAAAAAAATCTAGCTGGTCAAACATTATTTATCTTAGCCATGATTGTAATAAGAACTTTTACTATGTGCAGAGCTTACTATCATTCCGCAAGTTTTCGGCATGGATAAATCCGATAAGGTATCATTTTACTGTCTAAGATAACATTGAATCCGTAATGATATGCATATCATTCAGGTGGAAATATGTCTATGTTATTATTATCTATCCAATCATGGGAAAGACATTTTAAGTCTATAAAAGTCCAATACTCATATTCATTAAAATGAGAATGTACCATTGAATTTCTTCCTTGCATTCATCATGACAAGCCCATATTTGACAGCCATTACATTTGGGTGACGATGTGACCAAGTTTGTGTTGTTGTTGTGGAGAGAGAAGAAGCTAAAAGAAGAGAATAGTTGCAACAAATTTGAGGGGAAAAGAGAGAGAGAGAGAGAGAGAGAGAGAGAGATTTTATTTTATAGATAACCACCCAATTCAATGGCCAATACAAGGAGCAACAATGTATTAAAATGCAAGTTTAGTAGTATGTAGTGAGGATTGGATTCATAACCCCTTATACAGAATTACCAAAAAGACTTCATACCATTCTAGTCTCCAAGAACATGCCCATTCAATATGTACCTTGGGACCACATGAAATTGTATAAAAACCATACAAATTTAAAGCAAAATGGACTTTAAAGAGTCTCACAAAGTGTCCACTAGTAAAGTTCCTAAGAAAACACCCCTTTTCCGGGGTTTGGAACCCATGGCTCAGTGGTAGACAGTGCATCTAGACACTGAGGTCATGGGTTTGAGTGCTCATGTGGGGTGTGTGTGTGTGTGTGTGTGTTTAAAAAAGGAAAACCCTTTTCCAATGTGAAGGTTTCCAAGCTTGCATTCTAGGAAAGGAATATTATTTATTGGCAACAACTCAAATGTGGAATGTTTTGAACTTCTATCTCATCTGGTGACCATTCAAATGACCAACCTACATGGGCTCGCCAAATCTTGCACGTGTCCCAATTCGTGCGTACCATTATCATGTGCTACGTCAATTGTGGATCAATTATTTTTAGACTCTGCTGGTGATTGTCTTTCTCTAATTGATTATCTGAGCTCTTCCTTATCATGAATGAATTGCTTGGACTAATTTTTCAATAGGTTTGCTAGAGGCTTACAAGCCTCTTCAGAGACAGTTTTTGCTTGATTCGAGCATCTCTTCCATACAAGTGGTACATGTATAGGTTAATCTGATCTGCTGATCTGTTGGGCGATCACATTCACATGGAAGTGGCTGCCGTGTTTGTAGCCTGCAAATGTGCAAATTGGGAAAAAAAAGAAGTTGGGATACAGAAAATTTTCCACTGATTGAACGACCAGGATATGCTGAATTGCCATGATATGTGGTGTGGCCACCAGATCAAGGGTTTGGCTTGTCTTTTGATTCTTTCACGTCTATATTGATATGGCTGGAGATGAACAAGCTATCGCTTGCTCTCAACAGCTAAACTATCCCCGTTCCTCGAATTACTCAAAGTCTCTTTTTCTCTGCACCCTTGACACTTAAATCTGTTGGTTTTGCAGTGGGGCACTCTTATTGGGCGGAGGCACGTATACTCTGTTGGATAGGCTGTTCCCTGCAACAATGGTGATGTAATGTAATTATTTCAACTGAAATAAATAAGAACAACTGTAAATTACTGTGTTTAAGCATTTTTAACAAGTCCTGTTTTACACACGACGAAACACACAGGCATTCAGTTCTGGTCCATGCGAGGATTCATGATACAATATGCATGGTTCTTTAATGGATACAAATACTTCCTGTGGAGATGACCTGTTCTTTAATGGATACACATACTTCCTGTGGAGATAACCTGTTCTTGCACTGGCTTTCATTTCTTGTTCATGAGTGCATGTGCATTGAAATTTGAAACAAGGGGTAGAATAAAGTTATCACTTCCAATTGCAAAGATTCAATGTCTGATCACTTGAAACAGAACTTGCTTGTATATGCTTTGACGCCGAACATTTGATAGTTGCCTCACTAGGTTTTCTCAGGATGCTCTCCCTACTTAGAAATGATATGGGACCCATCACACGTCCAGTCCAAGTTGGGATTGGGTTGAATAAGAACAATTGCACACTGGTTCATTTCAAGAGGCATGTTTTGAGCTGTTTGGATCTACATGCAGTCTTATGCAGCACATGTTATGCAGGTCATGCATTTGCAGTACTTATATGGTACCCTGTTTTTCAAGCACTTTGGAAATGAAGTGGGTAGGAATCTTAGCTCAATCCAAATTGGAGTTTTAAGAATTCAAAATTAGAAGTAGTCATGGTCTTGAAATGGGGAAATAATGTGTGCCGAAATATCCTTATTCCCTGCTTCTTATGCGTTTGTATATGGACAATCATCTAACAAACATGTAACTTTAAGCATGTCAAGTGTATACACCATCCATCCATCCATCCAAACCATTGGATCCACCGGGAAGAACACCTGGTGAAAAAATCAGGCCAGCTTTACTCATCATGAAAGGCGTACATCAGAAAACAATGTGCACCTGCTGATCTTATCCAAAGTTCACATGTAATACGATTTCGACTAAAAAATAATTAAAAATTTTAAAATAGTTAGAATGTATTTGTAGACGAGTAATGATAAAGTCGGTCAATATCATTTCTGCCTCTTTTAAACCCATCTTTTCAAATTTATAAATCAATCACTCTAAAACTTTCAAAATGATGCAAAAAAAAAAAATCAAATAGGTTCAACTCATTATGGACAGTACACAGTAGAAAACAGTGTATAGCCGCCTATCTTATCTAAACTATACGTGTGGCCCACATGATCAGTGCATTTTATCCTTATGCTTTTTTTTATCATGTGCCAAACTTTTGGATGGTTTGGATGTTATTTACACATAGCACAGAAAATTACATGAGTTGCCTGTGAAGTCCTTGTGGCAAGAAGAATGGAAGTGTGAATTTCATCACCACCACCATACCATTGTAACATGCTATATTGTAATAAAAAAATAAAAATAAATAAATAATAAAAAAAATTATGGAAGTACTTTGGTGCCCTCAATTCTTATAAAAATATTCAATAATCAATTCAACAAACAGAATAGGAAGTTGGCATTTAAAACAATTTTGACTAAAAACTGAGAAGAAAATAAATGCTGCTTCAATTAGCATGGTTAAATTTTCTGAAGGCATGACTAATTAAGAGAAGGGACCAGTATCATTAAACATATGCCTATCAAATAATAAGTTGTATCCCTCTCTACTAAACTTTCCCATCTTCTACACAATTATGTTAATAGATGATGAAGAAAACAAATTTGTCCTTGAGTGATCTTTTAAAAAAGAAAAAAAAATCAATAAAAGATCTCATTTTAATATATATTTTATTTGATTTTTCTAAAACAAGTTTTATTTGTATTTTTCAGTCCTACCTATATTTTAAAGAGAATTGATCACTTTCAGGTTACCTGCATAACAAGAACCAAGCAGTTTTCAGCAGGAAGAAAAAATCACTTTTCAAGATTATTATTATTTTTTTTACAATCATTTATATGTAGGAATTCTTTGCAATTTGTTTCCCTTTGATGCGGACAATCTAAACATGGGCTCACCTTCATGTGGGTTATCCATAATATGGAACCCACCTTTGATGTAGATAGTCCATCGTGTGGGCCCCACCTTTGAAGTGGACTTCCCATCATGTGGGGCCTCCTTTGATATGAACCATCCATGAAATGGAGGTAAATAGATAGATCAAAATTTTTAAAAATAAAAATAAGTACTTATGCAACAAGTAACTTTGATCACATGAGTTACTTTTTACCATGGTGCTTACTAACCAATTTAAGGTTTTTTTTTTTTTTAAAAGTAACTTGCTAACTTACCTAAGTTCAAAAAGTTACTTATTGGATGGTATCTAAATGTTTGAAATGTTCTAACCTTTTGATTAAACAAATGTTATAGTAACTGTCCATTTTCAGTGAGTCCTTACTCTTACTCCGGTGGTAGACTCTCAAGGAGTTTCAACGCCTGGTTGAGGGTTCGAGTACCCATATGTGGTGAAATTCAACCGTGGCGTGGGTGTGTGTGCGTGTGTTATTAAAAAAATAAAAAATAAAACTGTCCATTTTCATTGGCAAAAAAACTAAAAACAAAATAATTCAATTTTAGATATTTTATTTGTTCTTTATTCACTCTAAAAGATGAGAGTAATTGTGTAAACGGTTTGGATCATTGGAAGACTACTTAGATTCAAAAGCTAAAGTACAAATGTATTATATTGCAATACATGAGGATGTACTTGAGCAATCATCAAGTAGCTAATATGAGTTTTGTTTTATTTAAAAATGAGTTTTAAACAGAGTTTTTCTCACCATAATACCACATCGCATCACCATCACTAAATATGATGAAGGGCTGAGATGGTCTGATGATTTGACCATTCATAATTCTCATTATCATTACTACCATAAACAATCTATTGTCCCATAATCAGGTTCGGCTTTGAACGTCTGTTGAATCAGAGCCATTGAAAACAGTCTCAGACCACTCAACATGTGGGCCCCAAGTAGCCTCAGACCACCTCTGGATCTTGAGTAGCAACAGAAGCAAAACGAAGTCATAGGCTAATAAAAGAAAATGCTCCCATCATGTATAGACTTGAAAGCTTTAACGGTAGGGATGAAATGCACGTAAAGATGTTGAAATCTTTGATGGTCCATACCCACGCATTCAGAAACTGTACACGTGGCGTTTTTAAAACCAAATTAAACCGTTGAAATTGTTGGGCCCACTTTAGATGTCTTTATAAACGAAAAGTCCCACCAAACCAACGTCCTACCTGGACGCTTGTTGTACACGTAATGAAGACGGCCAAATGGAAAATAGTCAGCCGTCCAAATTCTACTAACAGTTGTCAACTAACCAGACGCTAGGATCGTCCAATCAAATATGATTTCAACATTATAACCTATCTACCGGTGGCCCCACTACTTGCACGGTTTAAATTGGGAACGGATTGGCTACTCCCCCTGACACCAGCCAATGGCTGATGGTCGGTGCTATGTGGGTCCCATAATGATGTATGTATTTCATCCATGCCATTCATCCGTTTTTACAGATCATTTTACTGTAAGACTCCAAAAATTAGGTATATCCAAATCTCAAGTGGACCACATTACAGGAAACAGTGTTGAATGAGGTTCGACCATTAAAAACATTTTGGAGACCATGAAAGTTTTGGATCAAGCTGATATTTGTTTTTTCTGTTCATCTGGGCCTGTATGACCTAATCAACAGATTGGATGTCAAATAAAAAGTATAGTGGGCCTTAGGAGGATTTTAAGGGTTGATATCCAATCACTATTATTTTCATGTGGTGTGTTTCACCTGAGATTTATATCCCTCTCATTTTTGGTATTAAAGAATAAAATGATATGTAAAAATGTATGAACGGAATGGATGAAACACATACATCATGGTAGGGCCCACAGAGCGCCGACCATCAGCCACGGAGCTGATGTCAGGGGGAGTAGCCAATCCGTTTCCGTTTAAATTGTGTTGGGTATGCGACACGTGGACAATTCTGAGTCAAAAAGCTAGAGAGAGAGATGGGAAGGATGGGCACTGCCACTGCCCATTCCTTTCTGTGGTTGGTATTTAAAGTTACGTATGGTAACAAACGTTTGCAGGTAAAGTACTAGGCATGCCGTTAATCTTGACCATTCACAGTCAGATGATGGTTGGATTGATACACGTGCCTGAAGTTTATCCCAATCCTCCAAAATGTTCAAAAATCCACACTGATTTTGCTCTCTGTATGCCAAACCAACAGAAGCTCCACTTTTCAACGGTGGGATCTGGTATATGCTATTGTGGATGCCAAACCAACAGAAGCTCCACTTTTCAACGGTGGGATCTGGTATATACCATTGAGAATGGTTCCTCTACAAGTTTCTGTGGTTAAGCTTATTCTACGAGGGTCGTACCAAGGCCCACCGTGGGGATTGTGTGTGGCCCACCTAATAACTGAATAGGCCTGATGTTTGTAGTGTCCCGTTATCATATTGGGAATCACTTAATGTATAGGTTGGATGAAAAGCAATAGCATAGTGGGCCCCACATAATCAATGATGTTTGAGTAAGGAAAAAATCATATTTACAGGTTGGTGAGTGACTGATAGAATTAACTTATTAGGAACCGGCCTCGGTGTCATTGAGGAAGTGTCAAAGATCATTGTCTGTTTGTATTCTTCACCCGCGACTCATACCGAAATTTCTGAAAAAATCTCCTCTTTGGACAGGTTCTCTAGTCTTTTGGACTAGGGTTGTTTCGTGGAACCGTCCATCCTTTGGGATTATGGGGTATGTTGGAATTGTGCTTTGAAAAATCAATGTAAATCTTTTCTATAGATGACATGGTCGTGATAATGATGGCTTTGTATGTAGATCATGATTATCATGAGTCTTAGAAGTACAGGTTACTGTGCATAATTAATATATTAAGTACTTTGAGAATTTTTGATGGAAAGGTTGCTACTAGGGGTGCACATTTAACCGGTAGAACTGTGGAACCGGATTAGAACCGACCAAACGGTCCGGTTTGGTCCGGTTTTAGAGTGCACCGGTTCCAGTTTCGGTTCCAAAAATCAAAGAACCGTTAACATCGGTTCGATTCTCGGTTTGGGGGTATGTAGAACCGAACCGAACCGTGAACCGATCCGTAGAACCGAACTGTGGATCCGATCTGTGGAACCAAATCGTGAAACCGAACTTGGAATCGAACTTGGAACCGAATCAAGAATCCTTTGATTGTTTCCATATTTGACTCATGATTTATGATTTATAATGCATCATTTAATTATTTTTATAAATGTATTTTTGCACACCTTATACAATATCTAAACCATTCATCAAAAGGACCACAACATGAATTGACATGGGCTAGATAATAAAATTAAACATATAATTAGGCTGGATTATAAAAAGCCCAGAACCGTGAAACCGAACCGGTTTTAACGGTTCGGTTCCGGTTCGGTTCTAGGGTGCCAACGGTCCGGTTCCGATTCCAAATTTCTCAGAACCATTAGGAACGGTTCGGTTCCGGTTTCACCCCAAAACCGGTCCAAACCGAACTGTGTGCACCCCTAGTTGCTACTGCCTAAGAGAGATTTGCGGCTATAAATGTTAATGCCATGTAATTCCATGGCCTCATAAGTTTCTTCTTCTTTTTTCTTTTTATTCTTATTAAAATAATAAAAAAAAAAACACGCACCTAAACCCCCCACATACTCACGCTAGTGGAATTTGACCACCTATCTGTACTTGAACCCTTGACTGGGTATTGAAACTCCAGAGAGTACCACCCGAGCAAGAGTAAAGGTCCCATGGCCTCATAAGTTGTATGACTGACCTACGATTACACAGGCGTGTTACTGATAGAATTAGCTTATTGGGAACTGACCTAAGTATCATTAGTGAATTAGTGTCAAAGATCCATGTATGTTTATACACTTCACTAGCAACTTATACGAAAATGGCTGGAAAAATCTTCTCTTTAGATAGGTTCTTTAGTCTTTTGGACTACCAATGTTTGTAGGAACCGTCCATCCATTAGCACCACGTGTTGGAGTTATGCTCTAAAAAGTCAATGTAGATCTTGTCTATAGATGACATGCACGTTATATTGATGATCTTGTTTGTAGATTATGATGACCATGGGTCTTTGAATGACAATTTACAATGCATAATCAATATATGAGAGTATCTTAAATATACATAAATTAGGCTAAGTAAGAGGGATTCATCTAGTTGTCCTAAAGAACTTAAGATTGGATGCAAAGGTCACTAACCAAGAGAAAATTGTGGCCATGGATGCCAATACCATGTTGTTCCATTACCACTTAGCAAGTTGTATAACAAACTTGCGATTATGAACAAGTGTGGGACGGACAAAATTAGCTTATTTGGAACCAGCCTTAGTATCATTGGCGAAGTGTCAAAGATCAAAGTCAGTTTGTACTCTACACCAATAACTTGTACCAATATGTTAGAAAATCCTCAATGGGTAGGTTCCCTAGTCTTTTGAACCATCGGTGTTTATTATAACTTTTCATCCATTAGTATTATAATGTCTTCGCTATTGGATATGACTATGAATACTTTATATGCCTTTGCCTTAATCGGTACAGGAGTGTAAATGTGCCGTGAGAATAGGGTCCTTGTGTTGGACTTGTTGGGCACTTGCATTAAGGATCGAGTTTAAGTCTCTAGCTATTGGGAGGCCTTTAATGTTTGAACTATGATTAACTTGTAAAAATAATAGCTTTGATTAATCCTTAAGGCCGATGACATTAAAGAATTCAAGGTCTTAATTTCATGTTGCTTGGCTGGCTTTACAAGGCCACCATGTGGCTAACAAAAGTTGTTGGGCACATAAATCAAAATTCAATTGAGGCTCACATAATCCAACAAGAGATCTATTAGTTCCCTAAAAACTCGTTATGACTTAAACCTTGAAGATCCGGTAACCATTAAGTGTTTTCCTTTGAGTCCAACACTTCAAAGATTTTATAAACATTTTCAACTATTAAACTTTTGTTTCAATTATTCAAAATGTTTCGATCTCACTTGATGATATTCTAATGACTTGGATTTAGAGGTCTACCACTTAATTTACATGGGTGTTGGATACATGAGTTAATATAGGATTACAAATTTTCAGTATAATAGGACATGAAAAATTGTAGTGTCTTCCTGAACCCCAACTCCTTATATATAAATTATATTGAGAGAGATCCCTTCTCGTCTTCCTCTTCTTTCATACTTGTGGGGTCCACCTATTGATGGCTCTGTGCATTTCCTTAACTCTGCTCTAGCCTTGACGTGTTGAGCTTTGACCCTTCTTCATTTGGGATAGATAAGTGGGAGATCTGCTCGAGGGATCACCCCTTATAAATTAAATTGATAGTTTCTCCGGGCAATTGGATCAAGTAATCTTAATAAAAATTCACCAAGATGGCCCAAGATGCAAATTTACATCCCACCAATCCAATGAATGGTTTTTATTCTATCTCTAAATTGGCAAGCACCTGGCCCACAGGATCAATGGCTAATTGATGGGCTATGTGCACTATGGGCCTCATGAAATCAATGGTGAATGCCAGCCCCATGTCTAGTGCAATTTGGCGTGATTTCTAGCTAATGTGTGATCCAAAGTGGGCCCCACAATTTGACCAGTTTGGATTGAGGTAATTTGCCACTTTCGACCATGCGTATGTATGATATGCCATGCAAATGAAAGAATAGTTCATATATAACAAACACTGCCTGGTATTAAAAATGCAAACTCAATGTCATAGTTTAACGGATCAGATGCAATCACACATACTTGCACACATGTCACACGTGTACAAAATCTGAACTGTTAATCTCTTAAATCAAAACATGCGTACCAAGATGGACTGCTTAATATCTAACCTGGACCTAACACGGCATGCATCTTTTTTTTCTTTTTCTTTTTTTCCCTTGGAAGGGAGTTCAATTCCATAGAAGAGTTCTAGGAATTCCACAGCTGATAATGGATGGTCCAACTGTGGAATTAAATGATTTTTGACAATGTATGGTTGACTACCTTGGAATTACATGTATCTTTAGATGAGGTGCTTGAATGGTGGTTTCTAACACTAATGTTCCCCTCTGAGGGGCCACCGTGATGTATGGGATTTATCCACACCGTCCATTCATTTTGAAACATCATTTTAGGTATATAAAAAAGGTCAAAATTTTAGTTAGTTCCAAGGCTCAAGTGGACCACACAGTGTAACTACTGTTGAATTTGTTTGTGGGTCACAGGAGTTTTGAGATCAAGATCATATTTGTGTTTTCCCTTCATCCATGACCATGTGAGATTATTAACATGTTGGATGGAAATTAACCATCACGGTGGGCCCTATGATGTTTTCAACTGTGGGTGTCATTATCACTGTTGCTTAGTGTGATGTGCTCAACTTGAGCCTTGGATATGTCTCATTTTTTGGCTTGTACATTAAAATGATATGTAGAAATGAATGGATGGTGTAGATAAAACACATACATCACAATAGCCTCTTACAACCCTTTCTTTTTCTAGCTTAGGACTAACTATTATTGCTGGGCACAGGATGACTCGACTCGTCCGACTCATCTGAATCAAGTTAACTTTGTCCAATTTGTATTCAAACCGAGTCAAGTTTGAGTCTCCCAATCACTTGGCTCGACTTGACCTAAAATCCAACTTGGTACTGACTTGACTCGATTCGAAACTCGACTCTTACATATATATATATATATATTTATAATAATAATAAACTTGTAGCCGATGGAGAGGTTGTAATTAATACAAGTAAATATAGGTTTTGAGCTGTAATTTCAGCCTGTAGATACCTGTTGCACTTGACTTGACTCAGTACTTACGACTGGGTCGGACTTAGTCTAGATTAGTCCGGGCCAAACCCCGACTTAGATCGGGTCAGGCATGCTGGACTCAGTACCAAGTTGGGTCAAGTTCAAGTTAGGTTTATTTAAAAACCATATCAAGTTGGATCAGTCCCAACTCAGTATGACTCGATTCGATGCCCACTTCCATGCAGTATCCAAACCACCTCCCCATTAGGCCATGCCTTTGTGTAACTCATTACAAATCAAAATAAAAAAGAAAAAGAAAAAGAAAAAAAAAACAATATAAAAAAACAATATATTAGGCCCTGACAAAAGTCGCAAGTCATTGTGGAGCATTACGGGCTATTTTCTGTAACGATTGTTATGACCATATAATGTATAACGGTTATTTTCACTGTTACAACCCTGTAACATATAAGAGTTTCCACTATTAGACAACGGACAATATGAATTGGTATTTGAATACCTTAGTGTCAAAGGATGTTTACATTGTTTGAAAAGGATGAGCACGCTTTATGAGTTGGTCTCGTTTGATTGAAAGAAAAGCCAACTTTAGGGGATCATTGACATTGGTTATAAAGCCGGGAACCACTTTGGCCATTTGGAGGGGGTCCCACAATTTTATTGAAAGGGAACCATGATATATGGAGCTTTGTCTAAAAGGAAGGGACTAAAGATGCAAACCTAGCTTTTTTATTTTTATTTTTTGACCACCCTTTCCTTGTGTAGGGCCCTTGACTTCCACTCTAGTTACAGAACATGTGAGAAGAACTCAGAAAACAGTAAAACCACTTGGGTCTATGTATCAAACAGAACCAATGTGTTAGAATGGTTATTCTTTCCAAATCAAGCCTACTAGATTTCACTACTCCATCCATCAGTTATGCAACTTCACATTCAAACTCTATAAATTTCTGTTTCCTACGGTCGGTTTAAGGCTCACCATTCACTATCTCGGTCCTTCCATGACCACATTATTGATCACGTACGGACACTCGGCACCCATCTCCCATTTCGTGCATCCAACGGCTAAAAACGCATTGTACCACAAGGAGTGGTGCACGCACCTGTAGGTATAAGATCTAATATTATAAAACAACAGTGGAACATGGGGTTTTCATGGACGCGGATTGTTGGCTGACGCTGCCAGTAGTAAGTTGGCTACTGGACGGTGCTCTGTGGGCCTCGCCATGATATATGTATTTTACCCACGCTGTCCATCCATTTCTTCATCTCATTCTATGGCATGAGAAAAAAAATGAGAAATATTCAAATATCAAGTAGACCACACCACAGGAAAACAGTGGTGATTGAACGCCCACCATTAAAAACTTCCAAGGTCACTGTCTTTCTGCCATCCAACCTGTTGATTAAGTCACACAGAAATGGAAGAAGTGAAAACACAAATATCAGTTTCATCCAAAACTTTTGTGGCCCATTAAGTTTTTAATGGTGAGCATTCAATCACCACTGTTTCCTGTGGTGTGGTCCACATGATAATTAGATCAGCCCCATGTTTGGGTTAATACTCTAAAATGATATGTTAAAATGGATAGACGGAGTGGATAAAACACATATGCCATACCATGGCGAGGCCCAGATATCAGTCTACTTAAGCTAGCAATCTGGATGCATTAAATATTTGTTTTGTTCTCTTCCTTATTTAATGAATCCAATGGCTAGAAAAAGACTTGTTTTACGTGTGGTACAGTCAATTTCCAGCCATTGATGAATTATTTGTTTTTTCTTTCCACATCCAACGGCTAAAACCACCGTACAGCATAAGGGGTGGTGCAGAAGACCATGGGTGACAAATCCGCCCTCTTTTTCGTGCACGCACTTCTTTCTTCCTACTTATGGCACTAGAATATACACTAGTTAGGGTATGGGTGAAAAATTAGGAACCAGTATAGAAGTAAGAATTATAGAAAGGGGGCTACGGATTAAAAAAGTGGGGGTATTCATGTTAAATTTTCAAGACTCTTAAAATAGTAGCCAACCGACTGTAGTAAATGTCTGTATGCTTGCAAGCTACTTATTTTGTTTTAAACTAAAGCTGCCCATGCCACATAAATGAGACCCAAACCGCGAGATGCTGATGGCATGCGATCCCAAGAAGTACCTGCGCTCATAAGAGAGGTGGGGTCCACCGTGATGTTTGCCCTTAAAAATGAGATTGCGAGATGCATACACTGCCAGTAGCACTACTGAAAGGTGATCTGTGCGCCCCACCATGATGCATGTGTTTTGTCCAATGATGTCTATCTATATTTTTCAAGTTATTTGAAAGCATGATTTTAAAAATAAGACACTTAAATTTGAGGTTGTTGTCATGTTTTCAATCTGGCACAAATGGTCTGTTGATGTTATCGATAATCCACTCGGTTTTACCGGCATATGCCAATCTTGGGGATAAATCCTTCGATTCCATCAAGAATCATCAATTCATTTTAATTGCTTGTTGGACAGTTTTTAAGGTATTCTTCGATGTCATCAAATATGGCTTTCATCCCATCAGCATGCTTCGATGGTTGTCAATGGTTGTCGATCCTATTGAAGGTATGATCAACAAACTCACATGATTTTATAGCAATGTCAAGTGAATACATGCAATGGCTATTTTGAGCAAAGAGGGAGAGCAAAGATAGGGTTTTGTGAAGGGATTTTAAAGTTTTCGGACCGATAAGTCTATTCATTTCTTATAAATTCATTTTAATCATGGATTCGATGTCACTTTGTATTGTAATTGTTTTCTCATGAGGGATTTTTTACGTAAAATTTGTGTGTCCTCGGTGCGTTTTTAATGTGTTTGATTTCTTCTTATTTAATTTAAAATTGAATTTGCTTCCTCGATTCTCCAACAAGTGGTATCAAATTTATTGTCGGTTTTCAAATTCCAATCTAAAACATACTGTCAAATAAATCAAATGTGAAGTACGAAATGGAGAAACTTACAGGCAAAAATAATTTTGAACTATTGAAAGTGAAGATGAGAGGCATTTTAGTTTGAAAAGGATTACAATATGCTTTCCTTAATAAGGCGAAGTATCGTGTATCTATGAGCAGTGAAGAGTGGGATGAACAAGATAAGAGGGCTATTACGTCAATCCAATTGTGTTTAGGATCAGTTTGAGCGGTGGAATTAGAAGAGATTAGGTGGGATGGGATTCATCTGATCCTGCGCCAATTCCATTCCATGTTTGGAATGAATGGAAAAGCTTTGAATTAAATTAAATGGAATTGCATTGATTGTCATGCCAATTTCACTCAATGTTTGGGAAGTTGTGTAGGTCTCAACATGATGTGTGGGCTATATCCACATCGTCCACCCATTTATTGAGATTATTTTAGAGCATGGGCCAAAAAACCAGGTAAATCTAAAGCTCAAGTGGACTCAACCATAAAAAGTAACAGGGATTAAATACTTACCGTTGAAAACTTCTTTGGGGCTACATAAGTTTTGGATCTACCTCATTTTTAGGCCCATGCCATAAAATGAGGTTACAAAACAAATGAACCGTTTAGATATAACACACGTATGTTATTCGCAATAATTTCAAATAATGGTGAGTATATCCATTCAATATACCACCGTACTGTCAACAAAGCATGGCATTAATTTAATCCCATGGCAACAGGGGACAATCTTTGCCATGTGTATCAGTGATGTTTTTTGAATCCTATCCCACCGAATCTTGTCTAATTCAACCGCCTAAACTGACCCTTAGCAGACAATGTTATCTATAATATCCTATATCAAAAGACCGTCACATGGGGTATAAAGGAAACTAGATAGTTTGTATATAAAAAAATCATTAGGTAATCATTTTTATTATAATAATAAACATTTCTACAATTTTAAAATGACAAAAGAATTTGATATCAATAAACACATTAGCACGTTCAACTAATTGCTTTATAAACTGACGAATGCGGATGTAGAAATCGAAGCGGAAGATCAAGTCTTAATCTTATTAAATTCACTTCCACTGTCTTATGAGAATCTCGTAAACACAATCCTCTATGGTAGATATACTATAGACATGGACATTATCATCTCAACTTTTCATGAGAATCAGTTGAAAAAGAAAGATAATAGCGAGGGTTCCTCTACTGATGCATTGGTAGTTAGGGAAAGGAATTCTGAAAAGGAGAAATAAAATTCTCGATTACGATCCAAATTAAAAGAGAAATGCAAGATGAAGTGTTGAAATTGTGATATAACTAGACACATAAAGGAAGCCAAAAGAGATAGAAATTTGATATGCGTCGAAGGAAGCCAACATAGCAGAGTCTATCAAGGAGGTGATGTTCTAACTGCATCCAAATCTAATTACATCAGTAATGAGTAGATTTTAGATTTGGAAGCCTTATATCACTTGACTTCTCACTGAGATTGGTTCAGTAGTTACAACAAGTATGACGGTAGACAAAGTGTTTATTGGTAATGACATTGACTGTAAGATGATTAGAATTAGTTTGTTGCACACCAGGATTATTTGATAGGAAGAAATGTATCTTGACCATGACCTCAGAAAAAATCTGTTGTCTCTTAAATCACCGGAGGCAAATGGGCACAAGTCCAATGGTTTAACGTATATTTAAATATTCAAAGCACGCACTCATTTTATCTATCCATTTTACAAGCTCAATTTACACTATGATCACAAAAACAAAGTGGATCCAAATCTCAAGTGAACCAGGGAGGGAGGGGGGGAGTGTATTGAATGGCATGATCCCAAAAACAAAGCATATCGTAATCTCAAGTGGACCACACCACAGAAAAAAGTGGCTACCCAAAACATTTTGGGGTGATAGTTTTGGATCAAGCTAATTATTTAATTTTCCCTTCATCCAAGTCCTTGGATTGCAAATAAGCAACGTAAGAAGGCCCTAAAAAGTTTATAATGGTGGACGTTCAATTAACACTGTGTAGTCTGGTCCACCTGAGATTTAGATTGGCCTCATTTTTTGAACCGTGATCTTGATTTAAAAATTAAAAAAATAAAAATAAAAATAAAAATAAAAAAATAAAACGATGGCAAAATGGAAGGACGGGTCACCGGCCACACACCAGCTTTGAACCAGCTAGCTGGCTAGTGTTTGGGTTACTAGGCAATCCACATCCGCCCTCACATGAGTTGAACTGACAGGCAATCCCTTCCGCTCTATCTCATGACATTTGAATTGCTGTTATGCCATTAATGCAATTTCTAACTGCCTGAGTATCGAAGTTTTTCTCACATGCCACGTGTACAACATCTTAAGTGCCTGTGTTTGCCACTTTACAGTCTTGTACGACTCAAGTGCCTGTGTTTGCCACTTTACAGTCTTGTACGACTCAAGTGCCTGTGTGTGCCACTTTACGGTTTCTGGAGCCTGTGTATCACGCGTCATATACAGCAGGTGTACCGGCTAATTAACCAAAAATTAAATAATAATAATAATAATAATAATAAACCTCTTTAATTCAATTCCAAATTCCAATCTCTAAATGAATTAAACCCCCTTCATTAATTCCCAAACCTTTAAATTTAATTTTATATTAAACAAAAAAAAAAAAAGCCCAAATCAGAAATTCAAGCGTTATCTTCTAAAATATGAAGAAAAAAAAAAAACAAAAGCCATTTTTTTCTTCACATAAAAGGGGAAAAAAGTGAAATGAAAATAAAAAGGAAAAAGGACCGATTTTCCTACTGACTTCCACGGTTGATCATCTCCGTGTAATGCTTCAAGGATTCTTGCCTTTGCAGCCTCATTTCCTCGTTGAATTTCTTTATGAACGCTTCGACTCGCCGATTCAACTCGTCCTGACCCAGCGACGATTCCTTCCTGAGGAGCTTTCCGGACCCGGGAGAGGGCGATGGTGACGATTTCCTCTCCCTCATCGTATCCGATTTCTTCATCGCGGGGGAGGACGCGTCCTCGGCACGTGCTCGGCCGTGCGTCTCCCACGTGTCAGATTTCTTGAGGTGGCGGGTCAGCGGCATCGGACGGCCATCCGTGATCGTCTTCCACGTGCTCTCGAGCGTCTCGCCCCGTTTCGGCTTCGCCACGCCCAAGGCCCTGCTGCCTGCAGGAAGATGAGCGATTAACATGTGAAATGACTGTTTTGCCCTTGAAAATTGTAAATAAATTTCGAAATTTTATCGGCACGAGTGCGCCAAACACCAGCGGCGCACGTTAGCCGCCGGTGTCTCTCCGCCTCCGTGGCGGAGATTAGGTGAGGCCGGGGTAAGATGAGGCCCCTGCCAGTGTGGCCCACTTCGATGTATGTGTTGTATATCAATGCCGTCCATCCGTTATTCCATCTCATTTTAGGATAATGCCCAAAAATGAAGCAGATCCAAATATTAGGTGGACCACACCACGGGAAACAGTGGTGATTGAACGCCCACCATTAAAAACCTTTTATGGGCCGCAAAAGTTTTAATGGTGTGGTCCACCTGATTTTTGGATCTGCTTCATTTTGTGTGTGTTGGGGGAAAATGGACGGCGAGGATATACAACACATAAATCAAGGTGGGCCCCACTGTCAGGGGCATCATCCACGCCCCCGCCTCCATCTCGTGGAACCCATCATGGATGGCCCTTTTGCATTGGCAAACACACCGAATAGGCAATCCTCGCCCATACGTGGTATGGCCCATCAGATTCACCAACCATACTTCGTCAAGAAAAGCTGCGCTGGACCAAGCACGCATTCATCTCGATGAACAGTAACATCATGAAGATCTTCAGTCCCGTTTCAACGGTTTAAAAAAAGAAAAAAATCGAAAAGCGCAAGTTAGCGTTCCCAGCCCGAAGATGATCTGGAAGCTGCGCAGACGGGCCGCTAAGACCTCGCGAGTCAAGAGAGCGGCCATATCTGATTTCTATTCTGCGCCGATAGGAGAATAATCTAAACCGCAACATAATAAAGGGCGTTTTGCTAACATGCACGGGCACTCCAGCGCATGCTAGACATTCATTCTAGCTTCCACTCTTCCCGTTTTGACTGGCAGGAGAATTGTATCCTCCACCAACCAAAAGAAATAAACAGATAAATAAATGAAGTACTGGCATTCGCCCCAGCTCCCACTGCGCAAGTTAGACAAAAACCCTCTTATCATTATCCTATCCTACGCCAAACGACTTCAAAAGTAACAGTTCTTACCATCGGGGCTCGCTTTCACGTTCTTCTTGTGTGCAAATCTAACGGAAACCAGAGGTTTCTCCTTCAGAAGCGAATATTCCGTCGCATTTCTCCGTTCTGGCGTCCACTCCGACTTCGATAAGACAAACTCGTCCTCATCCTCTCCCCCTTCCGTCGAATCCAAAGCACTACCCTCCGTCTCTTTGTCCGTCGCTGCAGCCTCCGAAACCTCAAAGTCCGGCCGGATCCCCGCCGGAGTCTGCAACACCATAGGCTCGTAATGCACTGGAGCATCAAAGTCCGGCCGAAACGCCGCCGGACTCTTCAGCACCGCGGTCTCGTACAGCAACGGAACCACGAGATCTGGCTGCATCTCTCCCGGATTCTTCGACCCCACTGGCTCCGCCACGTCATCGGACTTGTGGTGGAACTTCGAGGATGCGGCGATGGAGATGATGATGCCGTTGATGACGAAGTAGAGGTACGGGGGCGTCAACCACGAAAGGATGCAGCGCCAGATCTGAGGGACCACCGAAATAAAGAACTCCCGCAGCATGGGAACGGAGAGGTTTAAAACAAGAACTGCGGAGAGAACTAGAGTCAAGAGGAGGAGAGCTTTGATAGAGAAAATCCATGTATTTGAGCTCTGTGAGAAGATCGCCATTTGTTTCCGGCGAGGGAGCTTTGATTTCTCCGGAAGGAGGGTAGAATGGGAAGAAATGGGTGAAAATGGAGATGGAAGGGGTACAACGGGAAGGAACTTTTAGATCGTTGCGATTTTTTGAAATAAAGGTAAGGTGGAGCGGTGAAGAAGATATATGGAGGACTTAGGCTATGGTGTTAGTTCACCACCACGTTTAAGTTGTGATGTCCTATCTAATGTGCATGCGGGATAACCTCATATTAATTTGAATCATCCAAATTTCGGGTCACATTCTGGATTGATCATATCCCTCAAATTCTAACTGATTGAACAATCTTAAGCTGTTGATTTCACTAGTTTGAATCTGGACAGTTGGACAGTTTAACAATTGGATGGTTTGGATTATTTTATCAGTGCATTCTGTGAATAAACTCCATCAGTACGGAAACGGATTGGCTACTCCCCCTGACACCAGCTCCGTGGCTGATGTTCGGTGGTCTGTGGGCCCCATCATGATTCATTTGTTTCATCCATTCCGTTCATCCATTTTTAAAGATCATTTTAGGGTTTTATACCAAAAATAATAGGAATATAAATCTTAGGTGGACCACACCATAGGAAAACAATAGTGATTGGATATCCATCATTTAAATCCTCCTATGACCCACTGTACTGTTTATATTACATCCAATATGTTGATTAGGTCATAAAGACCCAGATGAAGGGAAAAAAACAAAGATCAGATTGATCCAATACTTTTATGCCCCCAAAAAGTTTTTAATGGTTAACGTCCATTCAACACTGTTTCCTGTAATGTGGTCCACTTGAGACTGGGATATACCTAATTTTTTGTGTGATATCATAAAATGATCTATAAAAATAGATGGACGGCATGGATGAAACACATACATCATTGTGGGGCCCACAGACCACCGAACACCAGCAATTGGCTGGTGGCAGGGGAAGTAGCCAATCCATTTCCCATCAGTATTACCATGTGGACGGTCTGGATTGAGATGATGTAGCTCAAGTTAACGGTGGACGAAACAAACACCACAACTTAAAAGACAGTAAACTATCACCGTAGACTTCCTTCTGTATGATTTTTGGGCTGGTTTTGGATGATAAAAACTCGGCTAGCTGTTGATTAGGATTGTTGGTTGACGATTTCGATGAGTAAAATACTCTGGCAGAGGGTGATGGATGATACGCATGTACTAAAGGAAATGATTTAGAAATTGCAATACCTTCCATACGAGTAATTCAAGTTAAAACGTCTTAAAATGAAAAGCATCCAACCGCCTGAGTTCTATATGGATTCTGTTACTATACCGAAGGTGTACAATTTCCGAGTGCCTGCGTAGCAAGCGTCACGCTCCTCCAGAGTATCAACAACTCCGCCCTCGGCAAGGGGAGCGGATTAGGAGCGGCCCCGGCTTCATCGAACACGGTTCGGCCCTGACCGTGGGGCCTACCTCGATGTCTATTTTCGATATCCACGCCGTCCATCCTTTTTCCCAGCTCATTTTAAGTCATGACCAAAAGAGGATTCAGATCAAAATCTCAGGCGTATAATAGGAAACAGTTGTGATTGAACGATAACTAGGGCCCACCGTAAACCTTTTAGATAAGGTCACACATACCAGACCTTGATGAAGACTGAAAACAAATATATGCTAAATCGAAAAGTTCTGTGGCCCACGTGAAGTTTTTAACGATCAATCGCTACCTTTTCTTATAGAATGGTACACATGAAATTTTGCTTCATTCATGGGATGATGCATTAAAATGATATATATATATATATATATATATATATATATATATATATATATATATATATATATAGGAAAAGATACTATGCGCTGGAGCTCACGGCTCTGTCTCATGCGGTTGAGCTGTGTGGGCCCCACCGTGATGCGTTTCGAACATCTACCCCATCAGTCAGATGCACCATTCCATCGTGGACCTCGGTCTCAAAATTCAAGTCAACCCGTGACTTTTGTGGGCCACACCACAAATAGAAGTGGAGAGGGGCCATGCACCATTAAAACATTCATAATCATTTTTTGGGTCCCACAGAGTTTTTTTTTGCAAATCCAGCCCATCCATTATGTGTGTCCCACTAGGATTAGGGGTCATACTAAGTTTTAGCAGCATTCAAAACTCAGGTGGGCCCCACCAAGTGCTTTTATATGTTTTAACGGTGTCTTCACATGATTTTAGATGGTATGGCCCACTTGAGTTCCGTTTACGACTAATTTTTGGGATATCTCATAATTTAAAGGGGACCCATCAAATGCACGGTGTTGATGATCAACACACATCACGGTGGGGCCCACATAGCTCAACCTCACGATAAGCTTATTGTGAGCTCGAGTGCATAGTACGTTTTCCTATATGCGTTCGAGCTAATGGGACCGTCCCATAAGGTCAAGCTGTGTGGACCCCACCGTGATGCGTTTCAAATATCTACCTCATCAGTCAGATGTACCATTCCATCATGGGCCTAGGTCTCAAACATCAAGTCAATCCGTGACTTGTGTGGGCCACACTACATATAGAAGTGGAGAGAGGCCATGCACCATTAAAACATTCATAATCATTTTTTGGGCCCACCGAGATGTGGTTTGTAAATCCAGTCCATCCATTATTTGTGTCCCACTTGGATGAGGGTTCAGACCAAGTTTCGGATGCATGCAAATTTCAGGTGGGCCCCACCACGTGCTTTTATATGTTTTAACGGTGTCATCATATGATTTTAGATGGTATGGCCCACCTGAGTTCCGTATACACGGCTGATTTTTGATATTTCCTATAATTTAAAGGGGACCCATCAAATGCACGATGTTAATGGTCGACACGCATCATGGTGGGGCCCACACAACTCGACCTCACGGGAGCTTACTGTGAGGTCGAGCGCATAGTAGCTTTTCCCTCTATATATATATATATATATATATATATATATATCGCTTCAGCTCGCACTAAACTCCTAACAACTTATCGGAAAACTCATTCTACATTATGTGAATCCAAAATCTGAACAGCCTTTATAAAGCAACACCTTATGAAACTTCCAGTCCAATATTTTAATTTTATCTGTGACTATAGAGGTGTTGCGAGATATCTTAAATCTGAGTCTTTTCGCAACCGAGATACGAAAGGGTTCTTTAGCAATTGGGATGCGAAAGAGAAGTTTCTTAAACTATAAATAGGTGTTCCTAAGGTTTTTCTATTGTATGGGAAATAATTTTAAGGCTTTCTAAAGAGGTTCTAAGGTTTCTAAAGGGTGTAGTAAGGGTGAGATTCGAGGTTGTTCGAATCGTGTAAGTCCTCTCTTTGTAATTTCTATTTTCATAGTGGAGATCTGTCGCTTTGTGCCATGATTTTTTCCCGAAAGGATTTTTCACGTTAAATCTATGTGTTCTCTTGTGTGCTTGGTGTCATTGGATTACTATCCTAGATCTAGATCTATGTGATTCCGCAGGGCAAAATCCCTAACAAGTGGTATCAGAGCGAAGTTGGGGCACAAATCTGAATCTGAAGGATTAGTAATAATGGCGAGTGTCAGGTATGAGTTTGAGAATACTCGGGGAAAAATAATTTTGAGTTATGGAAGGTTAAGATGATTAGCCTGTTAACCAAACAAAGAGAAGATGGTGCTCTTGAGGAGCGGAAGTCTACTATGAACGATGCTAATTGGAATGCTCTTGATAAGAAAGTTTTATCATCGATCCGTTTATGTTTTACAGATGGGGTTTTCTACAATCTCATGAGGGAGAAAACTGCGGCTAAGTTATGGGCGAAGTTAGAGGATGTTTATGCGAAAAAATCCTCGAAAAATCGCCTACACTTGAAGTGGCAGTGGTATAACTTCAAGATGGCAGAGGGTGGAGATTTGGAGGCTCACATCAGCAACTTTAATAAATTGATTTGCAAATTGTTGGATATGGAGAAGTGATGAAAGATGAAGAACAAGCATATATGTTGCTAAATTCTCTCCCGGCGTCCTATGAGGCATTCAAGGACACTATATGCAGCATGAATAAAACCGTGAGTGTTGACACAGTTATCTCAGCCCTTCAAGGGAAGGCTATGAGACAACTAAACAGCGATATGGGGACTTCTTCTGATGCACTGTTTACAGTGGGTAGGAATTCTGGACAAGGTACAGGTTCTTCTAGTTCTAGATCCAAATCTAGGGGCAAGGGCAAAGGAAAGGTAAAGTGTTTGAATTGTGGGAAGGAAGGACATGTGAAGAGGGATTGTGAAAATCATAAATCGAAGAGGAAAGATTCTGAGGCTTCATGCAGGGAGGCTAAGTTGTCACGTCAGATGGATCGAGTGGATGTGATGGTGATGTTTTGTCTGTGTTTTCACTCAGACGGTCATACGATGATCGTAAGGATGAGTGGATGCTAGACATAGGGGCATCTTTTCACATGACTCCTCATCGGAGTTGGTTCATCAGCTACAAGGAGTGCGATGGTGGACATGTATTTATGGGCAATGATATCGCCTGTAATGTTATTGTTGTTGGTTCCGTACGCATCAGGATGTTTGATGGGGTGGAGCGTACCTTGACAGATGTGAGGCACATTCCTAATTTGAAGCAGAATCTGATTTCTCTTGGTGTGCTTGAGACAAAAGGATGCAAGTACACAAGTATTGATGGTACTCTTAAAGTATCCAAGGGAGCCCGTGTAATCATGAAAGCGCAACGACTCGGTAACTTGTACAAGTTGATCGGGAGCACTTCAAAAGGTGGAGCTACAGTGGATGTAGCAGATTCCACTTCTGCACATGTGTGGCATGTTGGGTATGGTCACATAAGCGGGCAGGGTAGGAAGGTTGAGACGCACAGACAGGGATACAGAGCAGGTGGAGTAGCCACCTGTGAGAAGAAACACACGGCATGATCGCGGGATATCGGCGAGGTACATGGACGACTCCAATATCGCAAGAGTATTCATCTTCTATTCAGATGGCTCTAGGTGAGCCTGGTGCTAAAAAGTGAAAGGTGACTATGGGCGATGTGATGGTTTCGTTGTACCAGACCAACATATGGGAGTGGGTGGAGCTTCCAGTGAGTCGAAAAGCGGTTGGATGCAGGTGGATCTTCAGGAGGATACAGCATAAATACAGAGCGAGGTTGGTGGCGATGGGTTATGCTCAGGGAGAAAGGATCGACTTCTCAGAGATATTCGTGCCGACGGTATAGCAGGTGTCTATTAGATCAGTGATTGGCGCTGGTTGGCCAATGTGATCTTGAGCTGAAAGGAAGGATGTGGAGTCTGCACTTCTGTAAGGGAAAGTGAAGAGCAGATCTACATGAAGCAACCAGGGCGGTTCGAAGTTAAAAGGGCTGAGAAAAGACTTTGCAGAAGGTCGTGGTTCGGTCTGTCGCCTAGGCAGTGGGTTGATTCCTTCATGGTGGGTCAGGTATTGTATGTTAATGACGTGTGGATCGCCAATTATGACATGTCTTAAATCAATGTACTGAAGACTTGGGACATTCAGGATGAAGGATCGGAGGGCTGCAAAGATAGTTCTCGGCATTGAGACTGAAGGAGGAGTAGGCTTTGGTAATCACAGGAGGAATACCTTGTGTGTATGCATTGATCAAGGATGTGATGGGTCAGGTAAAGCCGGAGAGCGTTCCCTACGGGTCTCTCCTCAAGTTTTCCTCAGGACATGTCCCAAAACAGATGAGGAAAAGCAGAATATCTCATGAGCCTTATTCGAATGCGGTTGGCAGTATATGTCATGGTCTGGATTAGACCGGTTATTTCACAGGCTATCAGTGTTGTGAACAAGTAATCCGGCAAACAATATTGGGTAGCGGTGAGATAGTAAGAAGACTACGCCTTTTCTTTTGGGAAGACAGGAGCAAAGGTGGCTGGGCATGTGGATTTAGATCTGGCAAACATGATCAACAAGAATGTTCCTAAAGAGAAGTTCAAGTTCTGTGCAACTTTTCTGGGCTTGATGATGGCGTAAAAGGATGACGGAGTGTGCAAAAGAAGCTATGATGTGATATAGAAATAAGAGAAGAGGTTAAAAAGCTACACGGTTGAAGATTGAAGACATGGTGGAAATTGTTAAAAGATGTCTTAATCTGAGTCCTTTCGCAACTGGGATGTGAAAGAGAAGTTTTCTAAACTATAAATAGGTATTCCCAGGGCTTTTCTATTGTATGAAAAATAATTATAAGGCTTTCTAAAAAGGTTCTAAGGTTTCTAAAGGGTGTAGTAAGGGTGAGATTCGAGGTTGTTCGAATCGAATAAGTCTTCTCTTTGTAATTTTTATTTTCATAGTGGAGATCTGTCGCTTTGTACCGTGGTTTTTTTTCAAAAGAATTTTCCACGTTAAATCTTTATGTTCTCTTGTATGCTTTGTGCCATTGGATTACTATCCTAGATCTAAATCTGTGTGATTCTGCATGGCAAAATCCCCAACAAGAGGGCCATGAAAAAGGTTTCCTCCTTTGATTTGCATTTTTTTTGTTGCATATGAAAGTTTTATCCCATTAGATTTTATGAAATTCTATTTCATTAGATTGTATGAAATTCCACGTATCATGGACTTTTCGAATTAAACACCCATGACACATGTATAAATGTTCACATGTGCATGGGTGCGCAGGATATATATATATATATATATATATATATATATATATATATATATATATAGGCCGCACCTAATCCGCTCCTGGTAGGAAGATGTAGGTTTGCTTGCTGACTCGTGTCCCTAGGCCACCTGCACACGTCTTGATTTTTACTACATTATTCTTCCTAAGCGTTTCGGAAGGGAAGCTATTCGTGGGAAAGGGACAACAACGAAATGATGGTTGGTCTAGAATACCGTACATGGGCCACTGTACTGATCCAGACCGTAAATTCTGTGGGCACCATTGTAGAAGGCCCACGGTGTGGTGATGTATTGAGCTGTCGGCACACCCAACTGAGTTACTTTAGGGCCTGTTTGGCCAGGCAGATCCCACGGTTTTAGGAGGGATGGGATTGGCAACATCCTTGGGTAGGCATGACGAGCCAAACAGGTCCGGTGAACTTGTTCCGGGATATAAGCCATCCCATGGATCTTAAGACAATCCACTGGCATGGCATCACCATCATTACCTTAAAATTAATCCTATCCCTTGGTTGAATGGATTGGAAGGTAAAATCCCGGGATATGTGGGGCGTGCCAAACAGACACAGTGAACTTGTCTCGGATATAAGCAATCCAATGGATTTTAAGACAATCCACTGACACCACCATCATTACCTTAAAATTGACCCCATACCTCATAATACCATGGGATCTGCCCGGCCAAACAGGCCCTTAGATTACCTGGCTGAAATTATCATGAGATCCACCCTATCCATCATGGGGACCCAAATTCGTTGCATACGATTGTATTTGATTGAGCCACGTGTTACCAAAGCATGTTCGACGGGTGTTCGTACTCAAGTGTTTCTTATTTTTAACAACAATGGCAGGTGACCCAATCAAATCATACTACATTCTACATCTTTATTGGCATAGTGCCTTTTGTCCACTATGAAAAAGATAGCCGACTACATGGTGAGATTTAACTGGGCCACAGACAGCCTTAAAAAGAGTCAACTGATTACAACTCTACGACTTTCAAACGAGCTTTGTCGTGCGGCTAATCTCTACAGTGCACACAGCTCAGATATTCAGATCCTTTTGGACCCCAAAAGTCACACCAATTTAGAGCTCCTGTAGTTTACACCCAAGGAAAATATTGAGATGGGATGCCTGCTGTGAATTCTGTGTAAAGCCCAAAATCTAGTATATGCCATCTAATCCATTCATAGTATTCCAAAAATCAAGTGATTCATGCAATGTGAATTTAAAATATTTTTTTGGTAAATTTATGAGGTGGCCCACTTGAGTGTTGAATCAGTTTGATTTATAGCATCAATGCTAAATGAGTAACAATGAACTTCATGAATAGAGTAGATTTTATGCATGTTAAATCATTCTCCTCATATTAGAAAAGTAATTCCATTAGATGCCAACCGGTGATACCCAAGCAATATTTTCCTTTCCCCAAACAGTAAATACATATAAACATAAGTAGACCGTTTCTATATCATACATAGATCAACTAATTTGTTTTGCGTTTTGGGTGTTGTTAGGATTTAATTCCAGCTGGACTCATTTACTTAAACAGGCTACATTTTTGAAACCACGTCCCACCCATCATGTATTTATCTTAGTTTATCTTAGATCGGATCAGTTCACCCATGTGCTGACCCGAGCCATCACCATTCCTACTTACTAAGCTTAGAAACCAAACAAAACGCCATTAGAAGGTGAAATGACACCTTACCAATGTAAATTAGGAAAGGGCTAGAATCTTGAACATCACCTGTTTTACATGGTGCCTAAATCACTCTAAGTCATTATATTCTATATATAAAGTTCATTTATGACTTCTATCCTCGATATTAAGCCCTTAAAATTCAATTAGATTGGCAATTGAAGTGGGCCACATGACATGAAAGAATGGTGATGGGATGCTAACCATAGATTTGTTTATAGGGCTATCATTGTGCACATATTTTTATTAAAAGTAGTTAACTAGGTGCAAGTCATTGGGGGGTAAAGATACAAAAATCAGCCTAATAAATAAAAATAAAAAAACCAGCAGGCTACATAATCACATGAGGCTGTTTGGAATGTAGGATTTAGTTATATAGAATTACATTTGGTACAATGTAAATTTCATCCAACTTTGAAAAGATGATATGGATTGAACTAATCCAAGTATCATATTATCTCATCCTAACAATAGATACAGATGAATTTTTAATAAATTTTAAATAATTATAAATAAATCTAAGGTCCACCAAACACAACTTCTACTTGATATAATATTTTTTAAAAGAATAATTTAATTCCAAATATAGGATTGTAGCGGAAGGCAGTTGAAGAGAATCCTCAAGCCCATACAATAACTGGGACCCCTCGTGGACAAGCATGGCCCAAAAAAAACTAGTTCGTTTATTAGGGGGAAGAGAGAGAGAGAGAGAGAGAGAGAGAGGGAGAGTAGATTCAATGTATACAAGCAACCGGCCAGGGCATGCTAACGGTGGGCCCTCACCTAGCACGTGCATGCTAAGGGATCAGGATTCCCAACATGTCTCCCTCCATTGTCTACCAAATGGTCCTATGATCTGAACTGTCCATCTTCTCGGGACTAATGTGAATAAGCAGTGACCCATGGTCAAGCTTTAGTGATGATCCGGAAGTTGATCGGTTTCTAAGGTTTAATCAGGGCCATTGAAAGTCTTCCTTTTAATTTTCTCAGATGGTATGCACAACACAGAATCCAGAAAATGGGTCTTCCAGATGATTAGTCATCTAAGTAGATGGCCCGAATATGGCTACACATGCTGTGCACCTGAGTCACCACAAAGGTAAAACGAACTGTTGAATCACACATCTCAACCGTTCATGAGGTAGATCCACCGTTAAAATCACTGAGTGGCCCACTTAGAAGCGACGGTCCTCTTTTTTTTTGTGTCGGTCACGCACAGAGTGGGAGAGACCGGGGATGGCAACCATGCAATCAAAGGTGTCATGGTTAACCTCATCGTGGCAGTAATTTAATTGGCTACGTGTTACTGCCAAAGATGGGACATGAAAAGCATGTTAGACTAGAATTGTGTGCTGTCACTGCATTTTGCAGGTGGTGTGATTTAATTGGATTAACCCTTGTTGTCAAAGATGGAGTAATTAATGCAGATCGCGTAACATGGATGCTGCCTATTGTTATTGTTTTTATTTACACACAAACTCTCACTTTCACTGGGCCACGCACTCACACCACTGCATGAAACCATGACTTCAAGTTACCGCTTTTACACGAGTAAAGTGTAATAATTATGCAGAGTTTATAAAAGTATCTTGATGTGCATTGTGTTTACAGGTCAGATGAATGAAATAGTGTACTGAATGGGACTTTATTGTTGTAAGCTTGATGCTGTAGTCTTTCTCTCATTGTACCTTTAGAGAAGCTTTGATTAAAATTTTGCTTCTATGGATTGTTGTTGGATTATATATGTAGCACTATTTTTATAATTACATAGGACAATCTTATACGACTTCTTGAAACATCATAACTTAATAAGGACTATTGGTGCACTCGATCACATTATTCAATCCTTAGGATAATATATATGGACCATTGATCAATAAAACTTACCTTATAAAATTCTTACATAAAGAGTCACATTGTTGCTATTGGAAGGCGCCCCGTGGGATCAAAATGATGTATGTATTTTGTTTATACAGTTGTTCAATTTGAGTTATTATTCTACAACATGAGATTGTTAAAAAAAAAATGATAAAAGAGTAAATCTATATCTTAGGTAATAAGATAAGAAAACAATTGCAATTAAACAACTACAAATAAAAACTTCATAGGAATCATTGTAATGTTTATTTTCCTTCAAATTGATTGCTTAGTTCACGCAGACTCGATGCAGTGGAATATAAATATTAACTAATATAAAACTTTTGTGGCTCTTTTATTTTTATTATTGGTGGCCATTTTATAGCTACTATTTCCTACTATGTAATATGCTTGAGACCGTGGATTGCCTTATTTTTGGGCTGTTAAATTAGATTTACACTGTAGATAAAATACATACATTATGGTGGGACTTACAAGGCATTATCCAATAGCAAGTGGGTCAACAAGCATGTTTAAAAGTTGTTCTCTTTGATATTGGAGTGGGCCCATCTCTAACAACAACCAAGTCTCCTTTTATGTGCCGTCAAGTCATGCTTGTGGTTAGACACACATTGCATGCATGGCAAAATTAGTTTAAGTCCTTCAAGTCATACTCTATCATGCATGGCATCATATGGTCCACCATCATGACCTTGGTGGTGGCAAGCTCACCACTCAATCCACCTCTTGGTAGGAGCCATGGGAGAGTGGATTAGGTGAAACCACGGCTTTAACCGAGATAGTGGGGTCCTTATTGTGGGAGCCCACCTTGACTCATGTATCATGTATCTATGGCATCCATCCATGGGGGTTACTATGGGCTCAACTTGATGTATGTATTATATATTTATGTTATTCAGCTACTTCTTTCAAATCATTTTATAGCATCATACCAAATATAAAGTATATTAAATTACCCAGTGGACAATACCACAAGTAATAGTGGTGATTGTCTGTCCTATAATTTAAAAACTTCTTAGTGGGATTTTAATGTTTCCGTGGTGTTGATTTACCATTTAATTTGTTGATGAGGCCAAGTAAGCTTCAATAAAAGAAAAAATCAAATATCAACTTGATCTAAAAATTTCATGATTTTTAAAATAATAGCTTAAAACGATTTTAAAAAAATGAATTAACATCATGAATACGTAATACATACATCAAGATAGACCCACAGTGACCACAGGGTAAGGGCTCCACCGTCTCGGGTGAGGCCGGGATCTCACCTAGTCAGCTCTCCAGCCACGAGATGAAAGGGAATCTTCTAGTACGCCTACCATCCGATAGTGTGTACATCACCCTCGTTTTGTGGGCCAATCCTCTTATTTTTAAGTAAAATCTCGCGTCCACGAGCCCAAGACCTCCATCTTCACCGTACATCTAAAAAAAATCCATAAAAGACCGTACCACGCATAAAAATGTAAAATCATTCCTAAAGGCTCTTTATTCACGCAGCGTGGCCTCAATCCCAGACTTTTGAGTCAGATTGATTTTTTGCATTGAACTTTCATCCTGATGTCGTCCACATGATTTACGGGTTGCATGGAATGCAAACACGATATTGGACACCACACAAAAACCTATAGTTGGAGTACCTTTCCACTGTTGCCTTTGTTGTGGCCCACCTGAGATGTGAATTTGGATGATGAGTTTCCCCATGGTCCACCTGATGGACAGAGTAGATGTCATATTCATATACGGTGGGGCCTACAGAGGTCGGTTGTGGTTATTGCAGTGTACAACAGGTGTCGTTGAAGATTCCGGTCCCCACTATACGCACGGCACCACCAAGATGCTCCACGAAAGTTCCAGATTGGCACGTGCGATGCCTAAATGGTGCACGTGCGCGTGGGGTTACCAATCATCAACAGCCACCACCTCGCTCGAGTGCACTTTGAAATCCACTCGCCTCACACGTGGATAGGAATCATACTAGTACAAGATCGGAGCCGTTCATCGGACTATCTTGTCTGTAAAGTGTCCGTGCATATATAATAAGTTTAAAGCAATCATTATATGGACCACAGATGAGGAAAGAATTTAAACCGTTGACTAATTTTCTTTTACCGTTTATATTTTTTGTAAAATTTTGAACTACCTGACGATATGCAGGTCCTATTTTCTATATATGGCTATAGACTTTCAGGGTCACTAGAGAAGCCATTCAGATCTCTCACACGTGTGATGTGTTTCCACGTGTGATGACTCGAGCGAGTGCGGTTAGTCTTTCTAACTGTTACTACTCTGAGCACAGACAGGCATTTCTTTCCGTTTGTCTATCAGGTTGGCAGGGCCGAATAACAATAATATAATGGGTACGATGGCCATGAGTATTTTTTTCGAATTTTTAAAAGGGAGATTCCTCAACGGTCAAATAATCGACCGTTACCCGCGGTGGGTGTGGCAGGATGCTGAAGCAGCGGTCCCATGAGGGGCGGGCTTCCCATGTGAGATTAACAACTTATTAGTAATAAAACCCGGTTTTCTACTCCAGCGGTTAAGATCGACCGCCTAGTGGACCCTACCTTTTTATTTTCTCTTATATGGCCCAAAATCCAGCTGATCAGAGGCATGTCTTTACTAAGAGGAAACAATTTCCTACAATAGTTGTAGGAGGGTGCCTGGGAAATAAAAAGTTACATGGGGCCACAATTATATGAATGTGGCAATGCTCCGTACATCATTTGAGCCAGCTTGCTGCATGAGCAAATAAATTACAGCGGTTCAAAACTCAAATGATTCACACCACATGAAACATTGGGAATGGCATAGCATATGTCATCATTGGAACCTTTTCGAAATAACCATAATATTTATGAGCCATCCAACCTTCCATAAAAGCTTATTTATTTTCTAAAGAAATATATTATCGTTATAATTTTTATTGCTATTAAACCAAATATAGGAATAGTCAATCAAATACATACATATTTAGAATACATGTTATTTACACTTGTTACACTTTTTCTTGCACTTACAGTGAAAGTCAAGAATTCTAAATAGTGAGATCAATATATTTTAGTGATATATAATTAGATATTAATGTAAAAATATTATCATTACAATTTTATTGTTGTTAAACCAAATGCTAAATTTTGTGGTCAAATGTAATACTGTTAAAAGATAAATAATTTGTAATCATTGTATATTTTATTATTGTAGTAATTAACAAAATAAACAAGCTCTAAGATTAACACTATTAGAATTAAAAGAAAACACAACTATAACCTCATCCAAGACTTCAATAGCTTCATGAAGGTTTTGATGGTGAACATCCTTTCTCCCACTTGTCTATCCACCCCCATTGCTCCTGACGGAGCAAGTCGCTTTAGTTGTGAATGAACTTGATATTTCGGCTTACATACTAACATGAGTTGTGAAAATGATATAAGAGAATTCTATAAGGTAGGCATTATTGATCAACGGTTTGAATTATCCTAAAGGTTGAATAATGTGATTAGGTGCACCAATGGACTCCACTAAGTTGTGATACATTCAGAAAATTTATATATGGGATGAGATGTTAAAATTGTAATACACAAACAGCACCTAAGTGGGATAGGGATTTCCAAATTCGTGTGAAATCTTTAAGGAGAGAAGTTTTGATGGGTTTCAACTCTTCTGTCCTTTGTAACTATAAAACAGGGCTTCATCCCCAATCCAACATATCGACAGAAGTAAGAACCTCATCAGAGCTTCTTTAAAGGCGTAAAGAGAGGAAGATTATGGCATCAAGCCTACAACAATAGCGTTTCAACCAGGTATGTTATTTCATCCATTTGATTTGCATACTCAATGCACAACAAGATGTTTTTGCAATTTCGCTAAAGTCTTACAAACGAGGGATGGAGTGGATGTCATATACTCATAGTTGGGTCTCCCCTTTGAGACTTGTATTACTTGTTAGAAATTCGCATCCATTGACAAAATGATCAAATGAGACTAATCTCTAAATTAAAGAACATTCATAATGGGATGCATCTTATGGGATGTGAATTGCCTAGAACTTGACTTAGCCCTATGGAGAAAATACCATTTACTTATTGTTGATGTCAAAATCTGGTTGGCCCTCCCTCCACGTCGTCTTCACCTCAAGGTATTTCCCCTGGAACCTGCTCCAAGGAAACAGGTAAAGGTGACCCTGGCTAAGCCGGGGGACCCTCCGATGCCTAAGTCAGGACAAGGGAATCGGGGTCTAAGTAGAGAGTAGGGGAGAGAGCACCTGTTCTTGTGTACCTGTAGACGAAGTGTCGTATGCTATTTATACTTACCTGTAGAATGGTCTGGGTCCGATAATTTCAGCACGATCATAGGGATTCCCGGATCATGCAGATACTGCCCGCAATCTATTGATCACGCAGCGTATCAAGCGAGTAGTGTGTATCTGCGAGCGAAGTTATCGGTCACGATCAATAATGGCAACTTCCGCATTTACGGTATGCCACTACGCGCCCGCTCGGCTCGGCTCATCTGACCATGTGGCCTCTAAGTCGAGCGGTGTCTAATCTGACCCGTTAGGTCGGATCCATTGTGGTTAAGGATGCTAGCCGCGTAGAGCATACTATAACTAAGCCGTCCGATCGGAGTATAAGAACCGTTCTCAGCTTCTCCTCAGATAAGTTGGCCGGCTCGGATGGGTCGTGCCTCCTGATCTTTATTGTGTGATGCTGGAAAAGGGTCGGACGGGTAGTGCCTCGGACGTCCCGGCCGCGAGTCGGCTCAAACTGGCGCTCGGACTGACGCTTTATCATGGACTCAAATTTTCCCATAACAGAAGCCCCCTACTCTTCGAGTCTGCTCGCGGACTTAGAGAGTATCCATGCTAGAGATCTCCCGCCCATTCCGCATTGATGACGGATTTTGAATTAGAAGCGTCACATCTCAAGATTACATGCGTGAGAGTCGCTTTGGTCGACGCGTGGCGACGGTCGCAATTCCGAATCTCCTTCCGACCTATGTGAGGTTGCAAGTAGGTCTGAGGAGGCCTGTACGTGACGGTTCCCACTGCTCGGGCGTCGCTTCGCATCTCGAAGCACGTTGTCCGATGTTAGAGCCGTACCGTCGGTTGAGCATTACCCCAGCGAGGTATGGCCACATGTGCTTGAGGATCGGCTCGTGCCGATTCGACTGCGGCCATTATGACCTGCCATCAATGCAGAGTTCCTCCATTGCTTATATAAGGGATTTTGAATTTTCGTTTGTTACTTTACATTGTGAACCAAAAGAGTGTACCGGAAGAGGTAATTTTCGACAGGGCGATTTCGTCCAAATTTAAAGTTTTCGATGGGCGATTCCGACCATTCTCCCTTTTTCGGTAGAAGGCGATTTTCAGTAATAGTCCGGTGAGTCCTTTCTGGCGATCCACGTCCTTCTTTTCTATAATGTCCTCCGACCTCGAGATGGTGTGCGAATACACTGAAGACTCCGAGCTGGGGAGTTTAGAATATGGAAGTGGAAGTGAAGCTTCCAAAGGCCCCTTCGAGACCACACCCATATACATCCCACCTCGAAGACAAAAGACGATGGGTGTTAAGACCAAACAGCCCAGTAAGAAGAATGTCACACGAGCCCGCTGAGCCAGCACTACTGAGGCCGCTGAAATGCCCGCGAGTGGACGCACCGTGGAGGTTATCCCAGAGGGTTCCGTTTTATCAGAATTTCAGATAGAATGGATCCGTTCGGAGTTTTAAATTTTAAACTCCGTCCAGATAAGGGTCCCTGAGCCTATGGACGTGGCTGGTGATCCTACCGAGGGGAAAGTTATTATCTTCCTCTGTGCGCTGCAGTGCAGGCTTCGGCTCCCACTTCACCCCTTCATCAGGAAGGTCGTGGCCTACCTCGGGCTGGCTCCCGGATAATTCGCTCCCAACGCCTGGAGGGTGTTGATCTCCACCTTCATTATCTGGCGACAAGTTGGGAACCCTGGGCTAACCCCGAAAGAGTTGTTAAGTCTGTACCTAGTCAAGCACGACAGCAACAACCCATGGTACTACTTCGCAACCCGGGACAGCAAGGGGTCGGGACTGCTGATGAACTTGCCGACTTCCAATAAAGACTGAAAAAATAAGTGGTTCAGGGAGGCAGGTGAATGGGAGGCGCTAGCAGCTGAACTCGAAACCTTAACGACACGGGTTCCGACTTATTTCACTAAACTAGGTCGGACTTCATCTAGTATCCGTATTACTGTCTTTGCTTTCATTTATTTCAGTTGAAGTAAAGCTTCTCCGTTTCCTTTTGTAGCTTTTTCAAAGGGGCTGCAGCTCCTTGATCCGGCCCAGAAGAACCGTATTGGGAAGGCCAGGGCACAATCGGAGATGCTTCGATCCTGGACGGACCTGATAACAGTAGACAATATTTATCGATTTAGACTTTACAAGACACAACCCTTGCCCACGTCCTTCAGTAAGTTATCCCAATCTTTCTGATGAGCTCAATTTTATCTACCTAGTCGCTGACACAGTCATTTTTTTCGGAGGCATGACCGAGGCGTCCTGAGCTCGGAAGAGGAAGGCGGAGGAGATGTTGAAGGAAGCCCCCCGGGTGAAGGTCACTCGAAAGAAACAGGTCCCCCATCATGAGGGAGAGTCTTCTGCTGCGTCAATCTCTACAGCACCCGCCCCAAGGCTCGCCGGCTCGGCTCTTGCAGTGTCTGCCCACCCACAGGCGTCGTGTACAGCGCCGACCCCAGTGTGCCCTAGTGCGGCCATAGTTCCTCCTGTGGCTCCTCCCCCGGCACTAGTCCGTACAACCGTGGCTGGTACCTCGGTCATCCTGAGCTCTGCTCCTTCTGGCACTCCAGCTGTTCCGAGCTCTGCTTCTTCCACCGCTGTTCCTCCCCCCGCGGAGGCTCCTATCGCAGCCCCTGAGCCCCTCATTGCTATCCTTTTTTTCTCTGAGCAGGAGGAGGCCATTAGAATGGCAAACAACATGATATCCGCCCCGAGGTTGGGGGACATACCCGCGCCGAGGGACAGAACTCTGCAAGTAGCAGGGTAGGGGCTCAGGAGGCTGTAGTCTCGCCCCAGATGAGGACGAGCGGTGAGAGGTTCGAACCAGGGTACCATATGTCCTGCTTGGCTCCGTGGGCCGCCAAGCACGCCCCCGAGGAGGATATAGCTCAGAACATTGACAGGTCAGAAGGTTCCTTTCTGAACGATTCTGTTGCCGTGTGTTACACGGTACGTCTCCGAAAGGTCCCTCTCTTTCCTTCGTATTGTTATTGTATAGGTTTTCTTAGATTCTGATCCTTGTTTCCTGTTCAAGTTGTCTCGGTGTTGCTTTCAATTCGGGAGAGAGCGCGGGAGCATCAGAGCAGGGAGATGGATTTGAGGCTCTCGAGGTCGAGACGGCGGCTTTACGAGATGAATCTGCCCTCTCAAAGTTCAAGCAGAGTGAGCTGCGCCTGCAGCTTTCGGATGAGAAGGTCAGAGTAAGTCAACTGGAGGGAGTCGTGGTCGACCTGGAGGCCAGGGAGCTACAGCTGCATGAGAGGGCGGATAATCTCAAGGTCAGCGGTGATGCAGCGACCACCGAGCTGACCCGCGCCAGGGCTCAAGCAGATTCCTTGGCTGTGGAGACTACTCGGCTAGGTGAAGCCTTGGAACGCACCAAGGCCGAGGCGACTGAAGAGCAAACCTGAGCCATCGGTCAAGCTGTGGAGGTTTTGTGGGTCAGAGATGAGGTTTCTCTGGCTGCGGCAGTTACCGCTGCAATTGAAGACTTCAAAACCTCCAAGGAAAGGGACGCCGAAGCAACGACGTTTTACAACTACGGCTTCGATGCTTGTATCGAGGAAGTCCTGGGTTTATACCCAGGCCTCGATCTTGATCCTCTTTTGCCTGAAGACCCTGAAGATGCTCCTGCCGAAGTCGTCCGATCTGATCAAGCCCCTGACACCCAAGCTCTTCCTTTCACATAAAGACTAGTTTTATCATATTTTTTCTTAAACTGTTAATATATTTTTTGCCCCTCCGAGGGGATTTAATGAGAAACATTTCTTTGGTGTTTGTCAACTGTTGACTTGCGATGTTATTTTGTGGCCGAGCCAACCTCTTTACGGGTCTGACCCTTTCATAATTGTTTAGTCAGTTCCCCGAGCTCCCTCGGCCCAAGTCTTAGTTGGCTCAATCTTTAAGGGTGCTCGGTTCGTCGCTTGTCTGGCGAGAACCTTTAATTCTGTCGTATGTTGAGCCGAGTACTCCATTAGAGAGTCGGGTCATTATTAGGTTTTTACCTCAAGAGGATGCCTTGTCAAACCTTCGTAGGATTAGGTTTCGATCCCTTAAGGGATTGGACCGTTAAATTCATGCTCGTATTAATAAAATAATTGAGTAGGCATCCGAAGTAGAATTGGAACTTTTATTAATAGCCTTAAAGGTCAGTCGCTCGGAGGCGTACACTTTATTATGAACCTTAAAGGCTAGTTCATCATGGGTAGTAGATCTTCAAGTAATCGGCATTCCAAGGATGAGGGAGCTGACGGCCTTCGAGGTCTTTCAAGTGATACGAGCCCGGTTTGGCAGATCTGACCACACGATATGGTCCTTCCCAGTTAGGTCCAAGTACTTCTGCTCCCGGTTCGGCTGTGTTCTGAAAGACCAAATAAAGGATTAAATTCTCTAGATGAAAATGCCTGACCTTGACCTTTGAGTTATAAAAACGCGCTACCTGTTAATGTCGGGCTGCCGGTCGGAGCTTCGAAATATCTCTAACTTCCTTAAGCAAATCCAGATTAGCGGCGATCTGCTCAGAGTTTCAATTTTCGTCGAAGTTCCTCACTCGCACCGTAGGGAGTCCGATTTCTACTGGCACTATTGCCTCCGAGCCATAGGATAGCGAAAATGGAGTTTCACCCGTTGTGGTCTGGGCTGTGGTCCTGTAAGCCCAGAGGACGAAGGGGAGCTCCTCGGGCCAATTTTTCTTTGTCGTTTCTAGCTTTTTTTTGAGATGATGCTTGACGATCTTATTGACTGCTTCCACCTGTCCGTTTGACTGCGAGTGCCGAGGCGATGAGTAAGCATTGATGATGTCAAGTCCCCGACACATACCATGAAACTTGTCATTGTCAAATTGTCGGCCGTTATCAGATACGATGGTCCGTGGGATTCCGAATCGGCAGATGATATTTTTTCACACAAAATCAATCACTTTCTTCTCGGTGATCTTTGCGACAGGCTCGGCCTCGGCCCACTTGGTAAAGTAGTCAACTGCAACTATGGCAAACTTGACTTGTCCCTTCCCTGTAAGCAAAGGACCGACAATGTCGATCCCCCATTGAGCGAATGGCCACGGCCCACTCATGGAACTCATTTCTTCTGTCGGTTGCCTTGGTACGGCTGCAAAACGCTGACACTTGTCGCATTTTCGAACAAAGTTCTTCGAGTCCTGTTTAAGAGTTGGCCAGAAATACGTTTGGCGAAGTATTTTCATAGCTAGGGCACGACTGCCAGAATGGTTTCTGCAGATCCCCTCGTGAATCTCTCGAATCACGTAGTCGGCCTCATCTGGTTGGAGGCATCTAAGGTAAGGCTGAGAATGCCCCTTCTTATACAACACTCCGTCCAATATGTCGTACCGGGCCACTCTAACCCTGAGCCGCCTCGCCTCTAACTTGTCCAAGGGGATTTCGCCAAAGGATAAATAGTTAAAAATCAGGTCCATCCAATCTTCTGACCGAGACGACGAGGTAAAGCGCTAGCTTTTTCAAGGACTAGTATCTCATTTCCGCCAGTACCATGGCTTTGCTCGCATAGTAAATGGGGTACTTCTTACCTCCGACTTCTCTGATTAGAACCGAGCTGACAGCTGAAGCCGAAACTACGAGGTAGAAGAACAAGGGTTCCCCTTCTTCAGGCTTAGATAAGAGAGGGGGCGAACCTAAGTAGTGTTTCAACTGCTGGAAGACCTGCTCACACTCTGGTGTCCATTCAACTTTCTTGTGGCCCTTCAGCTACTGGAAGAAGGGAAGGCATTTATCTGTAGCCCTAGCTATGAAGCGTCTGAGCATTGCAACTCTTCCCGTGAGACACTGTATTTCCTTAATGATCCAAGGTGAGTTCATGTTGAGGAGAGCCTTGATCTTATCCGGGTTGGCTTCGATTCCTCGCTAACTAACTTGAAAGTCAAGGAACTTTCCAAACTCAACATCGAATGCACACTTGGCGGGATTCAGCTTCATCTGATATTTTCAGAGGAAGTTGAACGTTTCCCCGAGGATAGTAAGATGGTCGGAGGCTCTGGCACTCTTTGCTAGCATGTCGTCAACGTATACTTCCATGGTGCGCCCAATCTGCCTAGCGAACATCTGATTTACCAGCCTCTGATATGTTGTTCCAGTATTTTTCAGGCCAAATGATATGACCCAGTAGTAGTAAAATTGTAAGACCCGTATCTTGGTCCGTACCTTTCCGTACACTTCCGCGGTCTTACCGGTCGAATTTCGACAACTTTCGACCCTTAATCGATATCGACGCGCGACCCTGATTCATATGCCGACAACCCGAGTCGACTCAACCCGAGACCAATACCATAGCGACCGCACCGTCGCCGCGGTTCCGATACCGCGACTCGCGCGCCAAGGCGATACCCTGGTCAAGAGTTATGGGCCAACGTTCGGTGCGAGAAAACGCCGCGCGTTGCGAAAACTAAGAGAATCTCAACGATGTGTCACATTAATCACATCAATCCCATCAATCAATCACCCATCAACCCATCACATGTCAAGTACACATCACTCTCACCCATTTTCCCAAGCAACCACAAAAGTCTTCCTAACTCATACCTTTCTTACACAAAAGACCACAAAAGTCTTCACATCCCATACCTCTCTTACACAAAAGCCACAAAAGTCCAAGATTTCTTACACAAACATCACTCACCCATCCATCCATCACTCTCTCTCTCTCCCTTTACAACTCTCTTTCTTTCTCTCTTTCTCATTTCAATCTCCAAGCAAGAATTTCAAGTTCCATACGTATGAAATTTTTCAACCCTTTTAAGCTCCAAGTGGCCCACCTTCCTACCCCAAAATCTCCCATCTCAACCCTTCATTCTTCATCTTAGCCATTGAAGTTGAAGACAAGGTGCCAAGGAACCCCTAGGAGCGAGGAGATCGAACGGTGGGTGCCTTTATAGGGTAGATTTATTTGTTTTTATGGTGGACCAAGTGAGGCCCACCGATCAATGGTGTGGATCTCACTTGGGACCCTAATACGTGGCCGATGGACCACTTGGATCATCATGATCATTCCATGATGGGGCCATTCTCCATGGACCCCATCATGATGTTTATTTTCATTTAGAAAGGTCATCTAGACCGTCCACATCGGTGGAGAATGGATCTCCACCGTTGATTTACATTTTTAATGGTCCTATGTGCAAGGGATCCAGTTATTGTATATTTCATTGCAAGGGAGGGCCCATAATGACGGGGTCCCTCCATCACAAGCCGAGTCCCACTCTCCATGTCTCTCTCTCTCTCTCTTTTATTTTATTTTATTTTATTGTAATAGGATGGTGTGGCCCACTTGAATGGATCACATCTTGATGTTTTATTTTATTCAAGTGGGGCCCACCTTGGCCGTTACTCCCATGCCACCCATCAGTGGTGGCCCACTTCATCAGGGCCTACCATTTAAAAAAAATAATAATAATAAATAAATAAAATTATATAACTGTCCAGCGTCTGGGACGCTGGACGTTGTAAGGAAAAAGAAAAAGGAAGAATGAAAGGAAAGCTTTTGGGGTGGCCTCCTTGCATAGGCCCCACCCTGATGTTTATATCCGATCCGAGCCGTCCATCCTCTTACCTAAGGTGTTTTATCCGTTGGGTAGAAATTTGGGGTTGATTGGAAGACCTGGTGGGTCATAGCGTCAAAGATCACACTCTCACCATTCAAACTCTATTTTCTTATTTTATTTCACTTCCAAGCATCAAAAAAATTCAAACTCTAGACTCATTTCGTCTGTTTCGGGCCGCTGATCGCAATGGCCGGGACGGATTTCACTTTAGCGGGCCCTTCATATGAAAAACCTCAAGAAGACAGTTTTTTAAAAAAAAAAAAAAATTTAAGAGGCAGAGCCTCTGGTGGTTGTCAGTGGGCTGGCAGGGCTGCACGCTGCCGCGTGCAGCCGTCCAGCGGGCGAGCGGGCGGCGTCCAAGCCAGGGACCCACGGCTCCAGCCGTGGGCCCCACCTTGATGTTTATATGACATTCAAACCGTTCATCGGGTGGGTCACCCCCTAAAGTGGCCCCCCTCCAAAAAAATGAGTCAGATCCAAAGCTCCAGTGGCCCACACCACATGAAACAGTGGACTGTACCCCTACCCTTGAGATCTATTTTTTTGGGCCCACAGAAGGGTTGGATCAAGCTGCAATTTTTACTGTCCCTTCATACAGGTATGAGTGACCTTATGAACGGGTTGGATTTCAAATAAACATTAAGGTGGGCCACATTTGTGGGACCCATGGTGATGTATGTAATTCATTCGCACCGTCCACAGCCTGTGGACGGTGAGACTCACCATGACTTATTGCTCCACCCACCGTCCAGCGGACGGTGGGGCCCTGTTGCATGTGATCTACGCACGCCGTCCATCTGATTCAGATGCTGGGGCCCACTGCCAGCTGCCATAGTAATTTTTGTGGGACCCACCATTATATATATTCATGTATGTTATATAGTTTATACAGATATATATATATATATATATATATATATATATATATATATATATATATATATATATATATATATATATATATATATTTATATAAATATTGTAGTGGGCCCTACACCATGTGTCTCTATGACTAGTTTGGATGGAAATAAGTATTTTATAAGGCCCATGAGTTGGGACCCACTTTGATCCTATGGGTTAGGCCCAATTGATGGATATAAGGTCGGTGGACTTGGACCCACTTGATATGTAAAGCCTATAGGACTAGGCCCACTTAATATCTAAGCCTTATGGGTTTAGGCCCACTTTGAATTCATGAAAGGCCTATGGGCTAGGCCCATCTGCTTGTAAAAGGCCTATGGGTTTAAGCCCACTTGTTATGTTCTAAGTCCATGGGACTAGGCCCTGTTGATGTATTCCAAGGCCATTGAAATTGGACCCACTTGTTGCATTCTTAAAGCCCATGGAAGTGGACCCATTTGTTATATTGTAAGACCCATGGGACTACACCCATTTGATTAAGAAAGGGGCCATGGGTTTTGGCCCACTTTGATATGCATGCAAGCTCATGGATTAGGCCCTTTTGATATGCATTTGGGGGCCCAATTGGTGTGGCCCATTTGATACATATTAGACTCATATGACTAGGTCCAATTGATGCAATCCAAGGCCCACGGGTTTTGACCCATTGTAATGCACATAAGACCCATTGGTGTGGCTCATTTATGTGGCCCATAAGCTATGGCCCATTTGATATATATGTAAGGCCCAGTGGGAGGAACATAAGGTCCATTGCAATGTGTAAACCCAATATCGATTATGTAGCGGTGTTTTAAGAAGATCGTACCTGGGAAACAATGTTGGTTTGACGTCCACATTGTGAGTGTAATATTGGTTGGATGTCCACATTACGACTCTCCTTAGGGTCCATTACTGGGCCGTACTTATCGTATTTAGGCCGTCCAGGTCCATCTGCATTATAAATAGTTCATTTTGTTATAACATGTTTAGTACAGTTCATGACTCATGATCATACGTATCATATGTATGCTTGACGTGAGAATTGTCTGATCATAGTATTTGCCTTCGGGCAGGTTGTTTATGGGCTCCCGGTTAGGCGGTGTTGCCCTACATGAGCGCACGGTATGCGCAGGATTGGTTGCATGACTGGATAGCGTGATTCATGCATTCCGCATTTGTGTGACATGGTTATTGAACGCCCTAGCGGCATCAGGGCCGTAGCCTCCACAGACGCATCGTAGTTGGTAGGATTGGATACCGAGAATCTTATTCTACATTGGGTACTATAGATATCCCTGGGTGAAAGTTCCTAAACCCTTATGGTACCAAGAGGTTGCTCCAACGTCTAGACCGAGTGGGTAGATGAGTACTGAGTGCCGAATACCAGTTGGTTGTGCTCTCCACTGTGTCGTGGTCGGTTGGGAGGGAGTGCGGCCTTACCTACCCGAGAGTAGGGGGCAATACTAGGCTGAGTCTGACCAGCTCGAGGAATGGGTCCGCTATCGACGAGTCGCGCCCGATATTGACAGACGGATAGTGTGGTCTCTTCCACTTACCTTATTGTGCGCGATGGGGCGACAATCTGGTTTAGAGTGTACTAGACCCCGGTGATATTCCATACTTTGAGCTGTATTGATGTGTAGACATAGATGAGGACCTGTATGCTTGAGCTGCATTGCACATCGCATGGCCTTGGGATGGCCGATACCATTCATGTCTTGCATCGCATAGCCTTGTTACGGCTCATGATATTATAGATTCATCTGCATATTCTGCTTTACTCTGACATTGCATGTTCATATTACTACCTTGCGCACACACTTTCACCACCCACTAAGCTTTCTGTAAGCTTATGCACGACCGTTGCGTGCAGGTGACGTTGGATCACATCAGCGTTGAGGCAGGAGCACGTTGCTGAGCATTTTGGAGTTTTTGTACTTTACCTTTGTATTTCCCTTTACGCTCATTGTACTTGTAAAGTTTTTGATCATAGTGAAAATGTAATGGATTTCTTGGTTGTTGTTTGTGGGTTATGCCTTTGGTTATGCTTATTACGAATCAAACTGATGTTGAAAATCCTCCTCGTAGCATCCCAGGATCGAAACCTGGCGAATGGAAGCTAGGAGCCGAGAATGGGGTTCTACGGAGGCTGTCGGCGCCGGATTCGGCGATCGAGAATTTTGTGAGCCCGGTTTCTGAGTTTGGGGCATGACAGAAGTCCTCTGTCCGTGACAAAGGTAGTCTTCTGCCTATCTGGAGGATACATAGCGATCTGGTTGTATCCGGACTAGGCGTCCAGAAATGATAGTAGCTCATGTCCAACCGTGCTGTCCACCAGTTGATCGATCCGAGGTAACGGAAAGTTGTCTTTAGGGCATGCCTTATTTAGATCGGAGTAATCTATGCAGACCTGCCACTTTCCATTGGATTTTCTAAAGAGCATAACATTCGCTATCCAGTCAGGGTAATACAATTCTTCTATGAAGCCTGCCTCGAGGAGGACGGAAACCTCCTCGGTAATGGGTTCATATCGCTCGACATCGAACGACCTTCTTTTTTCCTTAACCGTCTTATGATCTGGGTCCACGTTCAACCTATAAACCACTACGTCAGGAGAGATCCCTAGCATGTCTGCGTGTGACCACGTGAAGATGTCTCAGTACTGCTTCAAGAAGGCTAATAACGCATTTTTCTGTTTGGAATTCAATGATGACCCGAGCTGAACGGTTTTGCTCAGGTCTGATTCGTCGAGCAGCATTTTTTTCAGATCTTCAACTGATGAGCTTTCTGTTGGTCCACGGGGGTCTAAGGCGTCCACGACGAGCGCTTGCTTGGCATCGCCTTTTCTTATTGCTATCGCATAACACCTCTGGTAAGTTGGTCGCCTCGGAGATAACCGATCTCACCTTCAGCTGGAAATTTCATCATCAAATGGTAAGTTGAGACGACCGCTCTCATCGCGTTGAAGGAGGGTCGGCCCAAGATCACATTATGGACAGATGGAACATTGACAACAAAAAAATTCACCAGAAGTGTGACTTGATGTTGCCATTCTCTCGTTGTTATTGGGAGGGAGATGGCTCCTTCGGAGATTACTCTCTCTTTGGCAAAGTCGTGCAAGGGAGTCTTTACGGTTCGGAGTCAGGACCGTGAAATTCTCATCTTTTCGAATGTTTTGGAGTACATTACGTCGGCCGAACTTCCAGTGTCGACCAAAATACGATATACCTTGTGATTTGTTATGGTCATTGTGACCACTAGCGCGTCATTGTGCCGATGCTGGATCCCACGTGCATCATTCTCTGTGAATGTCAAGCTGCACGGAGTGACTCGGAGTTCTTTGATGGGACGTTCTGCCAAGTGAACGTGGTGTTTCGATTCAGATCTCCGTGAATGGGCTTTTCAAGCCCTGTTTGAATCCCCTCTCCCAGCTGAGCCTCCGAAGATGGTATGAATTTCAGTGGATTCTTCCCGGGGGTTGTTCGGCTGTTCTTGCGGTCTTTCCTCTCTCCTAGCAGACTTCTCTTTTTTAGTATAACGACGTAAATGTCCCTTGCGGATGAGGGACTCAATCTCGTCTTTCAGGTCCACGCAGTCGTCCGTGTTGTGACCATGATTCCGGTGGAAGCGGTAGAATTTTTGCTTGTCCCGGTGCTCCGGGTCAGCCCTCATGCAAACTGGTTAATTAAGTAGCTTGTCTCCTCGGATATCCAATGGAATTTGCTCAGCAGATGTGTTCAGAGGAGTATAGGTATGAAATTTTTCTTCTGGCCTACGGATCTGTCGACGATCGCGGGGAGCACGGTCATCCGTCCCTTTGTTGTTCGGCTGGGAGTCTTCGTTTCTAGGCCTCTTCCCTTTGTTTGTCAGGTCAGTAACTTGCGTACCTTTACGGGCGTTAGTGAACTCTTCGGCGTTAGTATACTTCTGAGCCTTCACCATGAAGTCCGCTAGCATTTTTGGCGGATTCTTTCCGATGGAGAAGGCGAACTTTCCTTCCTTCAGTCCGCTCAGAATGGCTGCAAGAGCCATCTTATCATTATAGTCCTCGACATGTAATGCTTCTTCATTAAAACGGGCGATGTAGTCTTTCAACGACTCTTTCGGAGCCTGCTTGATGGTGAGCAGGTGAGTGTTGGGTTTCTGACTTCTCTTACTGCTTATGAACTGCGTAAGGAATAGCCAGCTTACTTCTGCGAAAGACCCCACGGAGCTTGGTTTGAGCTGGCGATACCAAATTCGAGCGAATCCCGTAAGGGTGATAGAAAACTCCCTACACATCATTACGTCCATTGCAGTTTAGATCTGCATCCATGATCGATAGGACTCCAGGTGTTTGGATGGGTCCCTAAATCTTGAATACTAGATGACAGGAGGCATCCGAAACCTCTGCGGCATCACCTCAGCCATGATGGAGGTTCGGTCTCTTCCATCATCGCTTGGATCGTGGCTGAAACTGTCGACTGTTATTGCTTTTTCTCCAATGTCAGGAACTAGTCCTTTAGCTCTGCAAATCGTGCCTCTCACAGATCCTTATTTTCAACGATGACCTCTGGGGCATCCTCAATTTTCGGCGTTCTTCTTTCTGTCCTCCGTTCTAATTGATGACAGAGATCCGTGAGTGGCAGAGCGGATGTGGCTAAATGAACGGTAGTAGGGGTCCGAGTAGTGGCATTCCGCGCGGATCCCTCGGCGTGTACCGCAGAAGGATTTTGACCCGAACGTGGCACCCCTGAGTGTTGGGGAGCTTCAGGTCTCACACTCCTCGGCACAGAGCGAGTCTCCACAAATAATCCCACCAGTTCGAGAACGGGTTGCTCTTGAACCGGTCGTGACTCTGGCTCCCTCTGCTGCTTCATTCTGTTTATCTTGTCACGCAGGGCCTAAATCTCGTTCTGCATAGCGCGATATTTACTTGACCGATTGCGCGAACGTTGGGAAGGTCCTGGTGCGTACTTAGCGTGAAGTGGTGATGACGACCGAGTCTGCTCATTAGGTACCGGTTCTACAACCGCAGCTTTCTTCTTCCTCGTCATTGCTTAGGAAAATAAGAACCTGACTTTTAGTCTTAGGTTCCCATAGACGGCGCCAAAAAATGTTGATGTCAAAATCTGGTTGGCCCTCCCTCCACGTCGTCTTCACGTCAAGGTATCGCACCTGGAACCTGCGCCAAGGAAACAAGCAAAGGTGACCCTGGCTAAGCCGGGGGACCCTCCGAAGCCTAAGTCAGGACAAGGGAATCGGGGTCTAAGTAGAGAGTAAGGGAGAGAGCACCTGCTCTTGCGTACCTGTAGACGAAGTGTCGTCTGTTATTTATACTTTCTTGTAGAATGGTCTGAGTCAGATAATTTCGGCACAATCACAGGGATTCCCGGATCATGGAGATACTGCCCGCAATCTATTGATCATGCAGCGTATCAAGCGAGTAGTGCGTATCTGCGAGCGAAGTTATCGGCCACGATCAGTAATGGCAACTTCCACATTTGCGGTATGTCACTACATGCCCGGTCTGCTCAGATCATCCGACCATGTGGCCTCTAAGTCGAGCGGTGTCTGATCCGACCCGTTAGGTCGGATCCATTGTGGTCGAAGACGCTAGCCGTGTAGAGCATACTATAGCTAGGTCGTCCGATCAGAGTATAAGAACCGTTCTGAGCTTCTCCTCAGACAAGTTGGCCGGCTCGGATGGGTCGTGCCTCTTACTCGTTATTGTGTGATGCTGGCAAAGGGTCGGATGAGTAGTGTCTCGAACGTCGTGGCCACAAGTCGGCTCAGACTGGCGCTCGGACTGACACTTTATCATGGGCTCGAATTTTCCCATAACACTTATATTAGATGTCAACCCCATTATAAAATTAAAAGGATAAAATCATCGTATCATGTAGAAAGATCTTTGCTTTTTATAATAGTAAGCTTTGCATTTAATAGGCCTACACAATGCAATATCCTTGGATGTGAACTGCATGTCATATCATAGTTATAGAGAATCTCGTTAACCCTAACAGTCTTCACAAACAAGGATCGTATACATGTCCTCGGTGAAAAAGCATAAAAAATCTTTATTTTTCATTGTAAGCTCCACTTTAACATGCCAACTAGGCACTTTTTTATCAGGCCGTATCACTTATGCAAATTTGGTTTCTGTTATGGAAGTCAAGGATTAAGTGAATTCCCGTAACTAGTGATTATCTTGCTTGGATGGACTAGCTATTCATCCATTTTTACCCATCCTTTTAGGGGTATAAAATGAAGTAGATTAAAGACGCTCAAATTAATTATACTGGGTGGATTGAATCCCTACTATTAAAAATTTTTTGGGAACCGCATAAGTTTTTATCAAGCTTATATTTGTGTTTTCCCTTCGTCCAAGTGAATGTGACCTTATGGACAAGTTGGATGATGAAAAATGAGCATCAAAATATGCCCTATGAAGGTTTCAATGATGGGCGTCTTTATTATCACTACTGCTTTCTAGAGTGTGGTGCTCCTGAGCCTTTGATATACCTCTGTTTTTTCCTCATACCTTACAATGCCAGGGCCAGATGGATGCATGGCATAGATAAAACACATAAATAACCGTAGGCCTAACTAGGTTCCTATGATATCATTAATATTTGGGCATTGGAGGTTCAATCTTCCTTTCCTATCATGTGGCCCACTTGAGTTGAGGATCAGCTTATTTTTGCGTTACGCTGTAACTTGATATGACAAAACGGATGTACGGGATAGATGTCTCAAAAACATCAGGCTGGCCCCAGCTAGCTTCATGCCGCCTGCAGTCCGCGGCCTTGCCTGGACGGCAGGACGCCGTCCGAATCACACACCGGCGGTTGGGATGATTACTCTCGCGCTCCGTGAGAACTGCAAAAGCCAACCGGCCATGCTTCGAATTCCTCAACACCGAAATCATTTTCTAATGATATTCTAGCACCTACAATGAAACTCGCACATTTCCACATGCCACACGCGCCAATGTGGCACACGCGTGTGAAACTTCCAATGTTCATTTGGCGGGTCTGATAAAACTACTAAACTTCTGCATTTTGGACAAAAGATAAGTTGGCCCCGCATCAGGTGGGCCCTGTATGTGTATTCGACATGAATGGTTGGATAATTCTTGTAGGTCCAATATGCATTCATTCAATCTGGACCGTACAAATTGTTGTCCCACTACAGATCTATGAGTTGATCAGGCAATCCGAACCATCTACCATGATGTCAGCAAAAAACCCATATGTAGAATCTGAGTGGTCGGCCAGGTGATGGTCTTGTTTCACTGGCTCATAACTACACCTGCGAGTACAGTATCTGGTAGTAGTTCCCGGCAAACTAGATATGAGCCGTTCATCGGGTGCGTCCAACATGTAGATGTGCTGGCCCAAAATGATCAAGGTCCACTTACCATGCGCATCACTTGTGCGAAATAAAAAATGGTTAAATGAAATGGACCAACGGTCCATATTCAATGTAGATTTCATGTGTGGTCCATCAAACCTGCCTGATTTTTTTTATTTTTTTTTTTGGGACTAAAGCGTGTACAGGTCAGGTGGCCTGATGAGCGGCTTGGATCTCGCGCACATGTGCCACCACGTAGGAACGTATAAGTGCCAGGTATGTGGAAAGTGCATCTTGCATTTATGTTCCTCTGATTGATGGGCCATGAACGAAAGGTTAATAGTCAACCATTGTTTTAAGTCAAAGGCATCGGAAGCCCACGTGATGAGACTTGTCCTCACGTGACCAGCCGGAAATTTAGGGAATGAAAGCTATTACGAAAGAGAGAATGATCCGGTGCTCCCAGGGCACCAAAAGTTATATTGTTCCTACTTGCATTGGGATACTTAAGCAGTTTGATTGATCGATCTGGACCGTTCATTATATCCAACACAAATCTGTTGGCCTATAATACGAACTTTAAACTGATTGAAGGTTTCTAACCATCTGATCAACAGGCTGTAAAATGGATGGTCAAGATGATTTTTATAATGGTACGTTCAGTTGACAAGTTGATCTGTGCATTTGTTAAAAATCAGTATCATCAGGCAATCCTAACCATCCCACGCAGTCCCTCCTTCATTTTTCCTTTGTTCTGGCCATCTACATTCGTACGTGGCATATATGTATGACATCCATACGGCCATTTTACAGGTCTGGCTAATGAGGGGCAAACCTCAACAATCACAAAGACAAATGGCCACGTGGACCATTGATGAGGGAACTTTCAAAGATAAAAGATGGACTGTTAAAAACAGTTACAGCCTACAGGTAGTATTGAAAGTGTCAATAGCATAAATCACATCTATGCCCAGGTGGTAGACTCTGCGGGGGTGTGTGTTCGTGTGTAATATATATATATATATGTCATGTTTGACACACATGACACGTGTGTGATAGTGCATCATTGAACGTGTCACATATGCCTCTGTTTATCTTTCATCACACCTCTGCATAGATGTTATATATATATATATATATATATATATATATATATATATATATATATAGTTTACAAATGCTAATCTGAAGGGTACACAGGGTTACACGTGGCATCTTTGTATCCCTCACTTGGAAATGAATAATATCATTTTTGGTACATTAGCATTGTACCTTTTTATATCATAAGAAAACAATCCAAACAGATTTGCCCCTGGTAGAGATACGGCAGTGCATGTGAGTTATCCAGGTTCAATATTTCTTAGTAGTGTTATCTTGTAAACTATATATTAAAATATCTAATAAAAATAAAAATTATTAGAGCAGTTCTTTGATGAATAGTTAATTCATCTATAATGGAAGATGTTGAAAAATATGTTGAATCTTACCTTGCTTACTTCACAAGCGAAAGATAAACTTAATAGAATTTCATTTTTTCTGACTGAAATTTCACACGGCAAGTCATGTAGATGACCATTCATCTTGCTAAATCTATCTCAGTTTGCAATTTTTATAACTGCATTAAAATGGACTACAAAATACTATAACTAAATCCACATTCAATTTCATCTTAAATGTGGATAGGGCCCACCAAGACGTCATGGTCTTCAAAAATGAAAAAGAAGCCAAAGGAAAAAAGCCTTCCAAATAAATCATTGGTCTCTCCTTATCAAGTAAGATGGCTTTTAATCTTAGATAAATAATCTTCCATCTAGTGATAAAAATCATATATAACTAATGAAGCAAGTGGCATACAGATTATTCAATATCTTGATCATTGTAAATGGTAAAGATCATAGTATGCAATAGTCATCATCTATGCCTAGTTGTCGATTTATCAGGGTTAGCTATCAAGTGGATTCACATGATCTTCCTCTTTCATTTAAATTAAAGACAGGTATTGAAAGCACAAAACTCTCAAAGTGTGACATAATAAATTATTATAAGGATTTTCTTATTCTTTAATTATTTTTTAACACATAGGCCTAGTATCCCATCGCCACTCAAACCTATGACCTCTTAAGTTCTTGCGGCGTGGCTTGCCTGGGTTTTAGCAAGGTGGCTTATATTTGGATATTCCCTTCGCTAGTGAAGGGGGTTAGAGGAAAGATACAAGCCATCTATGGTTGGTCTTCCATCTCCGTCGTTTCCTATGGTGTGGTTATCCCATGCTTTACATATATAGCAGATTTTTTTCACCTGATGACTTGGTATCAGGCAGCATACCAAATGGATGGAGTGGATTTCACACATACAACATGATGGCCCCAGTACGTTTGCAACTTAGAGTTTAAAATGCTTGCGGTAGCAAACTATAAGAAAGAAGAGGTGACATCACCGACCATGAAATGAGACTACATATTTTTTTTTTGCCGTGTAATGTGACTGCACCTTCACAAAACAGTAGCATACTCATAACTAAAAGCAACGGCCACTTGATCATATGGGGCCCACCGTATCAAATATCAGAATATCCTTATCTATACGGCTTTTCTAAGTATTGGACATGCAATAAAATGGATGGATGCGATTGCTTCCACCTGAACATTTCCTATTTGGATACTTCATGAAAGTGGCCCTACATTTACTAGAATCTATATATATATATATATATATATATATATATATATATATTCCCCTTAGAAAATGACCTATCAAATTAATTGCCGGTGCTTTGCATTACTATTAGGGAATTGCAAGCGTGGGCCCCACCCTCACCCTAGATGGTGGACCCCAATGCTTCATCATCAGAGTGCATACACACCACATTGAAGTGGGCCATCCCCACTCGTTTATCTTTAATATATTTCTTTCTTACATCTTGGAATAAAAAAAGAAGAAGAAGAGGAGAGATTGTATTCCTTAGGTGCCAAGCAAAGTAAAAGTGCGAAATCGTCAAAGAGAAGTGCAATTTGCAGCCGTCCATCTTCAATCTCAAACCCGGGCGCTCCGTTCCCACTAGGGGTGGCAGCGGGTCGGTCGGTGGGCCAGTTGACCGACCTGCTTCTGAGGTGGAATTGAGCAAGCTAAATGGGGAACGCGGATTTCCTGCCAACGCCTTCCGCAGGAAGTTCCTGCGCAAGGATGTTGGGTGGGGCCCACCAAAAGTTTTTGAGAAATCCACCCCGTCCATCCATTTTATGAGATCATTTTAGTACGTACGACCAAAAATGAGGTGTATCCAACACTCAAGTGGCCCATACAAGAGGAAAAAGTGGGCATTCAGTGAGCACCGTTGAAGCATTTTTATGGCCATAAAAGTTTTGTATCAGGCTATAATTTTGGTGTTTTCACTTCATCCCATTGGGAATGACCTTGTAAAAGGTTTGGATATCATACAAACATCAAGGTGGAGCCCAGTAGGGTTTCAACGGGAGAAATTTCTTTCCCTAATTTCCCTTCTGGTGTGACCTACTTGAGTGTTGTATCCGTCTCATTTTTGGTAGAATGTACTAAAACAAGCTCGAAAAACGTATGGACAGAATGGATTTATAACGTACATTGCAGTGCGCCCCACCCAGCACCCTTGTGCAGGAACTTCCTGGGAAAGGCTTTAGCAGGAAATCCGCGTCCGGTAGTGGGCCAAGCTCGGGTTAAAAAATGCAACCCATTTAAGTAAATGGGTTACTATCAGGTTGAGCCCGGACCCAACCCATCCTATGAATATGGGTTACCCATGGCTAGGCAGATGATCCAACCCAACACAATCCAAAATCCAAAGACAAACTAATAGATTATTAATATATATGTATACACATGATGTATGATTGTTTACATGCATATAGCCGCTGATTGGGCAGGTTGGTGTACCTTCAGCACATTTTTTTTGTTACGATTAAATGGGGTGTGTGCGGGTCCTTAGTCTTGCTTTGGTCGTAGACTCTCTAGAGTTTCAACACCTGTTCAAGGGTTCGAGTACCCATATGTGGTGAAATTCCACTACAGTGTGAGTGCGTGGACGTAGCTTGTGTTAATGAACTTTTAGGGATGAGAATAGTCTACATGCAACACCTAAGGGTGGATTAGGTGCGGCCCTTGCCTTGGGGGCCCCCTTGATGTATGTATTCTACATCTCTTTTATCTATTTTGCTAGATCATTTTAGGTCATGAACTTTACAATGAAGCATATTCAAATCGCAAGTGAACCATACTATAGAAAAAGTAGTGATTGAATGCCTCACCATGGGGTGCATACCTTGATGTATGTATCCTATATCTCGTCCATATGCGTTTGTGAATTTTTAGGGATGAGAATAGTCCAAAACACCTATTTTACACCGTTTCTAAATTGAGGGTGGATTTGGTGTGGCCATACCGTGGGGCTCACCTTGATGTACATCTCGTTCCTTTGTTTGCCTGATCAATTTAGGCCATAAACTCAACAATTAACTATATCCAAATCTCAAGTTGACTACACTATACGAAAAGGTGGTGATTGAACACCCCACTATTAAAAACTTCCCAAAGCCCACTATAATATTTATTTGCTATAAAACTAGTTGATAAAGTCACATAAACATGGACGAAGGAAAAAACCAAATATCAAGTCAATCCAAAACTTTGGTGACACCAATGAGTTTTTAATGGCCAATCACTATTGTTTCCTATAGTAGGTGGTTTACCTTAGATTTGGATCTACTTCATTTTTTGACTCATGCCTTAAAATGATTTATAAAAGTAAATGAATGTCATGAAGATAAAATACATGTATTAAGGTCAGCCCAGCAGTAATAGGCACACCATCTTGGGTGAGGCCTACGCCTAAGCAGCACCTAATTTGCTCTCACATAAAATACCCAAGTTTTGTGGGTCACCATTTGTAGATGTAAATCTACACCCTCAATTGATTTAAAGCCTTTATTTGGATTGTTAAAAAAATAAAAAAGATCAGCTCAGTAATTTTATCTTTAGCGTGGGTTTACACTGTTTAAGCAGTTCACGCATCACCATTAAGGAATCGATGCCGAGACCTCAATGTTGAAACAGAGGTTTCTTTCACTCAATCTTTCACTTCACCTATGGATCAGGGTGTTTTGTATATCTTCACTTTATCTACGAGTTATAGCTTGTGAATGGCAATGAAGAAAGATACAAGCCATGGTGGTCCCACACACAAACCTACAGTTAGCATCTCAGCCCAATTGTTCCTTGTGTTGTGGCCCACCCAGGTGATGGGTTTCACTGATTTTTGGGTCTAGGGCCTAGATTGGAGGTTAGAACCTAATGAACCTGGTAGTTGCATATTCAACATCATGAGCTTCACAGATCTCGGGTCTTTTTTACCTACTTAAAACAAGTGTTTTAGAGGATTCTCTCTAATCTTTAGTAGGTATGGGGTCGTTTGATGAATGTTAGGTAGGTTGACTCAGGCCATAAGCCAATAAGACGACAGGTTGGTTTCTAGAGTTCTTGACCCGTTTAATAAAAAGCTCTAGCTCAGGTTGACCCTGACCTCACCCAAATCCAACCCATTACCACCCTTACCTCACACATGTGCCACACATGCTTGGGCCCTAAAATAAGAAGTTCTATTCATGATGTGAATCCCAAAATTTGTGGTCCAGATAGGCATGCTTGGTATTCTTCTAACCGTCCATTTTCTCGTGCATGCTTATACCCGCTCCGCCAGGAAGATTCACGGTTTTGCCCACATGACAAGCAACACAGATGGGGTATTGTACTTGTGACACGTGTGGGACAACTGGGAATGGCCACCTCTCACATATGGGTATGGCCCACCTTATGCATATGTGGCCATGAAAATTTCATTATAAACAACTGTATCTAATCTCAATGAACTTATGCATATGTGGCCGCGAAAATTTCATTATAAACAACTGTATCTAATCTCAACGAACTCTATCCTTCGATTCCTTTCAACTTATGGCACTCAAACAGAACGCGCTTCTGACAGATACGTGGCGGATTCCCATTCGTCCTTTTCTGCTAATGTTTCATTTCGACTTTCGCGTTAACATGGACAACTGAGGTGATGGACAGTAATGTCTTGGGATTCCGTAAAGAATCTTTTGTTAGTCTTGAACCATTTAATAATTAGTGGTGGCTCTACAACAGTACACGTGAGAAAATTTTGAGAAGATCCTGACTGTCAAAACGACCGAAATCACAATAAGAATATAATACTAGTTGTATTAGCTTTCTGAAATTTCGAACAATCCCTGTTTTATTTTTAACCGTCCATTTTGATAGCCATGAGTTGGTTGGTTCGAATTTCGTGATCAGTGTGAATTTCTACACATGATTTATCCACAATGGGACCCACAATTTGGATTGCTTGGATAGATTTATATCATCGCCACATATAAGGAGGTCAGTCACCACCATTTTTACTAAACTAACATGGAAGTCCCGCCGTTGGAACGGAGAAAGTGGGACTTGATCTTACGCCAGCAAGTCCGCTTATGACCACCGTCCAAAAGCTAACGACATGCCACGTGTCGTGCAGAGGCTTTTAGGTTTATCCAGTCTCACGTGACCGCGTGACCATGGTAAGTAACATCATTGCCTTGTCCTGTGACTACCGTCTCTTTGGTCTTGGAATACCGACTTCCTGAGTCCTGTCTCTGGATGCTATCCAACAAGTGGCACCAGATGGGGCGCACACGCAGCATATCTGAAGAATCTGAACCGTTCATATGGTCTTTACTGATGGATTAACGGCTCATATTCATGATCTGACAATCTGAATTGACAGAATCCTCCGAAACACATGTTTTACGTCGGCGTAGACAAAATTTGAGCTCTTTGGGCCAACCATGTTGTCTGTGTGAAATCTACTCCGTCCATCATATGAGATCCTGAATGTTAGTGCCATGGGACAAATATCAGCTTGAAATACGACATATGTGGGGTCATGTCACAGGGGATGGTGGGGATGGGACGCAAACCATAAGTTTGTTTGTGGCGCAACTATACCGTGTATCTTTAATCAAAACCGTTAATCATGTGTGGCTCGCAAGGATGAAGTGATAATTCTAAAATAAGAGTGTTCCACAATTCAAATGGACCACACAGCAAGGACTTGAATGTTTTAGGTATAATTTTACATTGCTCCTACAAGTGTAGCGCATATACGTTAGTTATTGGGTTTATCTTTTTCATGTACGGTGAACATAAGCGCTCTCACCTGATGGATGGATGGTATTTTACATATACAACATGGTGGGCCCCACAGAGGTCGGGTGTTTTAGGGGCTATGTAAAACAACAGGCGTTGTATGTATACGATTCTGGTACAACTAATCAAAGGGTCCACATTCAACTGGAAAAGCTGGTGGACTGAAGTCGACATGCACTCTTTTTGGGGGGCCATCGCCCATCCACATCGTGCCGATCAGAAGGACCGTTTGGATGATGTTAACGGTCACCCTTAACTTATCCATCTAGGAATATATTTATTTTTTGACAGGTCTGCCTATTCACATCTCAGCGAACATGCACTTTGTAGAGATGGTATGTTATTCTGATCTGAAACCGTACACGTGGCAAGTTTGACGAGATCCTGATGGAATGACCAAACGCGTTCGAACACATGGTAACAAACCGTTCGAGCTGTGTAGGACAAACCCATGATGTTTATATGAAATCCAAACCGTGCATCTGGTGAGACTTATCATGCACTCCATGCATCTCAAAAATCATCTCTATCAAAAACTTAGGTGGGACACATCAGAGTGAGCAATGAAAAATCTCCCCTAAAACATCTAAGAATTTATATAAACTATGGTATGTAATACATTATTTTGATTAAATAAAATTGAGACGAACTCATTTAAAAGCCACAATGAAACGGGCCCAACGCAAATTGATCTGAAATGTCCATTAAAGTGGCCCACCTCTTGGAGAGGAAAACTGCCTAGAACCCAAATTAAGTTCAACTAGCCTACAATGTTGGCTGTGGGAATGGCCAGTCTAGTTTTTGGTCCGTGGCCTATCCAAGTGGTGGCCATTCTAATGGACGGCCTGAATCAATAGCAAGCAGAGTTGGCGATGGTTAACTTCTTCACCAACGGAATGAAGTAAAACATAAATTTAAAAAAGGTTTAATGCTCTGGAAGAGTGCAGCTGTTGATAGACAGGCGCTGAGAGTTGCTTACATGGCTGAGTCCAACAGATCACAAATCAAAAGCTACATTGATTTAATCAGGTGATGGGCATTTAGTAGAAAGTTGGAAGTGAAAAAGCACTAACAGTCCAAATTCATCAAGTGTTCATGAATCACAGATTCAGAACGTTGGACCATTCTAGTTTTAGGACGATAACCCAATCGGTCCAGCAATTCAGACACTTCAATTTTATTTTAATTTCTGGTATGTATAAAAAATTTCTAAGTGCTCTGTACATCAACCATCACACATGCAGAGTATGATATAACTTCCTGTTTGATTTCAAGTATCCATTATTCGCTTGAGGATTCGATGGCATCCAACCCTGACCGGTTGATTCCTGATCATTACAATTTGGGCATTTGTAAAAGGTCAAAGACACGGTCGGCATTCAATCAATAATCCCACAAACAATGGCTAGGATCTGATTAGTGTTATTTTATTTTTTTTGTATATAGCACATCCACCTGCATCCCATCCCTACTATTTCTGATACTATGTCCCACTTAAATCTTGGATCTGCTTTATTTTTGGACGAACTCATACAGCAAGCTGGAACAACAGATGGACAGATTGGATCTAGACATCACAGTGGCCCCCATGCACTTTTTGTTGCACTGCCTCCTTGCAGGGCTGTCGCTATATAGAAAGAGGAATTTCCATAGAGGGCTACTGGGAGGAAACAAATGCAAAGACTTTGGAGGGCAAAACTAACAGAAAAACCTAAGCTTACAGGTCTCTTCATACGACTACTTGCAGGAGTCGAATTGGCTTAACGCTACTTGTAAAAACTAGAGATAAACACACGTATTCATCCACGAATATGATTATGTGGAAGCCTTCAGTTTGATTTCACAAATATGAAAAAAAAAAAAAAATGAAAAAAAAAAATCAAAGAAATATCCATTTCTACTCTTCATCCAAACTTCTATAGTTCTGATAAGAGCAGCTCCCGACATCAGGAGGAAAAATAAAAAGAAAAAAGGAAAAAAGAAAAAAAGAAAACAATCTTTTAACAATTTAAACCCATCTTTATTACTCCAATATACCTACTCATACAAATAGAGCCCAAAAAAGAAAGAAAGAACAGTAACTGCCTCTACAAATAGCTTACAATCCACCAACAATGGAGAAGGGGATTCTAAATGCTATATTTCCTGTAAATCACCACTGTTAAGGGAAGACCAAAACCAACATGCAGTCCAGCAGCTCATCCTGACCGCCTAGGGTTTTGAGAACATCCCTTGCGTTAGTGACGAGAAGTCATAATCACTGGCGGATTTGGTGCTGGTAAGAGGTGAGACAGAAGATGCCGAAGGAGGCCTATGGACTCCACTGGTGGCCACTCCATTGGCAGGCGCAGCTGTTCCCATGGTGTACATGCTGCAAAAGAGAGATAAGATTGTAATTATGATTTCAATGATGGATGTTTATATTATTAAAATGCTGGGATCCAAAAATCTTGCTAATTTTACATGTGGGGGTCATCTGAGCAGTGAAATAGGTGAATAGCAAGTTCACAGAATGATATACTTTATCAAGGACACCTCAAACTACACCTGCCTACAAAACAATACTTCATCTACCAGTTGGAAACATGATCAGGGTGCGGCCATGAAAAAGCTGCTGAGTCCACTCAACCAGGACAAGGTAACACAGATCATGGGGTAGTTCAAATTCTTGACTAACTGAAAACACTGGATTGAGTATCCAATGCTTAATAAACTCCCAAAGTACTCAATCAAGCATACATTGAAGCCCTCAACGAGAATTGAATTTCATGCAAACCTTGGATTCAAATACTCAACCCTCACCAGCCAAGATAACTAGCTGACCCCAGAAAACAAGGTTATGATGATGGGTGATATTAGTAAAGATTATGACTAGCTCAAGCCAGTGCAACCAATGAAGAAAAAGAAAGGGGTCAGAAATGGAGCTATAAAACCTAGCACAAACGCAATCCAACTCTCAACATCCACTCCAAACTCCCCAAGGAGAACATTGTGGATGTCTAAAAGCTGAACCCCCATAAAGTCTTTAGTTCCTGTTTGGGGCAATGCATTCCCTCCTGTTGAACAGGAAGCAAGTGGGCCCAAATTGACAGCTCAACAATCAGCTGTCCTCCAGCAGGAGCACCCCAATGCAAGCATTTCTAAAGAAACCAAAGGAAACACCTGCAGCTCTAGCTAGACAACAACCGAATGCTGAGTTGTCATTGGTAAGCCACTATTCTCAAATGCGAGAGGAAATAAAGACACAAGGGTAACAATAATTTAATTAAAACCAGACAAAAAAGGTGGAAACTCCAGCCTAAAACAAAAGGGATGATTATAGATCATCCAGGATAAGAGGCTAGACCTAAACCCAAGAACTGAACAGCTCATCCCTAATACAGACTGCAAAATCCTTGAGAACTAATGCCCACCTGATCACCTAACCTTCCCAGTCATTCTAGAAAAGACTGCTTGTGGCAGTTACAATTTATCATTACAAGTCCAATTGTTTCTTTTGTTCCAAATCAATACAGACCTGTGGAAATTTTCATTTATCGACCATGGCATGACCCAGACTATGTTGAAGTGCACAAAAGGCCTCCACCAAATCTCTATCATAAAAGAGCAATGGATGAACAAATTATCCACAGATTATGCACTTCTCAAACAATAGATAATCATTCATACGTATCATTACTTTGCTATGTTGATGATCCACGGGTAAGAGCCTTCTCTAATACAAAGCTGCCAAGCTAAAACTCTCAATAGGACCTTGTGAAACCAAATCCTAGCTGTGGAGACGTCCCCTCTATGCCCTCCAATACCTGTGAGTAAACTATGGAAAGATCTCATCATAAAAACCCCCAATCCTTCAAGATTCCGTGTCCATCATGGAAAGTACCATTTGTGGAGTCACTCCTGAAGTCTGATATATTCTTCAGCCTCTTCATAAGCTAGATTTCTGCAAATAACCGGATCCCAAAACACCATACCACTTAGTGATATACTTCCCTAGCTACCTTAAATGGCTCGCTAGGTGGACGGCCAAGGTGAAGTAACCTTGTACCTTGGGCAAGTCACTTAGTGGTTAGGTGTAAGTGAAGCTTAACCTCCCAGCGTCTAACCTTAGGATGGGGGCGGTTTCATAGGACAGTTGATGTAGGACAATTAACCACTTGCTCTAAAAGCTCAAACTGTTAAAGCATGACGAATTAATCCCTTTAGCTCATAGCCTAGGCCCCACATCTCACGGGTTAAGACCTCAACCGAACCCCCCTCGTGGGCCCCAAATCACATGAGTACCTCCTCACACGGGCCGCCCACCCCGAGTGTGTCCCCGCATCACACAGGCTACTCCAATCGAGCCCAGTGTGAAATGCGCATTAATCACCCCCGGTGAGGAGTCTCAAACACGAGACCTCCTACGTGGGCCCCGCCCACTCCGAATGTGCCCCTGCATCCCACAGGCGACCCCACTCAAGCCTGATGTGAAAATGCCCATACATTAATCACCCCCGGTGAGGAGTCTCGAACACTAGACATCCCGCTCTGATACCAATTTAATGCAGGACAATTAACCACCTGCTCTAAAAGCTCGAACTGTTAGAGCATGGCGAATTAATCCCTTTATCTCATGGTCCAGACCCCACATCTCATGGGTTAGGACCTCGACCGAACCCCCCTTGGGGGCTCCAAATCACATAGTTACCGCCTCACACAGGCCGCCCACTCCGAGTGTATCCCCGCATCCCACAGGCTACCCCACTTGAGCCCGATGTGAAATGCGCAATAATCACCCCCGACGAAAAGCCTTGAACACGAGACCTCCCCCGTGGGCGCCGCCCACCTCGAGTGTGCCATTACATCACACAAGCGACCCCACTCGAGCTCGGTGGTCCCCCCCCCCCCCCCCCAAAAAAAAGAAAAAAAAAACCACCAATAAAGGAATTAAAATTACACAATCCTTTCTTCCTTTGCAATGGCCAAAGTGAAAACCATGGATTGGATTTGGTAAGGGACTGTTTGGATTTGGGCAAAGTTGTATCCTAACTGGTGGTCATGGAGAGAAGTACATGTTCATGGTTTGTCAACCCCCTTGTACACAAAAACTTAGCCACTTTTAGACAAGTAGTCATAGATATAGGACCGTAAAACCATGGATTGACCGTCTCTACTGGAGAGGTGGAACTACTTGTCAATGATACTTTACAATTTCGATGCAATGAAAATCACTCTCATAAGTGCACATGCACGGCATGTTCCATTGTGTCATATGCACAACTACCCAAGCTCAAGCATCCCACATGTGCATGTGCCACAATCAATCTTCAAGCACTAAAAAATATAGCACATATATCAATGTGTTCATAACATTTGTCAATGTACCACCAACCAATCTTTTAAGTTCCATACATGCACAACAATCTATCTTGTCCCTATTCCAAAGTGTTGTTTGACAACAAGGGATAGAACAACTAGTTAGCGATAACACGTCCATGACCACCTTGTCATGCCATAGATCGCTAATCACAACGCAACTTTCCCCAAATCCAAAGACGCTTTGACCCAATAACCATCCTAGCCTGAACGTCACCCTTCAGAGAAAGGATTCTCCCTTTGGATTTTTTCCTTTTAAGGAACTTTCTTTGGAATATGCTTTAACAGATCATTGGGCCTTTTGTATTGTGAAGAAGCTTTTGTGACCACTCCCTAACATGGAGTCAATACTTGCACATGACCTGCCTTGATCTTCAATGTGCGCATGACATATGTTAGTGTACCACCAACTAATCTTTTAAATTCCTTACATGTGCCACAATCTATCTTGTCCTCGTTCCAAGGTGTTTGACAAACAAGAAACTAGTCAGCAATAGTATGTCCATGACTAGCTTACCTTGACATCATGCCATGGATTGCTAGTCATAACTAGGCCGTTGCCAGATTCCAAGCAAAACCTAACTCGAGAACCATCCCCAGCCTCGAACTTCACCCATCAAAAAAAGCATTTTCTCCTTGGAATACACTTTAACAGATTGTTGAGGCTCCGTGTTTCAAAGAAGCTTTTATGAGCCACTCCCTATCATGGAGTCAATACTAGCATGCAATGACCTGCCTCGAAAGAGACTTGTTCACAATCCCAAGTCCTGTCCATACTACATCCCACAAAATCCTTAAAACATACGACTGGCTCAATAATCTACCCCCACGTTCAAAGAAAAAGAACACTTTCCACGATTCTGATTCATCATTGGGGGGAGTTTGGATTCAGGCCAAGTTATGTCGTTACGGGCCATCTACGGACATGTTGTTGGGACTAGTTCATGGACATGTTTTTCTGACTACTTGTTCCATTCCTTGCTTATCAAATTCCTAAGAAGAGGGAGGAAGAATGAACTATGGCACATGTGGGGAGCTTAATATGGATGGTGGCACATTAACACGTGCAACATTTTTTCGTGCTTGAAGATTACTGGTGGCACATACGCACATGTGGGGTGCTTGAACTTAGACGGTTACACTCGTGGCACATTGAAACATGTCACACACATGTATGGATAAGAGTGTTCCTCACGTGCATCAAAACCATAAAGCATCATTGGAAAGAAGTTCCACATCTTTAGTGAGAGAACTAATCCATGCTTTAATGTTCATATATCTTGAACTACTTGTCCAAAAGTACCTAGGTTCTTGTGCACAGGGGAGCTGACAAACCATGAACATGTGCCTATCTCAACTACTTGTCAATGACACAACTTTGCCCCAATCTAAAGAGCTCCCAAGCGTTCTATTGTTTCTTTCCTTCCAAATCAACCATAAACTCACCAACAAAGACAACCTCCAAAGCCTCCATCTTTTTCCTACTATGAATCCCATAGTTCCACGCATGGAAAAATTCACAAATTGACCATGGAGAGCAAAAGGCCCCAACAAACACTATAGCAAAGCATCGGCCAATGGTTGAAAAAATTATCCACATTATCTACTTCTCATATTGTGGAATGGGCCAGCAAAACCATTGGCGATTATTCGACCAACAAGAGCTATTTGGGAAGGTTTTTTCAAGTTGTTCGAGATAACGTGGGTTTGATGTGTTCCATTGCGCAGTTTTTCTTCATGTGGCGTGGTGGAGAGTATAGGAAAAAGTTAGAAAAAAGTGTAGTGGCTTTGTTTGCTCATGGGGATTTGGTTCTTATGGTTAGAAAGGAACAATCAATGTTTCAGGAATCAGTCGGGGCAGGTTTCAGAGGTGTTTAATAAGGCTAAATTTAATGTTATGTAATGGGTGATTGCATCCAAGGCGGTTGATCATTTCCTTGATAGTTGGCTAGAGTTGTAATTTTCTTTTTGGTCTGTGCATATTTGTAAATTTCGGCTTTGGCTGTTTGTTCATAAAATTTCAAATATAAAAAATATATAATATAATATAATAATAATAATAATAATAGAATCAACATAAACATAAATAAAAGGAGTCACCACTAGCTAAAACTCTCGGAATCCACTGAAGGCTAGGATCCATAGGACCAAATGACCAAGAGGCCTCAATTATGGAGAACGAAGGTATTAGTGGTCTAGGCAAAACTGTTCTTCTTTTTAAAAAAAAAAAAAAAAAAAAAAAGGAACAAGCAATGGGAGATTGAGAGGATGGAAAAATAGCACATAAATGAATCAAAACATCATCTAGGTATGTCCCATGTATCCTGCGAAGGGCCTTGATCCTAGAGATCGAGAAAGAGGAAATGACTCTCTAGCCTTCCCACGAGTAATGGTTTGGAACCCGCAACTCAAGAACCAAATGATGTAGGCACACACCCTTGCCGATTACTTGCAATAGTTTGGGAGCCGCAACTCAAGACCCAAAAGGTCTAAGCGCACACCCTTGCCAATTGAACGGAGAAGATTAGGGGATCTTAAATCCTTGAAACCTATCTCTTTTCCTGATGTGTTGTTGCTCCTCTTCTTCTCCTCACAAGGCAAACCTCTAGGAGGAGTTTATTTTATTATTACTTTTTTTCTAGAAGCAGGGGAAATGAAAGAAGGGGGAGAGGGGTGAAGGGGGACACAGCACATTCCCAAGGTGGGGACATGGCATTTTCCAAGGTGGATGCATGGCAAAAAGTCAAAGGGAAAAAAAGAAGGGATTGGATCTATTTTGATCCTACAGTTGCAATCCCTTGTGAAGTATGAGTTGAGGAGAGGGCCCTCATGATTTTTGGTCCAGTCGAATGGTTTTTAGGAATTTCTAATGCTAGGTGGTGTGTCTACAGAGACAGGAATTTATAATCATCATCTCTTTCAATATAGATGACCAAAGTACAAACCTTATCCGATCCAACCTGCCCAGCTACCACTCTTGGCGGGCCCTTGTAAAACCAAATCCTAGTTGTGTGAACCTCTCTTCTATCCCCACTGCACCTTTGAGTAAACCATAGAAAGATTTCACCTTGAGAACCCATGAACCATCAAGTTTTCACCTCCATTTGTCCTTGCCTTTTAATGGAAGTATCATCTGTGGCCGCTCCATAAGTCCAATTTATTCTTCCGCCTCTTTGTCAGTTAGATTTCCGCAAAAATCTGGATCCCATAACACAGTACACCCAACCTCGGAATAACATTGTGTGATTGCTGAACTGAAAATCCCAGCAAAATCCTGCAAAGAGGTTTGTTTCCACAGCACAGATCAAACCAAAAACTAACCCAAGAACCATCCCCACGTCGAACATCCCTTGTAAGAGAGAATTCTCCCCTCAGAATACCTGCATTGTGAGCTTTTGTGAACAACTCCCAACACACAGCCCATACTTGCATGTTATGACCTACTTAAAGAGAGGCTCATTCTTAACCCCAAAGCACCATAACCATTTCCCAAAATGGATCATTCACACACACATAATGAACTGCTATCACACAATGAAGAAAAGTATATAAATAACCATAAATATTTGCACGGTGATGATAAGCCCAGAACTAAAGAAGACAACCCCGGAACTCTCCAAGCTCCACAGATGTTATTGCACCAAGAAACTGCCCCACTTCCCAAACTGCATGTGCCAATGGTTGATCTGTGAGTAGAAGGATCTCCTACCCAGTCTGCATCAGAAAATCCTACCAAATCAGGAGCAACTCCTGCCTTGTCCAGGAGTCCATAGCTCACCATGCCCCAAACATATTTCAATATTCAATGAACCACTTCATCATGGGCTTCCTTGTATTCTGCATGAAGTGGCTCACAACACCCACTACCAATGTCCTGCTTCTAAAGAAAAGGGATCTTTCACAAGTTGAAAAATATGCTTCTCCTTCGTACCCATCCAAAGAATTCTCTTTGACGCCTCTCCAAATTTTTAATGATACTAGTTGGACAACTGAATAATGGTATGATGTAAAATCGCATATTTGCAAAAGCCGATTTAATAAGCGTGAGGCAACCTCCAAGGTAAGATATCTTCTTCGCTGCAGTAATAGTTTCCTCTCCAAAATGGACACTTGCTTCATAAGCAGCAAAGATAAACCACAAAGCTAACCCCAAAACTAAGCCCAATCCTATTTCTAAATACCAAACTTGGAGTAAGGCATTGAACCAAATCAACACCCTCTAACCCAGAAACAAACAGCTCCATATGAAACTAACGCAACAGAGAATCCATATGAAACTTTAAATAAATAAATAAAATAAAATAAAAATTATACTAAGTGACAGAGTGTACCTGGGTGTTGGAAAAGAACCAGAATTCCCCAAAGGCTGTGCTGGTCTCATGTTTCCCATCTGCTTATAAAAACAGGAGGAAATAAGACAAGTTTCATTTTATGCATTTAAAAAAGGATGAACTCGGCGTCAAACTTTAAAGTTCTCACCTGCGTAAGTTTATGTAGATCATTTTGTCCCACTACCGGCATCATCATTCCAGGAATCTGAAAGCCGAGATTTGGCCAGTTTTGTGCTGGCAAGCTGCCACCAAGCATTTGGACATCTTTAGATCCGGGCTGAAGGGGTTTCCCAGGAAATGCTGGGACACCACCTCCAGACTTTGCTGCCGCTGCCATGAGAAGAGACTGCTGCTGAGCCAGGATTGCAAGTTGTTGTTGATGGATGGAAAATGGTGACACCATATTGGACTGCAGAACACCAAAAACAATAAGATAACACTCTTCTGAGTAACTTACAACAACAAAAATAACACTAACAGTAAACTCAGACTTGACTAGGTAAGTAGCCTTCCAATCTGTTTTTCTTTTTCTTTTCTGTTTTTTTTTTCTTTTTTTCGAAGAATGAAACGCTTTCCAATTTCGAAGTTCAACTAAATTTAAGAGAAGTGTAAAGGCAACAGACACTAGCAAGATCATCCTACTCCCTGCATGCCAATTTCGTTGGATTCATCCCAGTTGTTCATCAGGTGGGCCCACCATTTATTGGCGGCAGTCTGAATCAGGCCCAGTACGGTCATCAGGTGAGCAGTGCATGATATTTAAAAAATATGTAGTTACAGGAATTGACTAAAGGTCCACATTTGACATACACAGTGGCCACCTGATGACGAATTAGCCTGATTTTCAGCCCACACAGTGGTGCCCATCTGATGCACAATCCAGATCTCAAGCACGTGAAGGAGAGAATAATTCAAGGACCTATTCTGAGGGAGTAGCCTTTGCATGTTTTTTTCATAAACGATCAAGTTTGGACAAGGTACTCAAATCCCAGCCAAAGCAAGATGACTGGATTGAGTTCCACAATGATCCCCAGGTCTTTGACTGAAGACACTAGAAAATCAACAATGATAATGAACTCGCTTCATTAATCTCCCATTGGCTACGACCCATCATTTGTCTACTGACAACAAAATCCAAATGACCACAAAGCAGTATTCACCTTTTCAAAGAGGCCCATAATATCATTCTTTACATCCTTCTGGGAATTCACAGAAACTGGAGGCTGAGTAGCTGACGGTGAGTCTTTAAATAGGTCCTCAATTCCAGACATTGGTTGGGCCTTACTTTCTACTGGCTTCGCAGAGCCAACTTTCTCTGTTGTGTCTGTTGCTTCTGCAGCTGCATGGTTCAAGTTTCAAAGAACAGGATGTAGTCATTGGATAAAAAGACTAAGTAGCATAAACATCATAACAACACCGAGAAAAACCATGGATTAGTTGGGAAAGAAATATCAGTAAATAAAAACAAAAGACATTTTACTAGAATGTGAGATTTATTTAAGTCCCATTTAGTGCCATCCCCACATGGATAGGTTATACATAAAAATAGAAGTAGCTGGATAACTATGACCATCTGATTGTTGCAAGCTTTGCTGCAGAATGTCGGCAGTTGCTCATGGATTGAGTTTATGCCACTGATCATATGACTAACAGAGTGCTTTGCTTTTTGGTACATGATACATCCATGTGGTGGTCCACCAAATCAATGGTCTTGACCACCATACACATGCCACATGCACAACACAAGTTTTGTTGCGTATTTCATGGAACTCCATGATGTGTGGACTCATTAGTGGCATTCCCCCAAAGCAAGAGGCAGCAATACTGGCTGCTTGATGTTGGCCTTCAGTAATGACAATTATATATGTGATAGGCAAAGCAATGAACAGAAAGGAATTGATGGTCAGTGAGAGTATCGAATTATGCAAATCACTTACACTGAAATCCTGCCCAAGAAATATCGTCAACAGAAGATGACTCTGACCCATTTTGACTTGGGCCATCCATAGAAAGCATATTGAAAAGATCAGTGGCATAATCAACCTTTGGAGGTGGGATATTGGGTGTAGGTTGCACTTTCTGTGTTGAATCAGCCTGCACCGGGACCGGCTCTGCTTTTGAATTAGAAGAAACCTGTTTTGTCAGCTCAAGTCAGGCATGCTAACAAGTTAGCGAAATCCCATTTTACCATGCACAATTCAGGAAAACACAAAGCTTTAGTTGATGCACAAGAAATCTCGTATTGCTAAGTGAAAGACATCCAATAAGACCAAGAAGGTGTTTAGACCATCAAACAAACAGATGTTAAGCAGAAGATGGGTGCTAAGGTGATTCGCAAGACGTGTGATGGATCCAGGCTATTCATCAACTAGGGCCCACCATGAACATTACTGACCCAAATATCACCCTGCTCCACTCATCTAGTAGTGCACAAGTGTATGACAAAATGGACACACACACACACACACACACACACACACACACACACACACACACACACATTTATATATACTGAAACCCTCACCTGCGAACCAGTTCGTACATACTACGTACGAACTTTTTTGAGAACCCATCATACATGATGTGGATCCAAAATCTGAACCGTTCATGTGAAGCAGCACCTCGTGAAACCCCTCGGGCCCAAGTTTTACTTTGATCTAAAACTTTGATCGGCCATGAAAAATGAAAACAGTTTCCTCCCTTGATTTTCATTTCTCTTTGCTATGGCCCACCAGAATTTTAGATCGGGTTGAAAATTTGACACATGGAGTTTCATGGGATTCCGCATCACATGGACCGTTCAGATTAGACACCCATGGCACATGTGCAAAGGTGCGCACGTGCGTAGGTGCACAGGGGAGCATGACTCTATATATATATATATATATATATATATATATATATATATATATATATATATATATATATATATATATATATATATAATTGAGAGAGAGAGAGAGAGAGATTAACCAATGGTCCATAAACAAAGCAAAACAAAACCTCGGCTAATTGTAACCATCCATTGTTTATAATCTATCTATTTCAATAAAATATTAATAATGACCAAAATATCTCTAATCCTATCAAAATGATTCATGCTTTCCACAAATTGGTCATAACTCAAATGATATGGGTCGTATAAAAGCTTACTCAATAGGCTTTCAAATGGGAAATTTCATATCATTCATAAATCTTTTAATATCCAGAAACGAGCCCACCAAGTGGCAAAAATACTGAAGGAAGACTAGTTCAACAAACACTCTTAACTCTAAAAACTAACTAAATGACCACTGATCAGGTTCAGAATCCACATTAGGATGACTAATCTTCCACCATACTAAACTGCAGCCTCAAAGTGGTCCAAATCCTCAATATTGACTGTTGGAATGATTCAGATCCTTGATCACGACCCTTGGGCCTTATCTTCAATTGGCCAGCTTGTGTGGCATGGATGTGTCACCAGTTCTGAGTAGGAAACCTAATTTGATGGATTTGAGGGTCCAATTAGACACTAAGGGGGGGGCTTTTGGATCATAAGTTACTTAAGATAAGTAACTTATGCCTCAAGTAGCTTGTCTTGGTTTCTACTTATTAAGCTGAAGTGATTAAGTGCCTTTAAGAAAAAAATGTTACTTATAATTGATCTTTAACCAAACCTGCTTATCTCAAATAAGTTACTTATCTACTGTTCTAAGTAGAAAAAGTAACTTATTTGGTGGTATCCAAACGGGCCCCAAGTTACTCACAGCTACCTAAAAGTAACTTTATTTCCAAAACTAATGGAATCATCATTTGATCAACAAGCGTCACATATTTAATATGGTTAAAAATGAGTATTAGCCAATGAATGTTAATTAGAGGCTCCCCATCTTCAAGGGCGAAATACAAACTGACCACGTGTGCAGGACCCGTACGTTCTTCAGACAGTCTCATCAGTGCTTGTATGATGTATCCATCCTAAAATTCAAGTTGGCCCAATCATCAGGCCAGCAACATATAATCCTCGAATGTGACTGTTGGTTATCATTTTTCTAACCATTCATTTCTTCATACATACACAGCCCACCAGATAAATGGACTGACCATAAGTTTAGCCTAAGGAATGTTAACCATGGGACAATCCTATGGATGCCCCAGAGGCCACACACAATTGATACACTGGCACCAGTTGTACCTTTCTGTTCGATGATTCAAGATGGAGCATTTGGAATTAGAATCTCCATTCACAAACTAATCGAACTTTGACATCACATCAACACCAAAGAAAAGCATCCATGTAGAAATCAATTACGTCAAAATCCTCTCAAAAGGACATGCACTGCATTTACCTGATCAGAAACCTTGGGAGCAACAGGCATTTGAATTTTAGCAGTAGGGGGTGGAAGGTTTCTACGCTCCTCGGAAGGAGGCTCTACACTATTGGTGTATCCATGGCCACCTCTGTCCCCAGCTCTCTGCTTGGGTATGGAAGCTTTTTCTTCCCGTGCCTTAGAAGGTGATTTTGATGTTGAGTTCCTTGGAACCCATCTCTTCTCTTCATATCTGACAATTCCACATTACTAGTTAGTTTCAAAGCAAGGCTTGCCCTTGCACCAATGAATTAAAGAATATCAAGGAAAAGCAAACCATACTTCGCTCGAATGAAATTTTCAATCCCAACTCTGTCGTAATTTGGAGGCAGTTCTGCTTCCCAGTAGCTATTTGACTTCTCATTTCCCATTGCTGCATACAACCAAAAGAGTAAGACCAATATTAAAATCAATATAAAGAAGGCTAAGACGCTGTCCTCATTGGTACGCAGATTTGCGGCAATTAAAAAGCTCATAAGAAATGTAAGCCTGAGAAGTGTTTTGCATGCTTACTTTGAATAAATGCAACCTGTTCTGGAAGCCATGTGTCGAGTGTAGCAGATCGTACCTGTAGCACATAGCCAATACTTTCAGTCAGAGCAGAAGACAAACAATAACCAGGAAGATTATCCGAAGTCTGTGTCACATAATTAAAACACCATGTCTACTGCAATATTGAATCTGACTGTCGTAGAACACCTTGGCAAGTGTCCAGCCAGCAAAAGCAAACACCTTATGTCTACTGCAACAAGTTCCGTTTGACTGATCCAAACCACCACCCCCGCTGCAATCTGTCAGATTTTTCGAGGAAATGGCATATTTTCATTTTCAGGCAATGGCGAGTCTAGATGAACGGCCTAAAATGGAAAGAAAATGTAAAGGACGGAGGTAGTGATGCCATAAACAAAGGAACTATCAAATCTGTAGCTCTGGAAACTTAATCCTCCAGAAAATTGGAGTGTGCAATATTGAAGGTCATTTAACTGCATCAAATTTCAATCTTTAGACCTAGCAGGGATACAAAGCTAACCAGTAAATATAGTTGAGAAAATATATTAATATGGTTATACTAATAAATCATAGACCAATCATTGTTGGACCCATGTCCTAAATTAGACATAAGCGGACTTCAATTTTAGGCTTCTCCCATGAGTGAATCTCAGTTTTTGAAAGTTACAGACTCTGGAAGAGCATATTTGGTTAAAAAAGTTGGGCCCATGGAGGTAGGTGGAGTTGTATTAGGATTTTCACCTTTCTGAGTTAAGAAAAAAGAGGCCAGAGGTTCTTGAGAATTGCATCTGAATCAAGAGTGAAGAATTGATGATCAGCAATCAAGTATCTATTTGAGAAACCGACCATCACCAGGAGAATCAGTCATTCATGGAAGCTTTATTCCCTAAACAACATTTAGGCCTTACTTTAATTGCATAGGTGTAGCTGACAGCACTAGTGGAAGAAGCAAGAAATGGTACAAGCTCAAAAATCATTAACCTATAGAAGACCTGAAAAAAGGTTTAGCTACCAAGGAGGGTGATTTCAATGTTAGGAGCTCCTAAGGGGCTAAGTTACCAGGCATTAAGGATGGTGTTCCCTTCAATGGAAGAAGCTTCAGTAAATTGAAGGAAGAACTATCAAGAGAGAGAGAGAGAGAGAGAGAGAGAGAGGAAAAGCGATTGAAGATGAGTTCCAATATTTTGAACATGCAGAACTGATACAACATAAGATTCCATAACCTTTCATGCAGCAAAACTGGGCTTAATCTACAGTAAACCATGGAAATAGGGGATATCACCTTTGAAATGTGTACTCCTAGACTTCTGTGGATTCCAGAACACTGCATGCAGATGAAGATTCCCAAATTTACACTTGCCCATCGCGGACCTCTGCACGGAAGGTGAGCCAAATTTATTCACAACGAATGTATCCCAAAACATATATCAACACAGGTTTAGCACTTCTTCAAGATCAAGTTGTGATTAAAAATCTTCGTCACAAAGCACATACTGTGCAGCTCGTGAAACAAAACTTCTTTAGTATTTGCTGAGAGTAACAATACACAAGCCATCATCCATTACATCAAAAAAAAAATTTATTGATGCAGTAGTACCATCTCAGGCGAGCCATCCATATGCATGCAGGACCAAAAATATGAGACAACCTTTTTAAGAATGAAATATGACACATCTATAGTGGCAGCTCATCTTGGATGAGAATCTAACCATGCTTCCAGTAGATTCTCAATATACTTAATCTAAAAGAACCTTCATAGCATGAAAATTGCCAAAAACCATGATAAAAAAATGTTTCATATTTCATTTTCAAAGGCATTGTAGAATGGTAACTGAGCACAAGTGGGAACCATATCATCGTAACCTTGTCCCAGATATTTGGAAGCAGCTTTACAAATCCTGTTTCATGCATGTAACTAATAGATGGAGTTTGGGCAGGAACTAAACACAAGGATTAATTCACATGAAACATTTGCAAGCTATAATAATAGCTCTACATCTCCTATATCAAGTGCCTTGCAAGCTGTAGAGGATACAATCATGAGCATGCATTCCCAACTAACAGGTGGGTTGATGATGTAAACATTGTATACACAAAAAGAGTTACAAGTAGCTTCTAAAAAGACCATTCGTTATTACAATTCATCCAAGATACCTACTTGCTTTTGCAGTCAGCACATTCCCTATTCTCTGGCAATTTGAGAAGTCCTTCCAATATCTGCAAATGATGCAATAAATGAAGGGAAAAAAAAAAAAAAAATCAATCTCAAATTATAACAAAGGGAAACCAATACATACCTATAGAAGTGAACAAGAAGAGGAAGGGGGGGGGGGGGGGGGGGGGGGGGATTGTCCCAAACAGGAAAATGAGGTTGCTGATAAGGTAATGAACTAAGACCCCCATTAGTGCAAATTGCTATTAACAATGCAATGTTTTTTTTTTTTTTGAAAGGCAATGATTTATTATTGTTGGGTTGAAGCCAGAAGCATACAGAATACAAAAGGATAAGATACAAAAAGCACAAAAACTATCCTAAACCTTTAAAAGCTATCACCCATTGATGCAAGATAATTAACCACTTGCTCTAAAAGCTCGAACTGATAGAGCATGGCGAATCAATCCCTTTATCTCATAGCTCAGGCCCCACATCCCATGTGTTAGGACATCGGTCGAACCCCCCTCATGGGCCCCATTTCACATGGGTTCCGCTTCACACGAGCCACCCGCCTCACACAGGCCGCCCACCCTGGGTGTGCCCCATCCCCTGCATCCCACAAGCCACCCCACTTGAGCCCAGTGTGAAAATGCCCATGCATTACCCATTCTACTATATTCGCTTTAGCCTTCTTGAAAACATCTGATACCCGACAACTTCTATTCTTGAAACACTTGTTGTTCCTCTCATTCCATAACACCCAGATTCCAGCCACTAAAATAATGTTCCGCACTTCTTTCCCTTCCTTTCCAATTCCTTCCCCATGCCAAGACCTAAAAAAGCTTTTGATACTTCCTAGCAATACCCACAGAGTATCGAAATCTACAATAAAAAAATAAAAAAATAAACAATTAAATTAAATTAAAAAAATCCCAAAGTTCTCTTGCAAAAAGACAATGCAGAAATAGATGGCCCACAAATTCTTCATCTTGCATACACTTTTTTTTAAAGATGATCAACTTTATTAGGCCAAAGCCAAAAAAGGAAAAGCAACAAGAAAACAACAGATCTCGAAAATAAATGTCCTCCCCACCGAAAATAAATGATTGTCTTCTACACTGAAACGCCATAACCATTTTCCCCAAAGCACCAAGTTCATTGTTTCCAAACTTCTAATACCCGCTTCCCCTTCCTGAAAAGGCTTGCATACTTCCTCCCAGTTCATCAAATGAAATTTGTGCTTTTCTGCAGCTCCTTCCCATAAGAAGTTTCTTATAGATTTATCCAAACGGCTTCGTACAAACTTTGGACATCTAAACAATGACATGAAATAGACCACGAGATTTGATATTGCTGCCTTCATCAATGTTAGACAACCTCCTAGAGATAGATGTCTTCTTTTCCAAGTAGATAGCTTCCATTCAAAGTTTCTTTAGAGAAATGTTAGCCTCTATGCTATAGTTTGAGGTTAAAAATATCAAACTAAAATCCCATCTACAATATGGGCAAGTCTCCCTTGACGTTGCTTTATCAAACATGTATGGCACAAGTACAATGCTCACTTGAAGGATAGGGTACCATAACAGAAAATGGATCTTTCATAAAGAATGGGATTGGTAGAAAAAGGGATTTGCACTAAAATGAAGAGGAAAAATAACATTGTGGAGTAATGGCATGATGGATCCTTGAAAGGCTTCTTTTGTAGATCAAAGGGTTTAAGCCGAGGAAATTGAGAAAATCAGCTCCCACAGGGATAGTTCCTCGCATCTTTTTCCGAATGTGCTACAGTGACATTGCGGTAACCTTTGCACAGTTAGCAAGTTTCCTTATTAAATAAGTGTCCTAGTTGGTTTACTTACTAAAGAACTAGTTTTAGTCCACTGTTATTTTATTAGCAGCCACCAGTCTAGAGGATGAAAGCAATGTTGATAAATTACATATGCAATCATATATGCTCGCATATTCCTCTGGCTTTTTTAAAAATTTTAAAAAGGAGGGGAGGGAAATTTTGAAAAAATCGAAAAAAAATAAATAAATCTAAAAATTAGGAAAAACTGCCTAATTACTACAAGTGATTGGATTGGGTTCTTTTACCTATTTCATTGTAGTTCGAGTGTTTGAGACTATTAGACCATGTATAAATTAAGTTATATATTTAATTACTTATATTATATTTACATAAAATTTAACAAAACAATATGCGATTGCATATGGAGTATGCCATTGGCCCATCACACACTCACATAGTATGCCATCGCATACTCACATATGCAATTGCATACTTATCACACAAAAAAGTATGCATCGCATACTATCTTCAATCGCATATGCCATGACGACATATGCAATCCTTCTGAAGAAAATAGCATATGCGATCACACACGACAACAATGGGTAAAAGTACCTCACTAAGACCATTGTTCACCACTCACATGATCACCAAAAGCAACAATCAAGGGGTTTCACAGAATGATGGTTGTAATGTGGTAAAGGAGACGGGAGACATCAAAGAACGATTGTGAAAGCTCTCTGGCTATAAATGTGGAGCTAAAGGGCAACTTGAAGCAACTTGTCCTACTAAAAGCCTCAATTACTGTGATGAGACTGTCAAAGAAGAGTTGATGGGTGAGGATGTCGACCATGATGATGGCGACGAAGATGTGTTAGCAAAATTGAATGAAGAACCTGTGGCACTATTAAGACAATTTCTAAGGAAGAGAAGGATGAAACATGGCTGCAAACCACTGTTTTCCAGACAAATGACATGTGAAGGTAAAGATTGTGAAGGTCATCATTGACAAAGGCAGCAACTTGAACATCGTTTCGCAAGGAACAGTCAATCAGCTGCAACTGCAAGCAGAAAGGTATCCATAATCCCATTGGGCTGCCAGAATAAGAATTGAGACCGCAAAAGCGTCACGTCAATGTCTGGTGACTTATTCATTGGAACAGCATTACATTAACTCTGCATGGTGTGATGTTGTACTAATAAGGGTGTGTCATAATTTACTGGATGTCCATGGATATATGATGGTTGTGTGCAATACCATGGATTCACCCATACTTACAATTTCAAGCATGGAAGAAGAGAGGTCATCCTCAGACCACTACGGAACGATCACCGCGGTAAGGTGATGGAATACAGGTAATTGATCCAACACGACAAGAACTATAAAAACAGTGACATAGTTATCCAAGACACAAAAAAGGAATGTATGCTAGAAATAAGAAAACATGACAAGTAAGCCATGAACCCGACACAGAAGGAGTGACACGCAATAGAGGATGAAAGAGAAAAGGAGAACATGAGTTCTCCATGCCTAGACATCACTAACTTCCATGGATACCCAAGAAGACTCACCATGGGGGGTGATCAAGTTTCAGAATCAACATCAACCTCCAACTCGAGGGCAAGTTCTTTCCAAGCTGGGTGTGTGTGTGTGTGTGTGTGTGTGTGTGGAAGGGAATTGATACAATCAGCTTCCACATGCATGGTTCTTCACATTGCTTTCCGAATGTGCTACAGGCATGCTACAGTTAGCAAGTTTGGCCAACTCGGCGAGTTAACTCGGGACTCACCCAAGTCAACCATTTTTACACCATACCGAGTCAAAAATGCTGCAAACTCGGTGGAGGGGAACACCATATGAATGGGGTGAGTTCTCCCAAGTTTTTCCATGACCCAGAGACTCAAACAAGTCACTAAACCCAAGCAAGTACTGGTCCTTGTCATCTTTTCTTTTCCCTCCTCTTCTCCCTCTTCCCTCTTCTCTTCATCCTTCCTAAAACCAGAGAGAAGCTTTGATACTCCAGTAGAGTGTGATGATGGATACACGTACCAAGAAATTTCATCGATGGCATATACGTAACTTAAGCTAAACTGTCCATATGGTGGGTCCCAATTTAGAGGACTCATAAAGCAACACTGATTTTGATTTTTCAACCATTTGATTGGTGGATAGATATTACTGAAATGCAGAATGCAAATAGTCAGCAGTGGGAATTCAACTAAGAAATGTCTATTAATCAGAGAATGGGATCATTAAATTAACCTAAATTTTGGATGATAAACCATCTACATTGGGTCTTGCAATCTCGACAGTTTAATTTGGGTTAATGTATGCAACACTTACCATTTCTGAGCCTTGTATTAACCATCAGATGGGGTTGTTACATGATGTTTGATACGCACTTAGAAGTTGAGGCTAGACTCCTGAATGTTCACCATGAATTTAATAATAGTGGCAATTCTTCTAGTATATATATGGCATGCTTGTACGGAAATTTAAACTGTCCAAATAGATGGTCAGTTGTGGATGGAGCATGACCAAAAACTATAACTAGAAGACGGATAGTAATCATATTGTTTTGCCTTCGCAATTTGGATGTGTACCTATTTCAGTTTTAACCATCCATTTGATATCCATCATTGGATAATTAGGATTGTTTGACTAGTTTGATTTTAGTGGTATGTTCCCTGCACAATATGCCCTAGAATTTGGATGGTCTGGACAGGAGTATATGTGTACCACATATGAGGAGGATGAGTTGCCACCAATGGTGTGGACCACTGAGGGAACAATCGGCCCAATTCTATGGAACATGACTCAGCCAAGTGACCATGTGCACTCAGTCAAGTCAAACTTTTATAGGTGTGCAAGTCGAATCCATGTCCCGAGTCTGCCAATCTTGACAGTAAGTAGCAATAACCATAGCTTGGTTAGTTTCCTTGATTAGATAAGTGCCTAGTTGGCTTGGTACGTTGTGCAAGTTATTGAAGACCTAGTTTTAATCCATTTTATGTTCTTTTATAAGTAGTTAAGAGCAATTGGTATTGATTAGTTGAACCAATAGTAATTAGTTTAAGACTTTAAGCTCTATAAGAATTCAACATACTTGGGCCTATAAATAGACATGCAGCCCACCTATCATCATCATATGAGCCTTATCCCAACCGGAGTCGACCACACCTACAACGACCATACCCTCAGTCAAACCATAGGTCATCAAATCTTTTCTTACTGCCTCTACCCACATCCTTTTGGGCCTTCCCCTTGCCCTTTTATAGCCTTGAACTTGAACCAACTCCTTCAAACCAATGCAACTCTAAATCTCAAATACACATGACCGAACTAAGTCTACTTTCCCTCATCTTATTACCTTAGTGTTTCCTCATCTTGCCACTCATCCATTTCAACGTCCTCATTTCAACTACATCATTTTATGAACGTGTTGTTCCTAGACAGCCGAATACTCCATCCAACAAAGCACATTTGGTCTTATAGCTGTCCTACAAAATCTCCCCTTTCAATTTGGTTCGTATGTGATGAAACAATCACATAAAACTCCAGAGGCCAACACATATCCACTTCATCCACCCAATTCTAATTATATGAGAAACATCCTTCTCAATCTCTCCCTTCTCATTAAATATCAGCCCAAGATATCGAAAGTGGTCATTTTGGGTATTTCTTAGTCTTCAACCTCACCTTGTTTTAATTCCTATAATCCTATCGTTACTAAAATTACAGTTGATATAATTTATTTATGCATGCATAGTTAATTCATCCATAACAAATTCAAAAAGCTATGGACTCAACACTGACCCTAGTGTAAGCCTATTGTAAATGGAATGCAGGCCATACATACAAAAGCAAAAAAAGATTTTATGAATCACATTTTTTAATAGAAGATTTTTTTTTACAGCAGATAGCATGAGTTGCTTCTGTCTTGAACACGTGTCACTCTTCCAACTGCATTAGTAGCAGCGGTTTTATTGCATTTGTTATCCATGTTACAGGCTCAATGATCAATCTTGAAAGGAGGTTTTTGTTCATTTGATCTTCACAAAAGGTACGTAGCAATTTTAAATTTCATCTTTCAATTTGGTTGTCGCTGAAATCCTGTCTCCCTTTCTTTCTGTGATGAGCACTATACAAAAATCCTTGACAAGGTGATAAAAGGACTCGTAAAAGACCTCAAAATTCTGCAACCATTCAGCCCAAGCAATGTGTAGTGGGCTAAATTCCCATGATACAGTACAAATGGCATAGCTTTACAGCAATTCAGACCATCCAAATCGCAGGCCCAACTAGATGGGGCATAACCCAATAATTACACTGTGAGATGATAGTAACCGTTTGATTTTGCACTTGAAACTTGGACCACTCATCATTTTAATTTTAAACATCCATTCAGCAGCCATCAATTGAATAGTTAGAATTGCTTGATTATGGCATTTTCAATTTTTGGCCCAAAATTTTCCCCACAATTCGGATAGCATGGATATCTGTGTATGAACGCCACATCCCAGAAGGACATTGACAACCATTTTCAAAATGATGGTAAACCATCCTACATACCCATTCCAAAATAGTAGACGTCAGACACAACATGAAGCAAGTGCTCCAATACCAAACAGGTCCCCAAACCCAATAGGATTCAAGTCCAGGACCTCATATCTGGTACCCATACCTGAATTTGACAGGACTTGGACCCGACAAGACCCGAAACTGCCCCTTTGGCATGTCTGGAAATGTGTGCACCAGGACCTGACCCAAACCCGACCATTTACAGTACTAGTTGGGGATAGTAAAAGTGAAAATATTGAAAAATACATAATGAAAGTTATTCGTTTAAGAAAAAAATTAATGAAAGTTATTTGTTTAACAAAAAAGCGGGTAAGCTGGCAAAAAATAATAAATAATAATTTTTTTTAAAGGATAAACTTTTGATGCACCAAATGGATAAATTAGAAAATATCAGGAAAACACTATCGGTAAAAATGCAAATTCACATAAAATCAAGAAATCAAGAAAATAAAAGAGGAAAATAATGATACATGAAACATGGTCCTCTTCCAAGTAGATTTCATCCATCACCAGCTTCAATTCTCCTCATCCAAAAATCATGTCTCAACCAAATTTCAGAGGGAAAGAAAAGATGAGGAGCAAACAAAGATCCACCAAACCCATAATTTAGAAAGCAAGGTAATCAAAGATGATAGCTTTCAAGAAAACCAACATGAGAGCCCAACTAGGCAGACCCGAAACAACAAGTGGACAAACGTTTTCTGACCAGATCATGAGCCAGGCCGTTTCTAGTCAACACCGCTCAAGATTTAGGGCAAAAGTTTGCCTTTTCTGGTTCCAATTATGGAAAACGAACGCCTCCAAACAGCCAGCTTTTCTGAAATCTAATTAAAAGTTCTCTATCCTCTCAAATTTAGATCTGGGTGGATATCCAAACGTGCCACGCACTCACATCAAACCTATGTACTGCATAAAAGAAAAAAATAATAATAATCCGGGCAATGAATTGCAAACCTCCTTACGTAAATCGTGTTCTGATTAACCAATCAACCCAAATCAAGATCTTTTTAATAAAATCCAAGAAAAGGAAAAAAAAAAAATACAAAAGAGGAAAAATCAAACCCAGATCGAAAATTCCCATCAATTTGATTTCTACGGAATCAGATTCATCCAATTATAAAAGCAGTAATGAGAGATTAAAAAAATCAAAAACCAGGGTTTTAGATGAAGAGATCGTTCCTATAAAACTCAAATAAATTCAAATTCAAAAGAAGAAACCCAATCAGAGGGCAGTTTGAGGGGTTCTGAGAAATTAAGGAGCAGATGAGAGAACCTTTTTGTGCTTGGCATTGAGCTCTTTGGTGACGGAAGCCTTCTCGTTCATGCTGCCCGATTCTGCTGACCGGAAAATGCAAAGGGAATTCGAGCAGAAAGAGAGAAGGGAGGAGGAAGAGGTGAAAAATGCTGCCCGTGTTTTTTTCTCTCCCTTTCTTTCTTTCTCTCCTCTCTCCCGTCAGAAAATCCGAGGATGGGAATCGGAAGGGAGAGAGAAGGAGAAAGAGAGATGGAATGCAATTGCGCCTCTTGACTTTTTGGCAGGGAAGGAATCCACGCCCTTTCTCTTGTCCTCTTGGGGCGGTGGACTACGATGTCGACACGTGGCCGAGTTAGGAGATCATGACCACTCGTCCCGTGGGCCACTCTGTACGGTCCAGCCCAACCGGGAACGGATTGGCTACTCCCCCTCACATCAGCCCCGTGGCTGATGGTCGGTGATCTGTGGGCCCCACTATGATGTATGTATTTCATCCATTCCGTTCATCCATTTTTAAAGATGATTTTAGGGCTTTTTCCCAAAATTGAGAAGGATATAAATCTCAGGTGGACCACACTACAGGAAAACAATAGTGATTGGATATCCATCATTTAAATCCTACTAAGGCCCACTGTACTGTTTATTTTACATCTAATCTGTTAATTAGGTCATAAAGACCCAGGTGAAGATGAAGGGAAAAAACAAAGAACAACTTGATCCAATACTTTTATTGGCCCCAAAAAAATTTTAATGGTTGACGTTCATTCAACACTGTTTCCTATAACGTGGTCCACTTGAGATTGGAATATATCTCATTTTTTGTATAATATCATAAAATGATCTAGAAAAATAGATGGACGGCATGGATGAAACACATACATCATGGTGGGGCTCACAGAGCACCGACCACCAGCCATTGGCTGGTGGCAGGGGGAGTAGCCAATCCGTTTCCAGCCCAATATGCCCGTCTGATTTTTCGTGTTGATTTGGACCACTTGCCCTGTTTTCTGTACCACCAATTAGAGGGTCATCGTCTTAGAGTCGGTGTAACTTTTGGGCTATGCTCTATTCAAAGTAGGGAGGATGATTTGGATGGTCCAGATGAGTTGCCACAGCTTAGATCCTTAATTTGTTCCTGCACATGCATGATCCTGACCATTCATTTAAATGGTCCAGTTGCAAGGCTCAAAATCTTTTGATGTTAGTCTTGTCCGATCCGTGACTTGTTGGGCCACGGTCCATCCTCTGCTGAGAAGCAGGCTGGATCCTGGAACTTGAGGAGGGTGGATCCCTGGGGGCCTACTATGATGGTCCAGTTGCAAGGCTCAAATTTCAGAGGGTGCCGCTGTGGATCCTGGAACTTGAGGAGGGTGGATCCCTGAGGGCCTACTATGAGGTCCGCACTTACATCTACGCAGTTCATCCGATTTGGCAGCTCATTTTAGTGTATGATGTAAGTATTTTATAAGGTGAGCCTTATTTGATCAACGGTCTAGATTATCTCGATGGATGAATAACGTGATGAGTGCACCGACAGGCCTCGCTGAGCTGTGATTCATCTCAATTTCGTGATAAGTGTGGCTTGCTGCTACTATAATATACACCATTTCCATATAAAACTGGGATAACGCAAAGCCTATCAAAGAAGAAGAGTTTTGATGTATTTCAAACTCATCTGCCCACTCACATATTTATAATAGCTGGGATCTCAATTCTCGATTCACCATCATCCACCGAAACAACAGCTCCATCCATTTTTAATCTAAAGGGTGTAAAGGAAAGAAAGATCCCTGTATCACTGTTTACTGTAGTGTGCCACCACGTAACATATGCATGCAATATTGTATTTTTTTTTAATTAAACTAATGATGACTATATTACTATATTTTATTTTTCATTTTTTTTAATGAAAAACATTCCTTTCAAAACAGTATTGTTTTAAAAAAACTACACGGTCATTATCTTATCACTATAAACACGGAAATACTAGTACTTTTCTTCTTCTTATTTTTCTTTTAACCCACGCACACACACCCCGACACACTCACGCCCTAGTGGAATTTCACCACCTATGGGTACTCGAACCCGTGCCGTGGTGTGGAAATACCGGTACCGCAATAGCTTATGTTGATACAACTTTGCCTGAGTCAATAGGTCACCATACGACATCAACGCCATGAAACTAATGGGCCCCACCATAAGGATTGCCTGACACAAAAATGGGGTTATCAAGGCTCATTGGGTGGCCCGCCATGTGTGAGAAACAATGGATGGCTAAGGGCCTCCGATGGAACATGGGATTAGATGGTGTCAATCGGAAACGGATTGGCTGATAATATGCCACCAGCCAAGTGCTCTGTGGGCCCCACCGTGATGTATGTGTTTTTGTAAAATATTAATTTTAATAAAAAATATTTTAATAATAAAATATATGAAAAGTTGTTTTTGAAAAAACATTTGGGGCTTTGGGAATAGTCTCACGTGGAAAAGAGAAGAGAAATAAAAGTGGTTTAAATGATAATAGTGGAGTACCATAATATTTGTCTACCTAGTCTGTGGACCATGGGACTTGCGTGTTCCAGTGCGAAGCACTGGAACACCGCGCACGCGCTCGCGCTCGGTCTCGGTCTCGGTCACGGGCTCGGTGCGAGGGCGTGGGCATGTGAGGCAGTGTGACTGTAGAGGCGCGGTGCGACTAGTGGCTAAGGCAGATGGTTGATTGGACGAAAAAATTAAAAGACTGAATGAGAGTCTCTCAGAATATATAGAGGGCTGGAAAAAGAGCTGTTGCAGAAAATCTGTAACAGCTGTGCAATAAGTGCAGGGTCCAGCTGAAACTGTTGCATGGCTAGCCCCAACAGCTATAAAACGGCTAGCTGCTGTCTCACAACAGTCAGCATGCAGCAGCTTAATGGCCCATGCACAACAGTCAGAAAACGGCCATAAAAACGGCTAGTTTTCTCAACAGCCAGAAAACGGTCATGGGATTTATTTCCCTGGACCATAACCCCCAGCCACCATAGCCTATAAAAGGAGGGCCTGGATGGGTTTCAAAACAATCTCAACTCACTCCAGCAACTCCATACGAATTCTAGAAAAACAGCCTCTCCACTCATACATTCTAAGTATTATCCAGCAACACAGCAAGGTGTCAACCTTAGCTTGAAGGATAGACCAGCGGTGTGGTCTAGGACGGTTCAACCGAACCAACGGCTGAAGATTAAAACCTAATTGAGTAGAATTCTAAACCACTTTTCTATTTTCTTCTTTCCTTCTTTTGGGATTTTTTCCTTTATATTGTAATACTGCCAGAAATAGTGAAATTGAGTTCCATTTGGTGGGCCTTCGTGTTTGTTGAACGCAAACCCATATCAGGCTCGTCGTATCCTAGAAGCAATTTGCCTGTAACCTATCAGCATACTCAATTTACTTGAGTTGGGGCAAATAACGCTTTAAGGACAGCGTTTTCAGACGTGCTTCAGCCTGTCCATATTATTTTCGGTTTCCATATTATACAGAAACTACATTAATCTGTATAAATTTTTCAACAATCTTAAAGCGTTATTTCCTAAAATGGAAGCCAATAGCGTTTCATCTATTAAGTTGATGAATCAGGACTTGATACGTCTTGATCGGTTCGATGGAACCAATTTTACAAGATGGCAAGACAAGCTGAAATTTCTCCTGACGGCGTTGAAGATCTACTACATACTAGATCCAAATCTGCAAGCACTGCCTGAAGCAATCGACAAAGACACACCTGAGCAGGTGGCTGCCCGCGCTAAAAGAGCCGAAGACGAACTCTTGTGTCGTGGACACATTCTGAACGCACTCTCCGACCGTCTGTACGATCTGTACCAACAGACATCATCAGCAAATGAGATCTAGGCCGCACTGGAATTCAAGTACAAGGCTGAAGAAGAAGGGACTAACAAATTTCTCATCGCCAGGTATTTTGACTTCAGCATGGTAGATAATAAACCGCTGCTGCCCCAAATCCAAGAACTGCAGTTAATAGTAAACAAAATCAAAGCAATCAAAATCGATCTTCCTGAATCATTCCAAGTCGGAGCTATAATCGCTAAATTGTCACCGATGTGGAAAGACTATAAAAAGAAGTTGCTGCATAAAACCGAGGACTACACACTGGAACAAATCCAGAAACACCTAAGGATTGAGGAAGAATCTCGTAACCGCGATAAAAAGAATGATAACCGGAATGCCTCGTCCAAGGTACATGCAGTAGAAAACACCAATAATAAGAATTCCGAGAAGGACGATTCCCTAAAACCCAACAAAGAAAAATTCAAAAAAAATGTCCAAAAGAAGAACGAAAAGTTCAAAGGCCCATGCCATGTCTGTGGAAAAACCGGGCACTATGCTCGAATATGCCGATATCGCAAATCTAAAAAGGAGGCAAGTGCAGTAGAAGAAGGCGATATCGTGGCTATGATCACTGAAGTGAATACCATCCAAGGCAAAGTTCCAAGCTGGTGGTATGATACTGCCGCTACAGTACATGTGTGCTACGACAAATCACCCTTCAAAACCTATAAGGAATTGACCGATGGTCAAGAAGTCCAAATGGATAATGAAGTCCGATCGAAGGTCGTCGGCAAAGGAACTGTCGAACTGATATTCACTTCTGGAAAGAAATTGATTCTGACTAATGTACTGCACGTCTCAGACATGAGGCGAAACTTAGTTTCTGAGGATCTTCTGGGAAAACTAGGTATAAGGGTGGTATACGAGTCAGAAAAACTGATTCTATCCAAGAATGAGAATTTTGTTGGAAAAGGATATGCTTGTAACGGGATGGTTAAGTTTTCTCTAAATGAAAGTAGCACTTCTACGTATATGGTTGAATCTGCTGAACTGTGGCATGATAGACTAGCCCATATAGGGTATAGTACTTTAAAGTTCATGGCTAAGAATGGTTTAATCTCATACACAGATAATGAAACTGATAAATGTGAAGTGTGCATACGATCCAAAATGACGAAAAAACCTTTTCCAAGTGTTAAAAGATCGTCTCAAATTTTGGATCTTGTGCACAGTGATATCTGTGAGTTAAACGGCATTCTTACTCGTAGAGGTAAACGGTACTTCATAACCTTTATAGATGATTGCTCTAGATATGTTTATGTTTATCTATTAAAGAGCAAAGATGAAGCATTGAACATGTTTAAGATATATAAGGCAGAAGTAAAAAATCAACTAAGTAAGAAAATAAAAATTCTCCGTAGCGATAGAGGAGGAGAATACTTCTCGAATGAATTCGATTACTTTTGTAAAGAACATGGACTTGTACATCAATGTACAGCTCCATACACACCTCAACAAAACGGAATAGCTGAAAGAAAGAATAGAACATTAGTAAAAATGGTCAACTCAATGCTAATAAAAGCAAAGTTGCCACTAAGTCTGTGGGGTGAGGCACTGCTTACAGCATGCCACATAATAAACAGACTTCCGTCTAAAAAATATAAAGTATCTCCATATGAAACATGGAGAGGTAGAAAACCTAACCTAGGATATCTTAAAGTGTGGGGGTGTCTTGCATACTGCAGAACCCCTGACCCAAAAAGAACCAAGTTAGGACCAAGAGCTATTAAGTGCGCCTTCGTAGGGTATGCACAAAATAGTAAAGCTTATAGACTTCTAGACATGGAGTCTAATACAATTATAGAATCAAGAGACGTTGAATTCTTTGAGAACTCACTATCCTTGGAGTCAAAGGATAATGAAATTCAAACTCCTAATAGAAAACCAAATAGCACAGCTCCACATATAATGGAAGCTCCCACTGAACCTCGTAGGAGTCAAAGAACTAGAATAGAGAAGAGTTTTGGAGATGACTAAATAGACTCACAACGCATCATTTTCCATCTGGTAGAAGCAGATAGAGAAAATGTTATAAGACAAATACCTATAGTAATGACTATAGAAGATGATCCTAAAACATATAAGGAAGCTGTATCCTCTAGAGACTCAGCTTTTTAGAAAGAAGCTATAAATGATGAAATGGAATCTATACTATCAAATCAAACATGGGAACTAGTAAACTTACCTCCAGGTTCTAGACCCATAGGTTGCAAATGGATATTTAGGAAGAAATATCACACTGATGAGACTATCCAAACCTTTAAAGCTCGACTAGTAGCTAAGGGTTTTAGACAAAAAGAAGGGATAGAGTACTTTGACACATACTCACCTGTAGCTAGGATAACATCCATTAGGATATTATTTGCGCTAGCTTCCATACATCATCTTCACATCCACCAAATGGATGTAAAGACTGCTTTCCTAAACGGTGACCTCAATGAGGAGGTATACATGGAACAACCTAAAGGTTTCGTTCTACCAGAAAATGAAAACAAAGTATGTAAATTAGTCAAATCGTTGTATGGATTAAAACAAGCACCTAAACAATGGCATGAGAAGTTTGATTCCAAAATGCTATCTCATGGTTTCATGCATAATGTAGCTGATAAATGCATATATTCTAAAAAAGATGGTAGTTATATCGTTATTATCTGTTTATATGTTGATGATATGTTAATAATAAGTAATAAAATGGAAGGTGTGACTGAAACAAAGAAGTTTCTTTCTTCCGTATTTAAAATGAAGGATCTTGGACAAGTTGATACCATCTTAGGTGTCAAAGTTAAAAAATATTGTGGGGGTTATGCTTTGTGTCAATCTCATTATATTGAGAAGATACTAACAAGTTTAACCATCTAAATATAAAGGAAGCAAAAACCTCATTTGATCCAAGTATCAAACTAAAAGAAAATACTGGAAGAACAGTTGCATAATTAGAATATGCGAGTGCTATAGGAAGTCTTATGTATGCTATGCAATGCACTAGACATGATATCGCATATGCTGTGAGTAAACTTAGTAGGTTTACTAGTAACCCCAGTAATGAACACTGAAATGCAATCAGTAGAGTCCTTGGTTACTTAAAAGCAACCAAAGACTTATGACTATTTTATTCAGAGTTTCCTGCCGTATTGGAAGGATATACCGATGCAAGCTGGATATCGAGTGCAGGGGACAACAAGTCTACTATAGGGTGGGTATTCACCGTAGGAGGTGCTGTTGTATCTTGGGGATCCAAGAAACAGACTTGCATAACGCACTCGAATATGGAGTCTGAATTTATAGACCTAGCTGCAACAGGCAAAGAGGCTGAATGGCTAAGGGATCTTCTATTAGAAATTTCTTTTTGTGTAAAGCCTATATCGGCTGTATCACTACATTGTGATAGTGAAGCCACATTAGCTAGAGCCTATAGCGGCACTTATAATGGTAAGTCTAGACATATTAGTCTTCGACATGATTATGTCAGACAACTGATTCAAGATGGAATCATTGCTATTTCCTATGTGAAATCAAGCAATAACCTGTCAGATCCTTTCACTAAACCTCTACCGAGAGAGGTAGTAAAAGCTACATCTAGAGGGATGGGGTTGAAACTCTTCAACCAAAGTTCCACCAGTGATGGTAACCCAACCTAAAATCAGAAAATCTCTAATCTTGGGTTTAATGGGTAAGAACAAGTCACTGATAAGTGGAAAGTTTTCAGCACTAAATTATATAACCTCATCCATAATAGATAAGTGCTGAGCGTTACGAAAGAGGGTTGAGTCTTAGAACTCTTAATGAATTCCAGTCTCTAGGACAAGTGTCTTATAGTAACGGAGACACTGGAAGAATTTCACCTATATGAACGTAGAGATGGTGCCGTCTCTCATGAGAGTTAAGAGTTTTCTCTCGGGATCGTTTACGAATTAGGATAAGCACATGGCCATTAATTGTGCTGAGCAAGATTGTGGGAACTCTAACAACACATAGCGAATATGTGTGTGGTTTCTCCAACTCTATTATCTAGAAATAACTGGTTCAAAGCTGCGGCTACCAGTCATTTCGATAGAGTTTTGAGATACTTACACTAAGGGAAGATTAAAATCGAAAGATATCTTTCTTTATGCATATAAGCTAATTATTCTGGCAGTATGTTTAACCGAGAAAATATTTTTATAAAAAATCAAGTGGGGGATTGTTGTAAAATATTGATTTTAATAAAAAATATTTTAATAATAAAATATATGAAAAGTTGTTTTTGAAAAAACTTTTGGAGCTTTAGGAATAGTCCCACATGGAAAAGAGAAGAGAAAGAAAAGTGGTTTAAATGATAATAGTGGAGTACCATAATATTTGCCTACCTAGTCCGTGGACAATGGGACTTGCGTGTTCCAGTGCGAAGCACTGGAACACCGCGCATGCACACGCGCACGCGCTCGGTCTCGGTCTCGGTCACGGTCACGGTCACGGTCACGGTCTCGGGCACGGGCTCGGTGCGAGGGCATGGGCATGTGAGGCAGTGTGGCTGTAGAGGCGCTAGTGGCGCACTTTGCACTTCGTACGTGCGCATCGTGTCGCAGAGGGTCGCTCCCTTCGCGAACCGGAGCGAGACGTGTGCGAGTCGCGGTGCGACTAGTGGCTAAGGCAGATAGTTGGTTGGACGAAAAAATTAAAGGACTGAATGAGAGTCCCTCAGAATATATAGAGGGCTGGAAAAAGAGCTGTTGCAGAAAATCTGTAACAGCTGTGCAATAAGTACAGGGTCCAGCTGAAACTGCTGCATGGCTAGCCCCAACAGCTATAAAATGGCTAGCTGCTGTCTCACAACAGTCAGCATGCAGCAGCTTACTGGCCCATGCACAACAGTAAGAAAATGGCCATAAAAACGGTTAATTTTCTCAACAGCCAAAAAACGGTCATGGGATTTATTTCCCTAGACCATAACCCCCAGCCACCATAGCCTATAAAAGGAGGGCCTGGATGGGTTTCAAAACAATCTCAACTCACTCCAGCAACTCCATACGAATTCTAGAAAAACAGCCTCTCCACTCATACATTCTAAGTATTATCCAGCAACACAGCAAGGTGTCAACCTTAGCTTGAAGGATAGACCAGCGGTGTGGTCTAGGACGGTTCAACCGAACCAGCGGCTGAAGATTAGAACCTAATTGAGCAGAATTCTAAACCACTTTTCTATTTTCTTCTTTCCTTCTTTTGGGATTTTTTCCTTTATATTGTAATACTGCCAGAAATAGTGAAATTGAGTTCCATTTGGTGGGCCTTCGTGTTTGCTGAACGCAGACCCATATCAGGCTCGTCGTATCCTAGAAGCAATTTGCCTGTAACCTATCAGCATACTCAATTTACTTGAGTTGGGGCAAATAACGCTTTAAGAACAGCATTTTCAGACGTGCTTCAGCCTGTCCATATTATTTTCGATTTCCATATTATACAGAAACTACATTAATCTGTATAAATTTTCCAACATGTGTTTCATTCATTCCATCTAAATATTTTTTTCAGATCATTTTTTGGTATGAGAATAAAAAATGAGTTATATGCCAATCTCAAGTGGACCACATTACAAGAAACATTGTCGAATGAGTGTTGACCATTAAAAATATTTTGGGGGTCATAAAAGTTTTGGATCAAGCTGAGTTTTGTCTTTCCCTGTACGACATGATTAACAGATTGGATGTCAAATAAAGAGTACAATGGGCCTTAGGAGTATTTTAATGGTAGATATCCAATTGATATTGTTTTCCTATGGTGTGGTCCAACTGAGATTTATATCCCTCTCATTTTTGGTAACAAGCACTAAAATGATATGTAAAAATGGATGAAACAAATACATCATAATGGGGCCCACATAGCACCGACCATCAGCCACCTGCCTGGTGGCAAGGGAGTAGCCGGTCCGTTTTCGTGTAATTTGAAATCCACCGTCCCGATATTTTACTTTCCAATCTCGAAAGGGAATATATTATAAATAATTTCTGATGAATTTTGAAATTTAATATGGATGCATGTGTTTTGTCTACATGAAACGTTCATGTGTGTATTTATATATGTGCTTATAAATACAGGTAATACAGGTGATCAATATCAACTGTGAAATCTAATTCATTGATTATAATCCTAGAGCCCATTGAATGCTAGTTTTATGTGAAATAATATTTTTTCTAAAGTAAGAATTCGATCCTAAACATGATATGGTTCTAATGGTTTGGCTTAACATGTATATTGATGTAGAGAGGGTTGCAGACAGTTTCATGGCCAAGATGGATCTAAAAGGCCCGGTCGACCGTTGGACCTTAAATCAGATATATCTCACAATTCGAAATGAGTTGTCGGACTTAAAATATATAATTTTAAGGTAGAACGAGCTACTTTAGCCACCCAACCTACTACGTCAGGTTGCACAGACCGGATTTGTGAAATACCACGAGATCGACACTCATTTCTCTATTTTAATTTCATTTTTACTATAAATAATAAGTTTTAGTTTGATTAAAACTTATTATTTATAGTAAGTTGCATATTTTAGGAGTTTTAAGCGTAATTTTGATTTATCTTTCAGTGGATTCAAAAAATCTCTATGAGGAGTCCAAAGAAGCTCCATGGATTTGGAGTTGTTATCCGTGAGAAAAACGGTGATCGGCCTCATCACGTTCATCCCAGTCATACACCAACCCACCTCATAAGCTGATCAACCTAGTTTCAAAAAAGGTAATCATCACGGTAGGGCCCACCATTTTATGGCACCAGAGTCTTATATAAGTGGGATGTTGGCAAGGAAGTGGCACCTTGACTTACGGTACCTTTTTGCGTGCAAGTGGCCAATCTTCTTTTGATGAATGGTTTAGGACGTCGGTCTTTTAGATGAGAAAATCTTTTTTAATTGGTTGTTGTGTTTTTCCATTGTTGAGTAAAAATTCATGTGTAGTAGGTGTGAAGTCCACTTACAAGTTACAAAAGAAAAGACAATCGTTGGATTACCTTATATTATAAAATAGGATACATGCATTTTATTTATTTCAAAAATGCCATATGCGTTGGATATTGTATCCATACAAAAGGTGGGCCATGTCACAACAATCATGTAGTATAAAAATAGCCCATTCAAACTCATTAGATGTGCTACATCAGTACATGATTATGCCATAGCTTACCATTCACACTAACATTTTGACTGCATTTACGTGTGAATAGGCCAGATTTAAAATGGGATTTGGTGGGAGAAGGTTTTAAGATCCCATGGATCATCCCAAGTTTATTTGGGACTCACATGGGGTATGGGTTGTGAAGCCCCTTCTTGGAATCATCACTGGGGCAAGGGTTTCTGCCATCTTACTTGGGTTTCGTGTAGCTAATGGTTAGTGCCATGTGGACCCCACCATGATATATGTGTTTTATCTATACTGTCCATCCATTCTGAAATATAATTTTTAGGATTGATCCCAAAAATGAGGTAGATATAAATCTCAGGTAGACCACACCATAGGAAAACAGTAGTGATTGAATTACACCATTAAAAACCTCCTATGGCCAACTGTGTGGTCTACTTGAGATTTGGATCACATTCGTTTTTGGGCTCATACCATAAAATGACATGAAAGAATGGGTGGACGGCATGGATGAAACACATACATCATAGTGGGGCCCACAAAGCACCGACCATAATGGTAAGGTAAGTAGCCAATCCATTTTCCAAACATGAAGTGGGATGGCCTCCGCACCATGGGATTAGACGACAATCCCAGAAACCATGTAATCATTACATTATGGTAATTCCATCCCACTTAAACCCATCTAATCCATGCTCCAAACATCCCCTAAGGGCCTGTTTGGTCAGGCGAATCCCATGGTATTAGGAGGGATGGGATCAATTTTAAGGTAATTATGACGCCGTCACTAGATTGTTGGGAATCTCGTGGGATGGCCTAATCTTGGGACATGATCCGAGAGTTTGTTTGGGATGACACCTTTTTCCTATGGGACGTGAGCCATATTCGGGGATCTCTTATAGTCTGGCTTGTTTGGTTAGGCGTGGAATTGCAACAATCCCTCAGGTGCAAGTACATCCACCCGTTTGGATGGACGGATGACATCCCAGGATCACACAAGCTGTCACGCCCCAAACCCGAAAATCGGATTCGCAGGAATCCCGATTGTCGAATCCGATGCCGACAGCCTCCATAGTACCCCATTCTCGGCTCCTAGCGTTCACACGCCAGATTCCGATCCTAGGATCCTACAAGGAGGATTTTTTTATTTTTTTTATTTTTTTACGTTTAAATCGTAATAAGTATAACCACAAGATTACCCAAATCACAAAAGCAACATCATCATCACATATCCACTAATATAATCATTTGAGTACAATGTTAAAGGGAAAATACATAAATCGAAAATCAAGCTCCAGAAGACCGCTGCACGCTCCAAGCTCAACACGGCTGCAACCTAACATCACCTGCACGCATTTATCGTACATAAGCTTATAGAAAGCTTTGAGGGTGGTGTAAGTGTGTGCACAAAGTAAGTGTCAAGTATTCAATACAAACCTTCATCATACAATACCGAAATTATTAGTAATTCATAAATCGTACATTATCAGAATAAGCAGAAATACTGACAAGATCATAAATCATACAATGACAGAGTAAGCGGAAGTATGGACAAGTTCATAAGTCAATCAATATTAGAATACGCAATATAAAACAGTTATGCACTAAGGAGTCATAAAGAGCAAATATCAGATGCCGAGGATGTAATGCAATATACAAATCCTGCTAAGTTTGTCTAAGCCATATAAGTGCAGAAACATAGCAACCTAAAATGTCATATGTCTGCGGATGTAATGCAATATGCGATGCGAATGAAATGACCATGTTGGAGTGTGAAATCGAGATGATAGTACGTAGTATCGCACACTACGGGGTCCACCACAAGGGACTTCTATCCAAATCAGTCTCATACTTAAATTTGGATAGTCAGACTCAACGTGGTAAGCTCCTGATCTTAGGTTAGTCGCGCGCCCAACCGAAATTCTTGTCATAACGAAGGTACACAATAATTAGTTGCGCACCACCGGCCCAAGTGGATAGTGAATGAATGAATGAGCATGCAACTCCTATCCAATAAGTCCACATATTAGTACGGTTCCTCGCTGAAAAATTACCGGGGTCTATTACACTCCAAACCACATTGCCGCCCCATCGCGCGCAACAAGGTGAGTGGAAGAGACCTCACTATCCACCTGCCAATATCGGGCTCGGCTCGTTGATAGCGGACCCATTCCTCGAGCTGGTCAGACTCAACTTAGCATTGCCCCCTCATTTCGGACAGGTAAAGCCGCACCCCCTTCCAACCAACCACGACACAGTGGGAGACGCGGCCTAACGGTATACGGCCCCTCATGCGCTCATACATCCACTCGGTCTAGACATTGGCGCAACCTCTAGAACCAAGAGGGTTTTGGGAACTTTCACCCAGGGATATCTATAGCACCCCATGTAGAACAGATTTTTGATGTCCCATCTGGCTATCCACGATATGCCTGTGGAGGCTACGACCCTGATGTCGCTAGGGCATATAGTAATCACAGCACACAATGTAAGATGCACGAGTTATACAATCCAGTTATGCATCAATCCTGCACAAACCGTGCGCTCATGTGAGACAATCTGCGCCTATCAGAGAGTCTCATAACAACCAGCAATATGACATATGCAATGGTTAATCATATCTCCTAACAGACATACAGATGATGCGTATGGGCATGGATCATGATGTTATGCAGTCACATACTCATAATCGGTATCAATAACCGGCATCAACAATTGGCCTCGACAATGTGGACATCTAACCAACATTGCCCCAAGGAGTGACCCTCACAGATCCAAACATATAATGGGCCCATGGCCTCACACAAGGGCCTAATATACAACATAATGGGCCTTACTCAAGGGTTACAAGTACACAACAGGTGGGTCATGCTCATGAGCCTAACATACATCACAATGGGCTCCTTTGCTTGACCCTCAAATGAATCACAATGAGCCTCATCACCTAGGCTCAATATACATCACATTGGGCCTCGATAATTAGAATCGGCAATCGGCCATGATAATTCAAAATCGGTAATCGGCCTCAATCGATAATTGGCAATCGGCCATGACAAATTAAAATAGGTAATTGGCCTTGATCGATAACCAGCCTCGATCGATAATCGGCAATCGGCCTTGATCGATAATCAACCTCGATCGATAATCGGCAATCGGTCATCAGAATCGGTAATCGGTCTCGATCGATAATCGGCAATCGGCCACGATAAATCAGAATCGGTAATCAGCCTCGATCGATAATCGGCAATCGGCCACGAAAAATCAGAATCGGTAATCGGCCTCGATCGATAATCGGCAATCAGCCACGACAAATCAGAATCGGCAATCAGTCATGACAATCGAAATCGATCGATAATAAGAATCGGTAAATCGGTCACGTTGATCGCATCGATAATCAGCAGATAAACGAAATGGGGTCCATAGATGATCAGCTGACCAACTATAATATAAAGATTAGCACTCAGTCGTGGTTATATCAAATTCGATAACACGGAGTCATCCGTCTACGGTGAATGGGGTCCACTTATTTGAGTTAACCCACTGAGAGAATGATGAGAATGGGCCTAACAAGTCCTAAGGGAAGGTCACAATGCGGACATCCAACCATCATTGTCCATCAACGTGGCCATTTAACCAACATTGCTCCCAAGGAGTGGCTCATACAAGGGATTCATACACAACTTAACGGGCCATACATACATAGCACTGGGCCTCAACCATGGGCCTTAAATACATCATAATGGGCCTCGCCCATGGGCCTCAGATTCAAGTAGGTGGGCCCCATTATATGGGCCTTAAATATACATCATGATGAGCCTTATCATATGGGCTTCAAACACAAACAGATGAGCCTCATTACATAGGCTATAAGTACAAATAGGTGGGCCCCACACATGGGCCAAAATACATCATGATGGGACTCATAGATAGGCCGCACTAATGGGCCTCAAGTGGGCTTGGATTACACCTAAAAAATTCATTTCAATAGTTGTAGGTGTATCATGTGTATCACTGTACATTATTATAGGGTACATGGTTCACTAATGTGATGAGTACTGTCCAAACATTTTCCAGGTAAATCAGCACCTCATAAATATTGTCTATGTAAATCAGCACCATTCAAACACTGCCAATGTAAATTTGCACCATCCAAACATGTCTAGCATCGTCCCACACTGTCTGGATGGTGTGGGTGAAACAAATACATCATGGTGTGATCCAAGCGGTAGATAAATGGATGGCATGGATATACAACACATGCACTAAGGCGGCCCACGTCCATGTAATGGACAGCGTGACTAAAACACATACATTAGTGGATGGAATTCACTTCATTGTGGGTCCCACATGGGAGTAGCTCATTGTAAGATATATTTATATAATATAACATATATCATTTAATATATACATATGTGGGTGTGTGAGAGAGTGAGGAGTCCAGCATCCAGTCACGGTCCAGGCACCATCCAGCCATGGTCCAGCCACCGTCCAAATGTTGTAGACGGTATGAATGAAATACGTACATTACGTGGGCCCCAGTTGTCATCTCAAAATGGTTGTAAGATGTGAGTGGAGCACGTACCCTGGTGGGCCTCATTTACGAAATGGATGGATGTTTGAATATAACACGTACCTTGGATTAGACCCACTGACTGATGTCAGTACAGCAGCTACGCTGCTGGGACCCACTGTCTCACATGGTAAAGCAAATAGACGGCTAGATATGCATCATGGCAGGCCACACGTGGCAGCCACAAGGTGGGCCCCACATAGCTGTGCATGGATGGGGTGGATCAAGAATATACTCATCGGCATGGGTCCACGAGAGTGGATGGTCTGGATTATAACACCTACATCAGGCCCTCAAGGCTGCTGATGTTAAATCAGCAGCTATATAGCTGATACGGTGCACCAGTCAATAAGCTTCTAGGCAGGTGGGTCCTACATAGGGCCCTCCATAATATAATATTATATTATATTTTTATACTATATTATAATGTATATAAAAACATCAAGAGATGCTCCAACGTCCAACGTCCAGAGATGGACGGACGGCCTAGATTAGAGCCATTACATCAGGGGGCCCACCATCCTTAGCAGATGGATAGTGTGGGTGCAGAATACGTAAATCAAGGTGGACCTCACGTGCAACTACAACAGATGAATAGCTGGTTTGCACCAGCCAACACATCCAGATGCACAGACGATTGGATACAACACATGTATCAGGTGGGTCCTACGGACGGCCTGCCCACCAGAGATTTGAATCTGCCCTATATCCCTGCCCATGGGATGGACGGTCTGGATCAAATACATATCTTAGGTGAGATGGGGCCCACGGTAATGGATAATTTGATGAAGCTGATATTCGTGGTTTGCCTTCGTCCAGGCCCGCCAAAACAGACCAGGGTCCACCACATAAATGATCTAGAAAAAAAAATAGACGGATGGTGTTGATAAAACACCTGCATCACAGTGTAATCCCACCGTCCAGTAATCTGGACGGTGGAGATGAAACACATAAATCATGGTGACACAGCACCGTCCATGTGTCTGGACGGTGCAGACACAATACACATAAGGTGGGCCCCACCCGTCTGGCATATGGACGGCGTGGCAAAAACATATGTTTATATTAAAGGGTGGGTCCACACATGTGGGACCCACCAGCTCTTGGAAGGAGATGCCTTCCCTCTTCAATTCAAACGGTCCAGCAGCATTTGCTGCTGGACACTCAACGCTTGGACGGTTGGGATTACAGTCATCAAGGTGGGCTCGCGATCCAGCCAAAATGGACAAACGGTAGTGGATCTAACACATACATCTTGATGGACCCACAGGACTTGCTGACGCTGGTCCGGCAACTGCATGCTGCTGGACATCTAGTAGATGAACATCCCAGATCTAAAACACATAGATTAAGGTGGATCCACATGTGTGGGACCCACCAATTTGTGAGATCAAGCTGACATATGTGTTTTCTCTTCATACAGGTGCTCTACCCCAGACGATCCAGGCAACATCACTGTGGGACGTCTGCAAGGTGGACCCCACAATGGGCAGCGTGGGTTCCATCCACGCATCAGGTGGATCCCGCTTAAATGGGCGGATGGTGTGGATGAAATATACAAGCCAAGGTGGGTCCACGTGTGGGCCACACATCTCATCCATACCATAAAAGAAAGAAAGAGAGAGAAAAAGAGAGGGAGAAACGTGAGTAGTGGAGGGACCCCGCCACTATGGGTCCCTCTTTAAACAATGCATGCACCAAGATAGGTCCCATTATATGTGGGCCATCAAACTTAAAAATCGACGGATAAACACCTACAAAATAAAAGAAAAAGAAAGAAAGAAAGAAGCACCCACCTCAAGATCTCTTCTTCTTTCTTCCGCCAATGCGATCTAGAGCTCGAATGGATGGACTTCAACGGTTGAGATCGGACTTGGACGGTGGAAATGGAAGGTAGGAAGGTGAGCCACACTAATTTCTCTCCCATGGAAGCCATGGATGGTTGCTTGGAGAGAATGAGGGAGAGAGAGTGAGAGAGAGAGATTGAAAGAGAGAGATGGATGAGTGATGTGGTGGGTGTACTTTATGCAAGAGAGAGTTTGACTTTGGGGTTGTTTAGGGATGGGGTTGTACTTTGACATGAGATGTGATGTGGTACTTGATTGATGTGATGTGATTGATTTGAAAGATTGTCTTGGGTTTGCAAATGCACGACGTTTTCTCGAACTGAAAGCGGGCCCACATCTCCTGGCTTGGGTATCGCCTCGGTGCGCGAGACGCGGCATCGGAACCGCGGCGACGACGCGGTCGCTAGGGTACAAGTCTCGGGTTGAGTCGACTCGGATTAACGGCGTGTGAATCAGGGTAGCACGCAAATGTCGGTTAAGGGTCGAGGTTGTTGGGATTCGACCGGGAAGACCGTGAAAGTCTACCGAACGATACGGTCTAGGATACGGGTCTTACACAAGCCACCAGTCTGATTTTCCCACTGCTTCCAGCCACTAACGTTGGTCAGTGCATTGTGGGCCCCATCATGAATAATGGATCTCCCTTCAGCTGTTTCATCAAAAGATTTAAACGGCGGATCAAGCTGATCTTTGTTTTTTCCCTCCACCTGGGTTACCTACATGTACTCAACAGTACTGTGGGCCGTAAGAGGATTTCAACAGTGGATATCCAATCACTATTGCTTTCGTGTGGTATGGTCCAAATCAAATATAAAGTCCAAACCGTCAAAATGTCCTGAAAAATCGTCGATGGTCTAATTCAATTGAAGATCCACACACCACATCAATATTGCCTAATCTGAACCATCTAATCTAAGTGCACAGTCCCAATTGGTGTGATTGTTAGGCAAAAACGTGGTGTCCAAATATTCAGGGGACCACACCGCATGATTCCTTACGTATAAACAAAAACTGATTGGATCATGCAGTGTATTAGGTACACATATATAGTGGGGCACACCAATTGAGACGTAGATTGAGACAATTATCGACAATGTCAGGCAATCGATAATATTCTGGTGTGGAAGGCAATTGTCAGTCTCTGATATAGGTCACTCAAGCAAAACCATACAATCAAAGAAAAAAAATATACATACAATTACACAACCTCCACAGCTAGAATTTAATAATTATAAGTAGCGCAAAGAAAAGAACAACAAGAACTGCACATAATGTCTCCCCAAAAGATGGGGCTGGATCATCAGTCATCGTGACCCTAGAAACCATGGCTCGAGTCATCTGTTGGATGGACGAAGTTGACGAATGATGGATGTCAACCTCGTCTGAATATGCGGTGACATGAACCGCATGAGATTCCGTGGTAGGCCTCGACGGTGCACTAGTCCCACCAAAGTAACTCTCCTAGCAAGAAACCGCTTCCTTCCAATTCTTGAATGCCTGGTATCTCTCGCTGCTGAATCCCTCGACCTCTAGCCTAGCATCATGCCACGTCAGATAAATGCCCAATCGACGGCCCACAAGAACAATGTAATACTTCTCTTTTGCCATCTGCATTGACATGTCCATTATTGGCATGAGATTTGTGTAGCAGAATAGGATCGTGTTTGCTAATTACGCAAAATTGTCCCACGACAAATAAAAATACAATCTAAGGATTTGAATTTTAATTAGCTGATAATACGTACCCTTCGTTCACATGATGTGTGTGGCTCTATCTGTCTTAATGTACACATCAACAAGGATCTTATCAAACCACATATATAAAATATATTACAGTACAAAAGTAAAGTATTCCCTAAGCATTCAAATTGGTATATATTGTACAAGGACAGAGTTCCTGATTTCTCAGGAAAAAACAAAGTTGTTGTGATTCATATCCTCTCTCACAATATAAACAGCCAGATTCATTCCAAGTAGCATTACCAAAACTCACATTTTAGCTATTTGAGATACCCAGCATGGTTGTATGAAATGAATGTCACTCAAGCATGATGAAAGATGCAATATTGTATAGGAAGGAAGCAAAATACACATGCATAGTATATACAAGAGATGAACATGAGATCTCCTATACGTGTTGCTGCATGTAAAGGACAGAGTTCCTGATTTCTAAATACACATGCATAGTTGCTAAAATTTATATCCTTTCTCACAATATAAACGGCTAGATTCAACCCAAGTACCTTTTACAAAATCACATTTTAGCTCCTTGAGATCCCCATCATGGTTGTATAAAATGAATGTCACTCAAGCATGATGAAAGATGTAATATTGTAAAAGGAGGGAAGCAAAATACACATGCATAGTATATATATATTAAACCATATTACTATGTTCTTTAGTTCCTATGAGGATGCGTGATTATCTAAAGACAGCCGCATACTATAGCAATGGTATAGTGCCTGTTTTAGAGTGAGAACACAACATCGGGAGCATAGTTGCCCATGACTATTTAACAGGAACACTGATTAAAAAATTTTAAAAAAAAGACACAAGCATCACACCTGTGTGGCCCACAAAAATTAAACGGTCAATTCATTAGGTATCTATACATTTTTGAAAACAATACATAGCTTCAAAAAATCAATAGTTCATATATAGTAGAGGAAATGAATGGACAAACAGTTCATTTACTTATATATATAGAGAGAGAATTACAGATAATCCATCTACATAGAGTTCTACGTCAATATGCAAATGGATGAATGATAGCAAGCAGACCAATATGTTTTAATTGAAAAGAACGCCTCGAACAATAGCAATAGCACCACATTTACATGCACATTATAAAATAGAGAGAGAGAGAGAGAGAGAGAGAGAGAGAGAGAGAGAGAGAGAGAGAGAGAGAGAGAGAGAGAGAGATTGTTGGAAAAAAACTTGAATCCGTAACTAAGGTGGGAATTCATAAGCGCTTAATGGCCTAACAGATTGTTGCATTAACATTCGAAACAGGAAAATCATATCAAAAATACATCAAGAGGCCCAAGAATCATAACAAGCATGGCCCCATTTGAGAAATAAAATTGCCCAACTTGTGGCATCAAACTATAGTCGGACGCCCAAAAATACCTCAAGGAAAACACTCCAACAGACATTATATTGAACGGAAAAGGATAATGACAACATGCAGCTAGTAAAACCCCAAAATTATAGCATTCAATCCATATTCGAATGAACTTGCAGGGAGCAAAACCCTTCAGAGGAAGGCATCAACAGTGAAATCCGTCAAATAAAACATGTAGGTAGCAAAACCCCTAAGGGCATGTTTGATTTCAGGTGAAATGGTAAATACCGTGTAAAAAAACTAATGATTATTTCCTTGTGCATTTATATCATACCTAATTTGATTGCTTACTTTTTGACACAAAAATCAAGAATATTGCAAAATATCTGTGGGTCCTACTGTGATGCATTTTGCTTATCCACATCATTCATCCATTATTCCAGTTGAATTTATAGCATGAGTAAAAAAATGAGGCTATCCAAAAGTGAAGTGGACCACGTCATACGAAAAAGAAAATTATATACTGACCATTAAAAACTTTGTGGGGCCACTGTTTCTTTTGGCGTGGGCCACTTGAGCATTGGATGTACTTTATTTTTTGTCTTATGCTTCAAAATATTGTAGTGAAACAGATGGACGAAATGGACATATGATATGCCTTATCATGCGGTTCAAAAATTAAAGTTATTTCTTTTGAATCAATTTCAAAGACATGAATTCCTATGAATTTTCAAACACGTGAAACAGGGGGAATTACCATTTACCATGTATTTACCATTTCTTTGTAAAAACAAACAAGCCCTAAATGGGAAGCTTTAATCCATATTCAAATGAACATACAGGGAGCAAAACCTCCTAGATGAAGGCATCAACAGTGAAATCCATCAAATAAAACATGCAGGTAGCAAAACCCCTAAATGAGAAGCTTCAATCCTGTAACGTCCTGGATTTTCACTATTTTAGATTTTCAAATATCCTCAAAATTTTTTCTATTAATTAAATTATAATATCACTTAATGACCATTAACACTCAATGTTAGTTTTACAGGGGTGGTACTAATAAAGAACCTCACAAGTTTGATTAATCAACCGTAGGAAGCCAACGAATCCGCCCGATCACTTGAACATCAGTTGTAGCCCCATGATTTACTCACATAGGACCCAAATCTAACCGACTTATCACTAACTAATAAAGACAATTATGACTAAATTAAAGATCTAACCGAAGCTGAGTCAGATAAGGCCCGGATCTTGACTAATAGACAAAATTAACCTCGTTACTCTTTTAGCCTAAACAGACGATTTAGAGTAATTATGACCTAAGATCCACTTTCAATAGCTATAAATAGGCTACATTATGAACATAGTTAATCTAAACCCCAATCATTGTCCATGAGAAACCTCAATACCTAATTCATTTCATAAATGTCCCGATTTTTTAAACAAGATCTAGACCGCTCGTTGGTGGGTCACTAGTTCTAAAACTATAAAATAATGTCTGTCTTACTGGGCTCGACGTCCATCGCGGGAGTCAGATCTGGGTATTGTCTAGAACTACTCAACTTGAGGCAAATGACAAGTGCATGAGAAGTATAAATACCTTAAAGGAATAAGCTGAAACTTAAGTGAATTGAGTCATCCACTCTTATGCAAAGTTGAGGATTTCGGACCGTCGGTTTACGACCAAACTTCACACGTGGAGTAAGGATATTTTTCTACTCATATCCGTATAGCTGCGACCTTGATTGACCGTCGGTGACCGTTGAACAGACTTCTAATCATATCTGTCGATCGATACATCCAAATGGCGGGCCGAACATATCCATAAATAGATCATCATTAGGGCTAACTATCCTACGGTGTATAACAGTATGTACAACTCATAGTGGGCCCTAGAGACTAGAAAAACCCTCTCATAGGTCTAGTATAATAAAAACCCAACCCTTGAGGCCATTTGCACCAAATCTGACATTATAAGAGGGCCTCATTTAAGCACCCCCTCTCCCTATACGAATCTGCTCTAGAGCAAGAGAAAGAAAGGGAGAAAGAGAGAAGAAAAAGATGAGAAAGGAGAAGAGAGAGACCTTGGGGTGTGGGTATTGGTGCACCTCCGCCCTCTCATCCTCTCTTTAGCCGCCTCGCCGTAGTCAGAGTCTTTGTTGGAAATTTTTCGATAATGGTTAGAGATAAGTGTTGAATCTCAAATATAATTTAGGATTTCAATAGTTGTTTATCTCAAATCTTACAAGCTTGTATGCTTATTTAGGTATTTGAATAATAATTTCCTAACACCATAACTCTATGGGCGCCATGGATCAAGTGGTTCGTCACAAGGTGCGGACTATTATCCTTAGGTGGCCTAATACCAATTCTACTACGAGTTTAATGATTATAATTATTAGGATGATGTGCTTGAAAAATCTATAGAGAGAACCTAGCCAAGACCCTACATGATAGGTCCCCCTAAAATCCATGAAATGATTGAATGTTGTTTATTTGTTTTTCAACATGATTAGGTTTAATTTTCGTGTGGCATGTTCATCCCATATATGATTTTAGTATAAACCTCCTTATGGCATGTGTAATTGCATAAAATCCTTGTTGTATGTTGGTGCTTGCATTAATCCTTGTTGTATGTTTGTGCTATGAATGATGTATAACTCTTGATCTTTTCAATACCCCACTACAATACACATTCACATTAATTTCGTATTTCGTTAGTAGTTGCATTGTAGAAATATCTGGATTTTATGTTTAATATATGAGGGCATGACTTCACTCATATAGAAGATGAATCCTTAATTGTTGGAATATTATTGAATGTCATAAACCCTGGGTTGGTCAGGGAACTGAAGTGGGAAAAGGTGGTCCCGTTAGTAGGATCATCCTGCAGCTAAACCAGAGGATTTGGACGGATGCGAATGGGCAACAGTAGTTGGACTACATGAGTTGCTAGTACTCGATGTCATCCATCACGTACTCGCCTGAACTCACACGGTGTAGTTCGCTTACTGACCAACCATGTTTGTTAACCCTATCTGCTCACGCCTGTATGGAACTTAGAACACCCTTCAACCATTGAACCCATTGATAACCATTTGAAACTGATCTACTGACTCGAAAGCCGGACATGGTGGAATGAGACACTATGTCCAAGCTGTCGGCATATGTTAGGGTGACGAGCCTCCCCGTAGTGATCGCGAGCGATATCTCTTCTTAGCACTCCTCATGTGTTTGAAATTAGGGATGAGGAACCCGATGGGATCAAGGATCACGGGGTCCTGACTTCGCACGTTGAGGGGCCTTGGCCTCGCAACTAGTTGAGGGCGATGATATGTTGGGTGTACCAATTTCCTCAATCTGCTGGATGAACGGAATTAACTAAATACTCGACTAACATTATCATTGCATCGCATTAGTTAGGATTTGACGACTCGGCAGTTGAGGTCGCAACGAGGGTGGTTAGTCATGTGCGATCGTTAGACGAGGTCGCTCGAGGAAGTGTTGTTGTGAGGGCATACATCATATCATAATACATGCATGTGTATTAACAAGATTAGTTAGAGATCTGTGAATGTATGCCTTTCATTAAATTCATTATATAATTAATGCTTATTGTAACTTAAGGCTAATAGTAACCACTGAGTTAGCTATTCACTCATACTCTGAGACAGTGTTTTAAAACACCAACTAGACCCTTTACTAGATGTAGGTGAGGTGAAAATCGATGAACTGAGCGAAGTGAGTAAGGATAGGAAAGATGAGCTTCTCTGCTTCTATAACTTTGGCGGATCCTTTTAGTTTGAGTTCGGGCTACCGCGGGGTATGGACTAAGGCCCTAGTCGCTTTGGGTCATGTATGGGTGAGACTAGTTCCGTATTTAGATGATTTTGAATTCGTGGTTTGGATATTGATATATTTAGTAGCAATTGATATTGCTTTATGACGTACTTATACTTCATGTCTTGCTAAATCTCTCATTGTTTATGAGATCATCCAAATGTAATTAAAATATGAAGCCCATTAGGGCACCCATGACACCTAAGAATTCGGAAGTCGAGTTCCTACACGACCCCTAAAAACCCGGGGTGTTACAAATTCATATTCGAATGAACATGCAGGGAGCAAAATCCCCTAGAAGAAGGCATCAACAGTGAAATCCATCAAATAAAACATGCATGTAGCAAAACCCCTAAATGGGAAGCTTCAATCCGTATTCGAATGAACATGCAGGGAGCAAAACCCCCTAGTGGAAGGCATCAACAGTAAAATCCGTCAAATAAAACATGCAGTTAGAAAAACTCCTAAATGGGAAGCTTCATTCCATATTCGAATGAATATGCAGGGAGCAAAACCCCCTAGAGGAAGGCATCAACAGTAAAATTTCTCAATATCCTCATCCAGAAGACATTAATTTTCGTAACAGGAGATCACAATATCCAAGATACAAGCTCCAATTTCTAGCAGAAATTGGTAGCTGGACCATACATGCAGGAAAAAATTCTCAATCAGGAAAGCATGAATATGGAATTAACACATGAAATATAAATGTGATTATCAAAGAAAAATAGATGGAGGCTTCTCTTCAGAAAGAGATGAAGGCATACCTTCCACCGAACTGGCTCAGATCAAACTCACATAGAGGAAAACGAACATAGAGGCTCGGGTATTAGCACACTTATCTCATTCGTGCCAAAAAAAAATTCTCCCACCATCCCCAGCGATTTCATGACTGCACGAACTGCTTCATCTCATTGTTCCGTACGTTGGATAGGAGAGTTTACTATGAGATGGGCTCGAGGTCGCAGCACGGGATGACAGACCATCCCGAGAGTGATTTCGTAATCCCTCAGTCTATTGTATCAATCCAACGAAAAAAAACATATCACGTGGGATATATCTCTCCCCAAATAAACACATGAGATCAACAGATCCGATATGACGATCTCATCCCTAGTAATACCGTGGAATTCGCCTGGCCAAACAGGCCTTAAATGATCAACATGATCAGGCTCATCTTTTACATGGATAGGGTATCTCTGGATATGTGACATGTTAAGAGAGAACTAAAAAGTTTCATGGTAATCTATGATACCGTTGTTGTATCCAATTATTTATGGAAGGGCTCATTTGTTTTTCAATTTACACCATAAATAGTGTAAATGAATAATTATTACTTCTCACGAGAGATGAGTTTACAATATAATTAGGCATCCAAAACCTTGGGGTAAATACATTGAAATCATATCAAAATTGTATTTGTAAAATCTATGGAGCCCACTATTATGTATGTGTCTTATCCACGCTATCAATCTATTTTATGTGCTCATTTTAGGACATGAGCTAAAAAATGAGACGGATCCAAAGCTCAAGTAGACCACACCATAAGTGACAAGAGGAATTAAACTCCTACAGTTAAAAGTTAAAATAAGCCTAAGTCCCATGTGGATATCTACATATCATCCAACCAATTCATAACATCACACAGACATGGATGAAGGGACAACACAAATATCGGCTTGATCCGAAACTTCATTGGCCCCTCAAGAAGAATTGAACAGTAAGCATTCACTTCCCCCATATTTCTTGTGGTGTGGTCTACTTGAACTTTGGATTTGGCTCATTTTTTGGGTCATGCCCTGAAATGAGCAAAAATAAAAAATAAAAAATGGATGAATAGCATTGATCAAATACACATCTAATAATGGGTCTACAGATTTTAGTGAAAAAAACTTTTTTCCTTGGCTCCGTTGCTTCAAGTGAATATTGCTGAAAATAAATACAACTGTAAGTAACAATACCTACTTACATCATATTTACATTGAAAAGTGGAAAACAAAGAGGCCCTAAAAGAAAATAAAAGCCATGCTAGACTAGCAAGAAACCTCATCTTTTCTAGCTAACATGATACACAGGCATGACATTTGATCAAAGTATATGCTAATTAAGCGCCCACCATGAAGATCACTTGGCACAAAAATCAAGATGACTTATGCACTGTCTATGCCATGATATCAAGATCAAAGGGTGGCCTATGAACTCTCTCTTCACTTAAAAATTTCCACAAATATAAGAATACCAACAAAAGCATATAAGCTAATCTACATAACAACAAAAATGGTATCAAAAGGAGATCAAAGAGAGAAAAACCACAGGTCCACTAAATCAAGTCTACTATATGAAAATGAAATTACAGTCTTTCTTTTTAAACAAACACTTACTTGATGATCACCTTCTCTTGCATATACAAAACTTTTATTTCATTCAAAGAGGAAAAACAAGATTCTTTAACCTTCTTAAAGAAATTAAAATTTCTCCATGCTCAGGTTTTTATATTCTAACTCTCTCATTTTTTTGCATCTCCATGACATCTCTCTCGTGAGAAATAAAAAAAGAGAGTCCATCGGGACCAAACACCCACCCCATATACATGTAGAGACATGCCTACACGATAAAGTGAGCCATCTGAACATTAGGATGGACCATCACACCTAATATAATTCAACATATGAGTAGAAACCCACATCGCATATGGATTAGCCCAATTGAAAAAGGTGATCATGAATGTGAGTACCATCATTTACATGGCATGGATGTCCCATACAACTTCCACTTGATGACAAAGAAGGGCTGCAGGTAAGTTAGCATGCAACCGGCTCTAGGTGAACTCTTCAATAAAAAATTTCCCCAAGATGCCCCCACAAGTTACCAAAATCAATCTCCTTTGTATAAATTTCAATGATGGACCAGTTGGAGTGGACCCGTGATGGTGACTTCTTGGTTGGTTGTGCTTGGCTGATCAGCCCATTCACACCAGCCGAGTCGACCACCTTCATGTCGACCGGTCTTGGTCAGCTACAACAACTGCATGCTAGGGCCACTTTTGTAAGTTGTAGAAGCATTATGGTCAAATCAAAACAGCTAATTTGCAAATTTTTTTTTCATCAGCCCAAATTTCGGACCATAGGTAGTGGGCCATGCCAATTCAAACTTTCTCATTTGCTTGTCTGCATGCAACCACTTAGTGGGCCAGAGTCGTCCATTTGATACTCTGGCAGAGTGCGATGGTTAATACGCAGGCACTAGGAAACTGGAAGCCTATCTTATATTATCTAAATAAAACGCAGGATCCACTATGGTTGGATTATCATTGCAAAATTAGATTGACTTAAACTTTCTAACCTTTTACAGGCAGTAAACACGTTTGCTTTTAAAAAAAATCATGCATCATGACCATGACTTCGTGGTCCCCTACCACCCACACGCATTCTTCTCCAACAACCTCATTGAGATGTGATGCCAGCCTAACATGCACATTGCGTGTGAGATGACATGCCAATGTGAAACGTGTGAACGATATGAACCATTTGTTAGGTGTGGCCCACCCACACCCAAAACTCAGGCCAATCCATTCATAAGTGGGCTACACTGTATGTTGAATATGGGATGTGGGTTTTTTTTTTTTTTCACGACTGTTTATTTTTAGCAGGGAAATGTTCATGGTGGGCCCCACTTGATAAATGGCCCATTGGAGGGTTTTATTAATTTGTGGGAACAAAATACATTCTAACCAATGACATATTTCCTATGTATAGATAAAATTGCAGCATAACCGAGCTGATTTTACAACTGTCCAGTTCTTTTACTAAATATCCTCCTACAGAATAGTAATGATTTTTAGATTTGAGATTCTTGGTATGGCACGAAAAAAAGATATGGCCCACCTGATGATTGGTGTAGCACTAGATACGGAAAATACGTACCCAAAAGCAAGTCATTGATAAGCTATATGTGAAAGAAAGCGACGTCCAACATTATAATTCAACGCCATTAAAATGATTCAAGTGAAGAATGAAAAACAATCAAAATGAGTATTTCAAAATGTATTGAAATTCCATGATCTTGAAATGGTAGGAAGTGTGCCTACACCAGCTATCAAGTCGGGCGGAAATGTTTTTAACAAGGTTTTAAAACCCAAACGAGTCATGTATGATTTGTGTAAGTGTGACATGGACTCAGCGGACCTGAACTAGTTTGACACCGCAAATCATGATTGAAAATAAGGGGTGACTAGGCCAAACTCCTCAACTCAGCTGAGTCACGACTCACTCAAGATTGAACGAGTCATTCCGAATCACTGATTCTGAAAACCATGATTTCTAAGCACCCCCAATCGGCAGAGTTACGACCCACTGAGGAGTCGTTCTGAATCACTGAGTCACAAAACCATGATTTCTAAGCACTCCGCTCGGCCGAGTTATGACTCGCTCAGGATTGAACGAGTCATTTCAAATCACTGAGTTATAAAACCATGATTTCTAGGCACCCATATGATATTTTTGTTGTTTTGTGGGCAGTTGAATCTGTGATTAGATGGGTCACGTTTCCAAGATAAAAAATCCACGGAAATCTACTCATAGTTTCATGCTTTAGTGTTTGACTTTAAGCTAGTTGAGTTTGATGAGCTTAGCCAATATAAGATTTGGGTTTTGATTTTGTATTCTGTAATGCAACTTGTCTTGAAAATTAGAAAAATATCCAATGCATAAAATATTAGATAGTTACAACTTACAAGAATAGTGAATCAGGTGCAATTAGCTGTCCATTTTTTAATCACATTGATTATTACTAACCATTTGATCGTTATCGGTTATCGGGCATCGCATGTGTGGGGACCACTATTTGAAGTTGATCACGACCAACCTACCCTTCTGTGGTGGTCCCCACATGCTACAGTTGCATCAATGCATATCCATAACTAACGGATACACTGAAAATTTAGTGTGCATAAAGAAGGTCTTGTAATTCCTGAGTTGTCAGGGCCCACCATGATGTATGGTTGGCATCCAACCTGTGCATTACATGCCACCCTGTATCCCAAAATTCAGCATGATTCACAACTTAGGTGGGCCACACTAAGAAGTTATCTAAGAGTGTAGATTCGATGGTGATTGATGTGATTAGTAAAGTTGGTATAGTTCGGATAGTGTATTTTATGTGAATTAAAATTTAATTTACATCAAATACATTAAAGGCTTTTTATTTTAAAATTATATCAAACGTAATTTATGTTTTGCTCTTCCATGGGCCCTACTACGATGCATGTGTTTCGTCTATTCCGTTCATCCATTTTGCTACCTCATTTTAGGGAAAGTGGATTTCTTACATAAGCCTTTGGCATGAAGTTTTTGAGCAAAAAACTTAGGTAGAGGCCAACGTGGTGTTTGTGAGAAATCTATTGTGTCCATCTATTTTTTTAACTCATTTTAAGACTTGAGAGAAATATTGAATAGGATTTAAAACTCAAGTGGTCTTCACAAATGGAAAAGGTGTTTAGGGAAATTTCAACCGTTGATATCTCTCTAGGCTCAACAATGATACCTACAAGCCATTTGTACCATTCAAAAGGCCATATTTATTAAGATGAAATGAAAAAATAAATATTATCTTAATTCAAAACTTATTTGGCCTCTTGAATATTTTAACTGTGGACATTTAATCTTCACATTTTCGAATCACTTGAGTCTTTGTCATTTATAGCATCATATGTTAAAATGAGATTAAAAAATGAATAAACAAGATAGATTTAACACAAACATCTCAGTGAGACGCACTTAAGTTTCCAACAAAATTCACGTCCCATTTTAGGGGATGAACCCAAAAATAAAGCGATTCAAATCTCAGGTGGATCACATCACATGAAACAAGGGTGATTGAACACCTAAGTTTTATATCTAAATGATCGATGCAGGTTTTGGATTCTTTACAAGTCATGGGTGGGCCCCATACAGCTCACATCAGAACGTATGGGATTATTTCTCATTAATCATTCCTCTATATTAAATCAGTTTCATAACTATATTTTATCAATGTGTGACAATAACGAAGGTATGATGATGTAATGTATGGGAATAGGGAAAGCTACTTGCAGGTTGACATGTGCACGCGTCAAAACATGTGGCCAGCATGTGTCAATGTGCACACGTGTGCAAAATTTGGGGCATTCATGAGGCAGGTGGGCCCCACGGAATGTTTCTCAAATAAAATAGATTTGGACCGGTCATTCACCCTTTAGGCTACATGGAAACGAAGAAATACGAGCCGTCCTCTATCTGATCGATCTGACACGAGGCCAGACACTTTCATCAAGAGTTCCTGCCTGATGAACGTCCCAGTTCTCACACACGTGTGAGAAACAGCGTTGCATCTGGATGGTGGGTTTCATGAGTAGATTGAATGGAGATAAACACCATCCTCAATAATTTATGGAGAGTGGTGGGACCCATCGGAAGGGTGACCAGCTGTCCATCTAAACCCCCATTATATATATATATATATATATATATATATATATATATATAGAAAACCTTTAATACTCTGGCAGGGTTCGATGAATGATGCTCAGGCACTTATTCCAATTTGTGGTCCCGGATTACACTTATCGTGAACCGAAAGTTACGTCGATTCGATTAAATGACTTTTGGGTTGGTGGACATCGTTTGGACGGTTCAAAATGAATAAAAAAATAAAAAATCAATGGCCATATTTTAATAAATAAGTGTCCGCAAATCATAGATTAAGATTGTTTAACCAATCTGATTTGGGGAGTCTGACAGCGACGGTGGGTCCACAATTTAACCGATTTAGTTTGATTTAGTGCATGCCACGTGTATAATTTCTTCACGCTTGTGTATTAAGTTTCATACTCTGCAGAGTATCAAATAACCTCTCCTGTACATGTGAGCCCATCAAAGCATCTCATCTCACGAAAAGTGGATTGAATATTGGTAGCCTAACAAGCAACAAACAAGTATGGGTACACGTCAACCTGGCACGCGTATAGCACATCCGAGCCATGTATAAGGTGGGCCCCACTGCATAAATTATCTGGCCAGACCTTGCTGTTTGGTTTTTGTAGTTGGTGATTCATGCATAAAAGCACGGTCGAAAAAGAATCCATCCAATGTTTTCATAGATGTCTGACCACCACATTGTCAAGCAGACAAACGATCTTCTCTGTGGGTCCCACCTGATACTTGGCTTGACTATCGTGATACTTGGCTTGACTATCGTAAGAACGAGCCAAGTTTGCATGCGTGTGCACGCCTAAGGAGCGAATTCTGCTTATTTTGGGACAGGCGATTTTCATTGTGGGGCCCACCTCTCGGACGGGTGAGATGTCCTCTAATGTCATACGTGCTGAAGTGACGTCACCAAGTTCGATGGGCCCCACCATGAGATATGTGTTGTATCCACACCGTCCATCCATTTGGAGAGATCATTTTAGGGAATGAGACAAAGAACGAGGCAGACCTAGAGTAGTAGTGGACCCCACCACAGAAAACAGTGGGGAGAGTGACGAGCACCATTGAAACCTTCTCAAGGTCCACCCTGATGTTTATTTGAGATCCAACCTGTTCATGAGTTAAAACGGACATGAAAGAAGGGGGAAAAAAACATATCAGCTTGATCGAAAACTTTGGTGGACCTTAGAAGATTTTAGTGGTGGGCATCACTCTCCCCACTGTTTTCTGTGGTGGGTCCACTGTAGCTTTGGATCTGAATAATTCTTTGAATCATGCCTTAAAATGATGTCTTCAGATGGATGGACGGTGTGGATGCCAAACATACATCATTGTGGGGCCCACGGAACTTAGTGACGTCACTTCAGCAGCAGTCTCTCTACTCAACTCAACGCGTCAGTAGCTAATCCGCGTCCCCGCGTGAGTGTCATCAGGCGTGCGCCACGTCAACCACTTTACGTGTGGCATGCATACCTGCTAATTTTGGACATTCTGAATTGTGGGTCCCACTTTGGATGGAGAATAGACTGAAAATCAGCGTGATTGGAAAAGCGTCTAGCTTCAGATCTGGCCGATTAAAATTGGACAACTGACAATTTTCTGCTCAACCATCACAGTCAGATGGTTAGGATCGTCCAACCGGTTGGAATTCCAGTCCATCGATAATAGTGCTCACGGGTCTATTACCCTGGTGGGGTCCAGTTAGCTGGATTTCAGCCTTTTCTATTTATTTATTTTTCCTTATTTTATTCTTTTTGGTAAGTGGATTTCGTGTTGGTAACTAACCCACAGCTGCTTGTTTGACCAGAATGGGATGTGCGCCCCCTGATTTGTTCGTCAGAGGTCATGTTGAGCCATACCCTATCCTATCCATGATGTGGGCCACTAGATGAACGGTTCTCATCTCACCTTATATTTCAGAAATATCCATTCATAATTTATTTTATTTCACTTACAATAATGTGTGTCGATGTTGTACTTGGCAGAGGCCTCTCTGAGATGCGTGGCAATGGGTCGGGTTCTGCCGGTGGGTGGGTCTACTGGCCTGACACACTTTTGAGGTGTGTTCAAGCTTGGGCTGGACGAGATCTGACCCAACTATGGCTTAAAATCAGCGCATTGGGTATTGTATCATCCAACACAAATGGACCCTAGTTCATCATGCATCTATTGGGTAATTTTGGATTGAAGTAGTTGCTTGTTCAATGTAAGGTACTGGTAATGATGGTACTGATTTCGGATGATACTTCAAATCATGGGCCTGATTTGCCCATGCTGTTTGTGTTGGAAAATATATTGAAAAACTGAAAAATAAAATTATTCAGTTCTAACACTGTACTGAAATCACATATAAATACTGTATTTAAAGCTGGATTTGCTTCCTTAACAATTGTTAATAGGTTACAAGACATTTACTTAGAAATTCCTCAAACGTAGTTGATTGCCTAACAGATTGGATTAGTGGCTGTCTAGCAAAAACTTTAGAAGGAGAAATTTTTGGAGGGATCAAATGGATTTTGATGAGGCCTGTTGGGGTTGATGATTCCGAATTAAAATAGTTTAGTTTATATAGGTACTAGAAGAGTTGACTATTGCCATGTAAACAGGGACATTTTAAATTGTTGGACCATCCAAGCAAATCTGTTTCAAACCGTTGTGGCTTTTAAGGGTATTAGCCGTTTTCAAAACAACTGACAATTTTGAATTCATAGATCTAATCGTTCTCACCGCCCAAGCATGCTCCAATGCATGTTGGAATACGCAAACTGAGCATCTCATCTTTCAATTCTTCAAGTAAGAATACTACCAACACAATCACTTATAAACTATAATATTCCTTTGTTTTTTTTTTTTTTTTTTAAATAATGTGCAGGACTTAAGAAAATGTAATTTTTAATTTGAAAATTTTAACATCATTTTTTGATGGAAAAACAAAAATTTCAAAATATTTTAATTTTTTAAAATCAAAGTTTCAATAGTTTGCCAATTAATGAATTAGGACCATGTCTGGAGATTTAGCCCATTATTTTAAGCCCATGTGCATTCACCGAAGGTTACTTTTGACCGATGACTTTGGGAATATACCGCATGTATGAAAAATACATGATATTCATGTATGTTTTAGAGAAGCCTTTTGATTTGAACTTTTTCCTTCCTCTATTTTTGAGTTGAGCAAACGCTCTTTAGAAGAGTGAATACTCATGCTCCGCGTGGCGATTCAACTCTAATTGTAGAGGATTGTCAGTTTTCAGCCACCTCTGCAGTCCTGCCCTGCCATCATCAATGACTTTCTAGATTACCCTACTCAGTTCCAGACGCCAAACAAACTAATAAAAGATTTGTACACGTGGATAATGCGTGCATGTAATGTATGTTTCCTCTAACTGGGACATGTATTCCTTGTTAAACATGAGTTCGATCATGCCAGGCTTGTTGGTTGGCTGATCAAATCAGGTCCAGCCAAGCTTGGACCTAATGAATTTTAAGTGGGTTGTGTCAAGCCACAGGATAACAGGTCACAGATTTAGTCTAGCCGGCAATTCTCTGCCTGTTTAGTAAATATATTTCGTTAATATTCCTTAATATGCATAGATACACTATTCTCTAATAGCTTGAGCATTTAGAGCAAGTTATTCTTTAATGTGATATAAGAGCATAATATAAATTATACTCTCATCGTGAAGTCTAATGCCTAAATACCTATATTACTCAAACTTAACCTCTTGACAAAATATCAAAGAATAGTGCCAAGCTGAGTAATCTTTTTAGGCCTTTATTTACACCTAAGCATAATTTGAATTTATGCCCAAGCTCATCTCATGGCCCTTATTTTTTTAATCAAATTCAGCCTAAAATGGTTTGAGCTCGGTACATCCACTTTAGTACACTGATAACCAGAGCAAATTATGTTTGGGCGCCCCAGCCTCACCCAAGACGGTGCAACCCCTATTATTGGGCCTACCTTGATATGTGTATTTTATATCCCGTTACCCATTTGTTTTTCAAGTTCACTTTAAGGCATGAGCCCAGAAATAAAACACATCCATTCCATATCTTAGGGGACCATACCATGGGAAATAGCAGCTAGACTGCAAAAATTTTGAATTAAGCTGTTTTTTTTTTTTTTTTTTAAGAAAAAAAACCTTTGTTTAGATTTGTGTGACGTTATCAACAGATAAGATGAAAAAGAAACATTAGGGAAACATCACAGTGCCCTACAAAGGTTTCAATGGTAGAGCATTCAATCACCATTGTTTCCCATAGTGTAGTGCACCTGTAATTTTGATCTACTTCATTTTTGGGCTCATACCCTGAAGTGAACTGACAAAACAGATGGATGGTGTGGATGTAGAATACATACATCAAGGTGGGCCCTACGGTATGGGCCACACCATCTTGGGTGAGGCCGGGCCGCACCTAATCCTGCTCCCACTGTTAATGCCTTGGTAAAAAATTGGAACGGTCGACTTATTAGTTGGGCCCGACGAGTGAAAGAAGGACGGATGGTTATAGCAATGGCCAACTGTCAGCATTTTATGTTTGTTGGGACAGTGACATTTTGCCGGGGCATCTACATTTTGGGCCCAGCTGATGAGTGGCGTGGATCTCACGCCTGTGCCCCACTAGTAAGGGCGAGTCCTTTCTTGCATGCTGAGGTATATTCTACATGCGTGTGCAGCTGACCCATACGTCCCATGACACACGTGTAGCATACCTGAGCCGTTCATTAAATGGTGGGCCCAGCACGAATATGACCTGTCCTAGGAAAATGGAGGACAGAAGAAAATTTCTAAAAGAGAATTTGATACTCTGCGAGTGTGATGGTTGATACACGGGAACTAAGAACTGGTGCATGTGGCCAATAAGTAACTCAAATTAAACCGGCCAAAGGGTGTATCCCATGGATCACAATCCAAACTAATTACTTAATTAGTTGACTGGTGCTCACGCAATTCAATCAAAAGCAAAGCTATAAATGTGATTGAGAGCTTATATTTGGTTTTTTGTATGCAAATAAGAAGTGTGTGTCAGAGTTGTACTGGCCAACCATAGCCAGTGACTAGCGATTCGGTGATTTACTGAAGAGAGAATTCTTTTTGCTTTGTGTATAAGGATTTTTCTTCCATCAATGACTATAGCTAATGTGTTTCTTAACAAAATAAAGATGAACAAATAAATAAAAAGAATACTAAAATAATATTGATTTTGTTAACATGTGAAGGGAGTTTATCACAATTGATATAATATCAAAATAAACAAAATGGGAGATAAATGCCTGATTGGGCAGGAAAAACAAAATATCGATATGAATTGTCAACGAGATGTGACAAAAAAATGATCATTCAAGTACAAACTCGGTTTATCATAATTGGAAAAGCAGATATTTAATATATTTTTATTATATTGTAGCTATGTCGTTGGACAATTGGTATAATATCAAAATAAACAAAATGTGAGATAAATGCCTGATTGGTCAGGAAAAACAAAATATTGATATGAATTGTCAACAAGATGTGACAAAAAATGATCATTCAAGTACAAACTCAGTTTATCATAATTAGAAAAGCAGATATTTAATATATTTTTATGATATTGTAGCTATGTCGTTGGACAATAGCAATATATGTTAGAATTATATTATATTAAGATAAGATAAACGTAGAGTATAAAAGAGATGGATTGTATGTTACATGGGCTTCAAAGCCTTCATGTAATTATGCTATGTTAAGATAATATAAATATAAAGATAAATATAAAAGATATACATAGTATTTGTGTGTAGTTTATATTTGGCATGGCATTAAATTCTTCATTGCATGGTACTTTTATAAGCTTTTGAGAGACGGTGGACTTGCATAAATTTTAACATTGTAAAAAATTTGAATGATCAAATGTGTAAATCTTCTTAATTATCCCACATAAGTATAATTTATCGCATGCGGCCATGTGTGTAAAATATAAATTATTGCTTATATAATCAAATCATGGTTAGACTCTCATATAAAAAATTTGTTAAAGTTTTCATGTCACTTAACTTTGGCATTTGTAGAATGTTATTGGCTTTGGCATTTAATACTTTCTTATGTGTAATCTCCGATTGTTATGAAGTTTTTTAGATAATTTGATTTGGTTACAATAATATTTCTCTTTTTGTTAACTTGTTAGTATATTCGTTGTCAGTTCATACTTCATTATTAGTCACCCCCACTAGGGAATCGATAACAAGACTTCAGTATTGAAACGAGTCATCTTTCACTCGGTCTACAACTTAAGCTATGAATCTAGTTAGATATAAACAATACCTTTAATGCCAATACATGGCAACATCTCATTGGTCCAAACTGGATGCATTGAAAATGAGCGTAAACAAGTGAAGTTGCCTGGGCTGTACAAATTCAGCAAAAAGGCCTCAGTGAATTAGAGCCGATTAGGTGATAACCTCTCAGTGGGCCATTCCAATTCCTGCAGTTCAATTTGAGTTAATGCAAGCAACGTGTACAAGTTCCGAGTGCCGGTGTATCAACCATCGCACTGGCAGAGCATCTTCTTGACTGTTTGGCAGTTATTGACGGTTCGGTAGTGCACATGCATGCACTCCCATGACAACAGTTCGACACCACTGAAAAATTGGTGGTGACTCTTGAGCTGCACACACGGTGTAGTATTATTGAAATCCAGACCTTCCAAATCTCTGATCCACTTGTAAATAGAGCACAGTTACTCGGAGAATATAATAGTAGCCATATGGGGTTGCCTTTGGAATTTGGGCCACTCACATTTTAACTTTCAACACTACCAATTTAATACCGGTCGTGGATTGCGTGGTGAACCCAAGGCCAAAGTGGCTACGTGTGCGAGGATTCTGTGGGGCCCACCATAATGTATGTATTTTATCCCAGCTGTCTATCCGTTTTGCCATCTCATTTTTGGGGCATGATCTCAAAATTAAAGTATATCTAAAGCTCAAGTGAATCACACCATAGTAAATCTTAAGGATGATAAGGTCCACTGTTGAAACCATAGTAAGGGCCAAAATGATGTTTATTTGTCATCTAAAGGTTAGATAAGGCCACACATACCTTTAAGAAGAGAAAACACAAATATCAACTTGATCCAAAACTTCCGTGGCCTCAAGGAAGTTTCAATGGTAGGTGTCCAATCCCCACTACTTCCTGTAGTGTGGTCCACTTGAGCTTTGAATCTGCTCAAATTTTGGTCTCATGCTTTCAAATGAGCTGGGAAAACAGATGGATGGCGTGGATGAAACACATATAGATCACAGTAGACTCCACAGAGTGCTCACACCACGTAGCCATGTGGTGTTGGGTTCACCACTCAATCCGCGTCCTTTCCAGGGCAAGTCAACTATCATAGGCGTCCAAAAGATATTTATTAATTTGGGACCATTCAATATTTTCAATCTAGATCATCCATTTTAAAAAATCATTACAGTATCCTTTATTTTTTATAACAACCTAAAGTAAGGGCCACCATTTGGACGGTTCAATTTCAGAGAAATAATAATTCTACATGTACAATTTCTAGGTGCATGTTTATGAACCATGAAAAACCGCCGGAGTATAAAACTCTCTAGAGAGCTTTCGCTCCACATTGCAACTTCCGATCAGAAAGAAAAAGGTACTCCTCTGTCTTTCCTTTTCTCTGATATAAACAAAATTCAAATCACTTGCAAGAATTTCATTTTAAATTCTAAAGAAAACCAGAAATTCATTTTTATCTATTTTTCCCTTCTTCATTGATTTTCCAGGGCTGTTTTTGCAATGGAAGATTCTGTGAGAAGGAAACTGACAATGCAAAACGAGGTTTGTTCTCCACCTTTCATTTTTGCTTATGATTTCAATTGCAATTTTATTGGAGACGCGTTTGGCTGCTGAAAAATAAAATCTGATTTGTGAGTTTTTTTCTTCTTTCTTTTTTTGGGGAATTGACATATACGCCTTCATTTTTGTTAGAGTAGAACACTTTGGTACTCGTCTAGTATCAAAAGTAGAAAAGATGCATGAGAGAACTGTATAGATTTTTCGTAACACTCCTTTCGTACGTAACTGAAACTCATTAGTCAAAAGCTCAGATTTTTTTAATTGGAATATAGTAATTAACGTCATTAAATGCTAATGATACTGTTAAAAATGGAAATCGAGATCGTGTTGATTATCATCACCGAACTAGAGTGGGAAAATGCCCCGAGACTGGGAATCACAATGGGCAGTATGTTCTTCCAGATCATAGGAATTGTCTTGTGTTTTCTTGTTGTGTATCAAGGGGTTGCTAAAACCCCCTTTATAGCCACTAATCTACCATCCCAATGGTTGGATCTTCGATACCCTAAAATGAAATGCCTCCACATGCTTTAGAAATGCCAACAAGAGTTTGATCTTCAATTAAACGGTCGCAAACTGATATTTTGAAAATAAGTATTATTTATTGTAATAATAACATATTAGAAAGTTTAAAGACTTGATTGGCAAGCCATTGTGAGGATTACCTAGGATCTCCAACGTGAATGGCCAAGGTCAGGAGAGATTTATCCTACAAAATATACATTTTTATGCAGTTTTGGGTGTGTGCATCAGTACCAATGTTTAGAGTTTCAGTGTGTAGAGTTTTGACATCGTGAAACAAATGTTGTTGCCAATGGCTTAGGTTGCATGGATTCACTATTGAACTGAATTGTGACAATTAGGTCAATAAACTGGAATTGACCAAATTGTGGTTACTTCCCTTAGTATTCATATTGAAGGACTAGTATCACGATCCAAGTGCTTCCCCCAAACGAAGACCATGCGGCACTCTCCTGATAGCCCCTTTCTGAATGAGTTTGCCAACCTGCCAAGTGTAGCCAAGCTACTTTAAGAGCATAGAGAGCACAAGAGTGTTAAAGGCAAGAGAAATTATATTTCACTGATACTTGAGAAATCTTACAACTTTCTGAGATGTCTCCCAGATGATGAGCCCTCCCCCTTATATAGACCTAAGAACCTTCTAGTCTCCTTACATAGATGACTAGCAATAGAGAAGGCAATAGAAATCTTTAGAATGTTCTAGAAATCTCTTCACAACTCTTATCTTCTCCAGAACTCTCTAAATTATATGTATAGAATCTCTAGTGTACAAGTAGTGCCCAAATGGCTAAGTCGATGAGGGCATGGAGATATCTTGTTGTGACACTAGGCTCCAAATTGTTTTTGTGTTACTTTCAAATTGGATTTGAAAGGAATGAAATTGTAGTTTGGGTGGTACTTCCTCGTAACCTTGTTATGGATACTAAGGAACTCATCATCATCATCTAAGCTTCATCCCAACTAATTGGGGTTAGTTACATGAATCTTGTTCGTCCATTCCATTCTATCAAGGGCCATTACTTCAGTTAGACCATAGGTCATACTAAGGAACTCATCTGCAATATTTTCAATTCCCTTGATTGAAATCATTGTTACAAATCTATTCAATAGGTATTGAAATGCATCCTTACCTAATTGTGGTGTTGCTCTACTAGCTTGTTGCATTATTCATGGGCTTTCCCAAACTTTCAGGATTGATGGTCTAATCCACAGGTGACTTTGGATGCACTACTGAATTGAATTGCAATAATTAGTTCAATAGAGAATAAATTCCTAAGTTGTATTTACATTCCTTCTAATTCTATACCGAGTGAAGGCTCCCAACTGCAATTAGTTTTTCTTATGCATTACTTCTAATGTGTTAAATTCCTTCTAGTGGAGTACCTTTGAGTTGGACTAGAAAGGAACGGCTTTAATATGGGAGCTACTTCCTCATTATGAATACTAGGAAACGAAACATCATTGCATTTTTGTCATTTTTTCTTGACCATCTCAGTTGTGCATCCAAACATAGCCCCAGTCTTTTAATCTGCCAGCTTCTCGACTCTCAAAAGGAAAACAAAAAGTTAATACTTTTCCAAGGTAGTAGGTGAGAAAGGACCCTGTTTTTTCATCTCTATATCTTCTCTTATACCTTATCTTCAAAACTTGAGTTGCTGCCTATGAGAATCACTATGTGTGTCACATCTTATTCAAATTTGATTGGTCTCAAATGATTGCATGTGGAATGTATTAAACTCCCCAAGCTTGATTTAGACATTGACCACATTCCTATAGATACTACCATTTTACAAACAATGCATACGGGAAAATTCCAGTGTCTTCATGTAGGGATTGGGAAACAAAGTCAATTCTCTAAATAGTGGTAAAGAAGGGAGCGAAGAAATTCACGTCCAACTATATTAGAAGCAATAGTTTGAAAAAAGAGAAAACTTCCTTCACTAAAAAAAGAAAAGAAACTAAAAGAAACGACACATGAATTTTCCAACCCAAACCTCTTTATTTATGCTTCTACAAAGTACCCACTTTAACTCTCTCCGGAACTATTTTACCTAAGCTAAGACAACCCAAATCCAATCGAATAAAAATTCAAGATAAAGACTTGACTATACTATTCAAGGATTGAATGCTTGCCATATATAGCCAATCAACACTTACCCAAAACCTTTCACACTATAAAGTGTGTGACCAAATCAGCATTCCAAATTGCACTACCAACCCATCTCTCAAAGTTTGACTCAAATCCAAACAGGTACCTCCCAAAGCCTCTAAAATACATGATTCATGACTTATGCCATGTACTAAAGATCCTCTTTATACGTAAATTCTAAGTAAAACCGTACTCCTAAAATAAACCTTCCTAAACACAAACACAAACTCGTAATTATGTTTTACTTCAGGTGGACCATAGTTGACTGCATTGCAGCTTCGTTTAATTCACCTTGGGAGACAGGGGCAACCCTAAGATACTTAGAACCAGTGGTAAGTACTAAGTAGTAAGAGCAAGGTATTCAATAACGGTAACAATGGCTGTAAAGGCCAGCCTTATAGCTGTTACAACACAGGCTATAAAGTCTGTTACAGCCCCTGTAATGGTCATTATGGCCCTGCAGTGGTCAATTTTTTTTTGCAGAAGAAAATTTATTTGCCTTATATCAGACTGTTATGGGCTCATATTGGCCCATTATGACCCTATATCAGCTTGTTAGGGTCCCTTAATGGCTGTTATAGGGCCATTTAACGGACCTTTTTTTATTTATTTAAAGAATGGGCATTACAACACCATATCGTGTAACAGATCCCGGCATTATTGTTAATGCCATTATGTAACTCTTTTTTAATGCCATGAGTAAGAGAAAAAATCCATAACCAATGGTAACTAGTAAGAGGGAAAAAAATTCATCATTTCCACCGAGGATCTGCAATGTTTTTCATAACATTATCGCATAATAGAGCGCACCCTTGGGATACAGATACATATTCGTTATCGCATGGGATATACCTATTGTATCTTGTAATGTATCTCTTTTGTTGTGAAACATTGGGAAATTGGTCGATTTTTTTCAATGAAATTTTAGGGATTGTTAAAAACAACATCAATACATACTTAGAAATCAAAACATTATAAAAAACAAGTGCACATAATAGGTTTCCTTTGTATGGGGTCCTAATCTATCTGCTATCTAACTGAAATGATGCAAGTATATTCAAAGTCAATTCATATAATCTATAATGTATGGAAACACAACCAATACATTCCAAAGCAAAAGAGGAAGTAGAAAACTAGAAATATGCCTGTGAATAATGTGTATGGTTTTGGCTCATACCCCCATAGAATTGCGCGGTGGCTTAAGATCATCATCTCCATCTTGATGAAGTTGGGTATAGATTTGTTGCTTTACAAACTGACAATACTATGCCCAGGTCATAGTTGAATGATACCAGTGAAGACACTCTCTAATATAATGCTGGTACTTATCCTCTATGATTTAAGAAAATTTTGATTTTTTCCAAAATTTTCACAAATCGGCCCATTTTCCCCGAATTCCAATATTAGAGTGTATGTGATGATGATTTCATAAAAAAACACTCCTAAATACTCTGAAATAGGGGCCAATTGACTGCTGATCGGAGGGGCTTGGATGAGTTTTTTTTTTTTTTTTGCCTCAGACCTGGATTTCCCATGCTTTCATACAATAGATATCTATTTTTTTGCCCTCAAACCCATATTTCCCACGCTTTCATACGATATTTGGTGCTATCAACAAATATCGTTGATATGAAATATTTTTGTTGTTGTAAAGGATTGGTCATGATATCTTGCAATATTGCGTGATATTTGCGATACCATGTGATGTATTAAGATATATCCTACAATACGAAAAAATTTAGACACTACTTGTGCGTTTTGTATCGCACAAGTGGGATACAAAATATATTGTGGGTTATATCTGTTGATATCGTCAATACTGAAAACATTGGGGGCCTATTTGATAAGTGGGAATCTATGGAAAAGGAAAAGAAAAGTGTAATCGTTAATGTTTTCTCTTGTTTGATTTGCAATCATTACAATTTTCTACTACAATTTTCAAGCATAAGATACAAGGTGACCCTTGTGAATATTTCTACTTACAAATCAAACGTACCACTTAAAATGGCATCCCTCGGAATCCATATTTCAATAGCACCTTGGGAAATAATAATTATGGATTCTTTTGTTTTCCCATGGATTCCCACTTATCAAGCAGGCCCTAACTAGAATGGCAGCTTATCACAAGGGACCCAAAATAAATCCATCTAGACTAGGGGCTTTATTCCAGCAAATGATAAATTTCAATGCAGTAGTGACCTTTTTTCAATATCTCATCAAAAGAAATCTTCCATAAATTTTTTTTTTTTTTTTAAAAATCTCATCAAAAGAAGTTCAAATTGTTGTCCTTTTAGTATGGTATCCATGTTGCGCTGGTGTTTTCAGTACCATTATCTTGTTGTCTCTTCATACTGTCTATCGTTTCAGCATGCAAGTTACCTTGATTAAGCTAGATTATGTCTTACTGGTCCAAGAATCTCTTTGGTTTCTAATGCTCCATTTGTCTGTTTCTAGGCACGATCTTTGTTTCTAGGCAGGATCTTGATATTTGTGTTGGATTATATGCTACATTATGAATGTCCATTGTCTCATTCCTGGTAACTATTGTGTTAGGTTCTCAAATGGTTGGAGGACTTCTCAGAAAAGCTGCAAAAGAGAGCAGATGCTACCACAGTGGAAGTACTTGGGTTGCTAGACCAGACTGAAGTTGTTAAGCGAGATCTGAAGAACACTTTCAATTCTTTTCGCAACCTCTCCTATCACCGATTTATTGAAAATGCAAGTATTGCTTTCAGCAGATACACTTATTTATCTACCTACCTGTGGTGTTCCAATGGATACAATTTGAGTAGAGATGCTAGTTTTCAACAATTTTTCCTTTCTGCAAGGTTTTAGATGAAATGGAAGCTTGATTGGCATGAGGGTTAATTTTTTCTACAAGCTTTTGTGACTGTTACATGCACGGTTTAAAATTTCATCCAATGCAATAGGGATTGCATGTTGTAAAGTTTCGGCCCTCTAGTGAATGATACACTATGGATATGTGCATGCATCACTGATACAATGCTAAAACTTGCGAAAATTCATGATGTACAGAAGGTATTTCCTATGCATCATCCTACATGTACTGATATGTTATTGTTTTGGGAGCTGTCTGCCTCGTGCTCCAGTATCGATATTTTAAACTAAGGTTGCTTTCAAGGCTTTAACACTTAGTATGTGTCAACTTAGCCATGATTAGAACTGATGCATAAATAACGAGAATATTTCAATCTTTATTTATTTATTATTATTCCATGGATTATTCCCCTTGTTAACATGCACAGAAGGGAGGAGATGTATGAGATGAAAATATCACTTACAGTTCTGGAAAGACCAAGTCAGGTATGAATTGGTGGATCTTGTATGAAGAGTATTGGAAAAGAAGGGATAAATATATGGAAACTTGGTGTATCTGCCCATCCATAAAGGTTGAGTCTCCATCACAATGGGCCATATCATACAAGCGATTCAGCTATTTTAGATACGTATAGGTCGACTCGTCTGATTCGGGACAGGTATCTGCCGAGTCACGTCGCTTATATACAAGTTGCTGGTTACATAGGTGATTCAAATTGGTGACCTTTGACACTGAGTCAACTTGGCTGAGTCATGACAACCAGGCCATGTCTTGGCTGGATGCCATGATCCTTTTTCCATGTGCTCTGGTGGTTTGATTAGTTATACTGCCAGTATCGGCTGACATTTGCATTTATTGGACTTCATGTAATATGTTATCTGCTTTGATATTCTCTTGTTTGAGAAGCACCATCTCCCTTGGATGCAGAAAATATCCGAAGAAAAGATAACCGACAGTATGAAGGAAGACATAAAAAATTCAGTTCATGCAGGCATTCCTGCTCAGAGTTATGAAGTTGACATATTGCCAAGATATAAGGAGGCTTTATCCCTGGGCCTGAGTTCGTACAAGCATCACTTTCAGAAAACAAAGATAACTGCATCAACAGATTCTGTTTTCAAAGTATGTTTCTCTGTTTGTAATGTCTTCTTATATGCTTGGTTTTTAGATCTAAAGCTGATTATTACTATTTTTAAAGTGTTGACTGTCCAAAGAGACATGAGTTAGCTTTTTCTGCAATCTGTGATGTTAATCAATAACAATGCCATATGTACAAAGCCAAATCTTGGTGACTTTAATTGCTCTTCGCTGCCAACTTCTCCATTTAATGAAGATAATGTCCTTTTTCTCTTTTCAACAAAGATAAATTCTGCTTCACTGTGGAAATTAGGCAGCCATATATATTGCCTCTATTCTCGTTTTCCATGAATGAACTAAACATACAAAACTTCATTGTCACTTTGTTTGAGAGAAGCTGACAGCTAAAATTCTACATACTGCATTTGTTTGTTCTGAGGATCAATATGTGGACGTTTTCACCAAGGCATCATCATCTCACCACTTCAAGCACATTATCGGCAAGCCTGGCATATATGATATCCATGCACCAGCTTGAGAGGGAGTGTTAGAGCACATGGTTCTTTCTTATATGTGCAGAGCTCCATCCCAGCATATTCTAGCATACATTGCTCTATGGTACTTCGAAATACCCTATAATTTTTGTGTCTCTTTTGGATTTATTTTTTGCTTATCATTGTAACGACCTTGATTATTAAAATTCCACATGTTCTCCCCATTTCCCCTTTTCCTCCTTTCCCCAGATTACAGACTGAAATAAGGATTATCTTCACACAATATATTTCTGCACACTGGGACCATTCGATGGTGAGTTTATGGGGGTACATAATCCAATCAGTGCATGGATAAATTGCAAGAAATTGGAATGTCTTAGTTACCCATGAAAATATCCAACCAACCATACCTTCAATTTCATACTTGGATTTCTTGGCCAGCAAAACAGAGAAGAAAGCTTAGCTTTCTAAACATGGAATAGGCAGGATGCCAGCAATGGCAGGAACAGTTGATGTAACCAGATTGCAGATCGCTACATATGCTGTCCCATCAAAGCTCTGGTCATTATGTTTGAGATCAGGCCATATATCTTTTTCAAATTCTTGCAAGCAGAAACAAATGGTTGATACTTTTGACCTTAACTGGGAAGAAGGAATCAAATCTGCATGCATCAGATGAACTGATCGTATGTTCTGAATCCACTGAAAGTTGCACATGTAGCTTGAGGCCCATTCACATTTACTTTCTGCGGAAGCACATGGGGATTTCTATGTCCATATGTGGTGGAGGAGAAGTAAATGTGTTTCTATAGAAATTAAAAAGGGGACGCAATCATAAGCCAATCAAATTACCCTTGGGATCAAAGACTTGAAGTAGTTAATTACCAACTGTTCTTGAAGAGTTTGACCAATAGTTATGACTGTCGTTGCAGCATGTTGTACTGGAAATTTAACCACCCAAAAATCTAGGAGGTTCAAATTATAATTTATGCTTTTTTGATCAGTAAAAGTATAATCCATATTCAGTACTCTCATTGCAGGAAATGCCTATCCCAATTACTGTAGGAAATGGAATTTTTAAGTGAAAATGCTGATAGTTGAATCTTTTTCCATGACTTTATAAAAATTATTGTATGAAAATTGTGAGTTCCACCTTGTAGTTATTTAGACAGTATTGTTAAGATTTCTTCAATAGCTTTGAGAACATCCAAAATTTAACTTGTGCCCCCTTGAAATTTATGTCAAATTTATGTCACTAATCATGCTTGAACTCAGTATTTTTTTTTCTTAGCAGTCTTTTTTCTGAATGTTTTCAAATGCAATCTTTTGCTGCAACTGTCAATTTGTTTCTGTTGGAGTTAGATGGAAGCTTTGTAAAATAGAACTCTTGGAAATGAAATTGACCTGTTTCTTTTATGTATTCATGTCCAAAGATTGGGTCAGCACGTGGTCCACTCCCTCATATTATTGGCTCAGAAGAGTATATTCATGACAACAGCTGTGGATTAGCAATTGGTAGTACCTTATTTAATGTTGATTTAAAAGATGAGTGCATACTTCTATGTTCATGTTGCTATAAAGCATTTAGCATTAATTTGGTTTCCATGATTCATATATATGCAGACGATTTCATGTCAGATGCAGCATCACTTGATTTCAGACATGCAGTGGAACCGAACTCATTGCATTCGAGTTCAGGAGAGTCCGGCTCTCATGCTATGTCCAATGCAGATTTGTTTGGGATGGAACAAGGTCCATCTGAGAAGGCATGTTCATGTGACCTGACAATGCTTGCTATATTTACCATATTTCAGACTTCAATATTTTAACAATATCACTTCCAAGGGTAACATAAAACAGGTAGCTTGATTAGAAATGTTAGATCTTAGTAGAGCTTATCTTGCTTATGTATTGAATGTTTTATTGGAGAAACTTTCCTTGTTATAAGTTTGATAAGAGCATATTACTTGATTGAGTTTTATCTATAAAACTCATTCACAAAAATTTGAACTTCTATCTTTCTATTTTCATATAATTCACCAGCCACATGCTAGCTTCCGATTATTTTATTTTGTATTTAAATGAGTTTCTTAACATCAACCATTTATGTTAACAGCCTTATCCTCTGAGAATTCTTGATGAAAATGGCCCTAGAGGAAGTTCTAATTTATTGAATTTTTAACATGTCTTGACATCATTTGGAAAATATGTAAGATATTTCCATTTTCAGTAAAAATCCGCTGATGCAATTTTTCCTTTATTAGGTCAATGAGGCCATTTCTTTGGCTGTCAATTGGCCATCAGATGTAACACATGGAAATGTCAGAAGAAACACCCTTATTGACCATTGAAGAACAAGCTAGCCATACCATGCTCTTTTTTCACAATACTGCGCCTATAAATTTTCATAAGTTCTCCTTGACTTAACCCACGTTACCTTCTAGCATAGTTAATTTTCTGATGTTCTTCTCTTCCTTTTCTTGTTCCATTTTCTTCTCGATTAATGGAACACATGTTTATCTCTCGCCTTCATCTTCAATATTTCCACATTTCCTACATTTCGCTTGCCTCTAGATTTGACTTTTTCCTTCCATATTCTTTATCATCTAAAGAGGGACACTTGACACACAGGATCAAGCTGAAGGTGTACTTTTTTCTAGTTTATCTTTAATGATTATTTTTCTTGAATTTTGGTGGATAATTGTCTAACATTGCTTTTAGTGACCCTTTTATTTCCTTCAGTTTTAGTTCAATGCCATTTCAAGTGTTACACCCAAAAGTAAAAACAAAAAACAAAGAGAGAGTTTTGAAAATTGTTACTCCAACTGTTTCTTGTTTTGAAAATTGGCTTTGTTACGTTCTGATTTTTCCATCATTGACAGGATGGAATTGAACCCCTGGTATCTGCTGCATTAGATTTCAAAGCGATGCTTGAGGCGGCACTTCTTAGCCCTTATAAATTCCGTACGCCATGCTTCTGGATTTCTATACTTGTTATGAGCATCAATAAGCCTGCCGAGTCATATCAATGGTCCTTTAGTGGCAGAAGGCTGCTCTAAGATTTTATTGCCTTTGGTATCTTATGAGTAAGTGGAACCATGGAGGCTTGCCTTGATATTCAGCGAAATCAGTGACAGAGCCTCATGGTTAAACATTTTGATTTCCTTGGTTTCCGGTGATAGTAACGTCATAGCCATTGTTCTTGCCAAGAGGGATCCAGATATGAATCCTTACGTATTGGGAATACATTCTTGTCGATGTATCTTTCTTTTGTTTCTAGTAAATTTGCATATCCATCAAAGAGATGCTCCAGTGCTCTCAGAGCACTAGTGTCCCTAGTTGCATTGGTTCCCTTGGGCAGTCCAATCAATCGATCTGAACTGTCCAATAAGTTCAGAATACATATCATAGTCTACCATGCAAAAATCACACTGATTGGGTGATCCAATCCATCCTTTATTGGTCTTATTTTCTATACCCATCCCTTTTCCAAGCTATGGATGGGATGGTTATGATTGCCTTGCAAAAGTGATTCTTTAGAATCATAAGCATTCCATGATACTCCCTAACAAATAGATGGATCAAATTGTTGCTTAGACCTCCTTTTTTTTTTTGGTGTGTGTGTAAATGGCCATTTTCGTCTGTATTTAATGCCATTGACCAATGGTTAATATTTGTCAGATTAGTATGATATTTCATGGTATCCCATGAAATTTGGACCAAATGAACAGTCTAGATCAATGGATTAGAATGTCCAAGTGTCCCAATGCAACTAGGAGCACTGGAGCATCTCCCTCCGTAAAAAAGTTTGCTTTGTTGAAATGGATCCGAGTTGAGTGCTTGTTGAAATGGTCAATCCCGTGCTTCTCCATGGTACAAAATAGTTAGACTTTGAAATCGTTAGTGTTGATTCTGCACAGATACATTCTGATAGAACCTAAAATTGCTCTTTTTTCTGTGTAGATGATGAGGATAGTCCCTCGTTACCTGATGCTGTCAGTGGCTATAACAACAATGTGGAATATTTGCATGCAAACGTGGTCGGTTTGTTTAATTTCCCTCTGAAATTATCTACTCAATCATATTGTCTTTGGATTTCATGTTTTTTGGTTGCGAAATTTTTTGGAATCAAGCTGGCTCTACTTTACATGAATCTTGCTGTTTTCTCTTTATAGTTCTGCACACTCAGCAGAATTCTTTAGACTGTTTTATCACCTTTATGCTACTCTTCCATATAAAACTTTGGTCCACTATGCTACTCTTCGGAAAAAAAAGATTTAATAAGGGTATGCTGTAAAACATGCTGTCATGTGAGGAGTCCCATGACTACAAGATTTCAGTTGGTCTCCCCTGATACTTGTATGTTTCAAGGCTTTATACCCTCTTTATAGGAAACTTATAACTCCTTTTCTTTTGAAGAGTAGGAAATTTCTAACTCACCCACACTGATCCAAAAAAAAAAAAAAAAACTCTATAAGTCACTCTCAAAGTCTAAAAATTTGGTTTCAGAGGGACTCACAGTGGCTGAAACTCCTAAGAATCCTCCTGTTTTGGCTGAAATCTTCGAGTGCTAAGTGGCTAGTCTGGAATGCATACATGTTTCAGGAAAGTGAGTTGGTCTGTTCTCCAGAAAAACTGGATGAGTTAGACCTGGTTTTGATGGTTTTTAATACCTTGCTCATTTGTGTTTTTTTTTTTTATTTTAAAAAAATCTCAATCTTTATAGGATGTTTGTGAACTTCTTCTTTATCTGATGGTCAGGAGTTCACAAACCATTTGATTACTGATTATTCTAAATTGGATGTTTAAAAACTGGAAATGTCTAGATATTTCGATTGACTTTTATAAGCACTGCCTTGTCAGTAGGCAGGGTTATTGTCTGCCATCCGAGAAATTCTTATTTTTTCTCATATTTTGATATTCTTTCCTGAAGGATCATGCAACATCTACTGCAACGAGCACTGATGTAATTTCAAAGTCCCAACACCGTGGTATTGAGGATGCTGCTGCCAGTGTGGCCGATACTGCAGGAAATCTTACTTTCTTTCAAGATTCAGACATTCACAGACATAAACTATGTTCTGCATTTCTCTCTGATAGCCTTTTTGATACAGAAGAAGAATCAGTTCCGTCCAATCAACAGCAATCCGAATGTATTCCTACATCAACTGCAGAGGTTGTTTCCTCATTATCAGTAAGCACCTCTGGTTTATCCTTTCAAGAAAGTCGGGATGTTTCCTCAAGTAATGAGAAAGAAAATACATCAAAAGAAGTCCCTCCAGAAATCTCTAAACCAGAAATCGTTTCTACCTTTAGAGAAGATATTGCTTCAAATGCCAACTCATTATCCTCAAGTGATTGTGGTGATAGAACAGAATTTAGTAAGAGACCGTCTGGATCTGATTGCTTGGTCAGTCAAGTTCCCGAGGAAGGGAAACCATCTGGTAGTAGCTCAGTGACCTTTCACGATTCATTCAATCATGAGATTGCTTTAGATCACGCTATGCAAAGATCATTACCTCTTCCAGCAAAGGTGGTGTTTGATGATTCTGATAGTGATGGTGACAATGATCTTCCAAAGCCCGTTCATGCTCTTGGACATCAAGTTATGCCTAAGACAGCAGTTGTAGTTGTGAATTCAGACACCAGTCATGCCACCCCCACTTGCGAGTTTAGTCCTTCAAGTGCTGTTGGTGGACTGGTCAGTGAAATTCAGCCAAAATCTACTAGCAGCATCTTTTCAGTAAGTTCATCTATGATAGCTAATACAGAGAGTTCATCTCCGCCAAGAGAATTTGCACAAAATAAATTAGCCAAGTCAGTTATTAACGAAATGCCTGGACAAGAGGAGCCCACATTCTCGACAGTGGTGTCTGTTTCTCAAGAACCAGGAAGCCTGTTCTCGCCAGCCACTTTGAACAGATTCCCCGATTTGGATGCCTGTTCGAGCTCTAGCAAGGGGAATACTAGCAGTTGTTCATCTCTCGAAGAAATTACAGAAGCAACAGAAAGCTGCAATGTTGCACAACTACCATATAGCCAGTTGCAAGCATCAATGGTTGTTGGGGAGCCATCCATAGTGAGAATTAAGGACGATTCTGTAGCTGGCAGTGTTCAACACTTTTCTGTTCCTGGAGAGACTGTTGGTGGGGGACCCTCTCTGGATACTGAAGAAAGTAAAAGATTTCAATACCCTTCTTCTGAAAAGAGGTCCTTCTCATACCCTTCAATGCTGTCTTGTATGTGTTCTATGATAGAATAAGTTGCAGAAAGATATTCATGTTTTTAAAGCTACTTGCCTGCTCCTCCTTTTTTTTTTCCTTTCCCGCTTCATTTTACTTTTCAACAATTTACTGGGAGTACATTTGCTGTGGTGAGGTCTCTTCAAATTTATGTAAGACAGCTCTTTTTACACTCTGTTTGATTCGTCAACTTCATTGAAATGGTTGTTTGATCTAAAGATGTGGTAACTTGCATAGTTACACTAATTGATTTAGTATCTTTTGATATTATTTTATAATTGAGAAACTACCTCTCAATAGTGCAAAAGAACACAGTCAACATCTATATCCAAGATATCCCATCTTTGAGTCCAATTGCACCTATCCTACAATGATCACTTCTAAAGACAGTTTGCTTACAAAATTGTTGATTTGGAAACACGACAAATATGAAAGGTTGGCCTAGCTTTTATGGACATTCTTACATTCTCACCATCCTCCGTCCAATTCTTCCGCTTCTATGAGAACTATGTGAATCTTCAAGCAACCTTATATATTTCATTTGGGTCTTTTGATGCTTTTGCAATCACATGAATGGATGAAAGGAATTCATATTCAGGTGGACAACCCTATATAAACTGATTTCTGGTCACTTGTGTCCCAACTGTTTTTTTTTTTCCTATTAATGTTCTCCTTTCTAAGAACAACTGCCTTTTTCTTGTATACATGAGCTGCACTGTTTTGGTCACTTAGTGAAATTCACTTTCTTTTGTATTGTACTAAGTATTTCTTTATTTTTCAGTTGCAAGTTGGATTCAGCAGTGAATGATTTATTAGAGGCAGAAGGTGTCCAACATACGTCAACTACTCAAGTAGAGCAACATGGAGATCAAGGTCAAAAGATTTATCTTTTGTATCCTTACACATTCTTTTTTTATTTCTCTATGCAAGTGATCTTTGTGATTGCTGTGTACCACTCATTGTGATCATCGGGTACTAAAGCTGAAAGGAAATTTTATAGGATAGCTATAAGACCAGCCATGCTTTGTGAGACATAATGTTGGGAAGTTTAGGAACAACATGTTCATGGGATGAGTGTAGCTGAAATGAGGATGTGGAGATGGATTATTGGTAGGATGAGGGAGGATAGTGTTATAAATGAATGCGTCTGAGGGAACATAGTAGAACCAATAGGTAATAAGACGAGGGCAAGTGGACTTGGGGCATATTTGTTTCGTTGACTTTTGTGGTAAAGTAACCTAAATGGGTCATCATTATTATTTTGCAACATTTGTTTAAAGAGATATTACGATACATATTTCGAGGGTCAAATGCAAATGTAATCGGAGACGGGTAAAGAAATTTGTAATCATTACAAATTTACTCTGTATTGCAATGGAAATTCCAATCCAAACACTTAACATTATTTTGGTGTTGATTTGACAATGAAGTAATGTGAAATTGCCATCATTACATTTTTATCATGATAAACCAAACAATGTAATTGGTATTGCTATTGTGGTCAAATGTAGTTGCTATCATTAGACAAGTAATTTGTAATCATTCCCATTTCCATTGCTGTTGTAATTAGAAAAACAAACAAGCCTTTAGATGTTTTGGTAATGTGTAATGGAGACCAAGAATTGCGTCAGTTAGGAGTGAGTTAGCACAAGTTGAAGGCTTTGAAAGGGCAAGGGGAAGGCCCGAAAGGACGTGGTTGGAGGTATTATGAAAAGACTTGATTACCTATGGTCTAACTGAATTTATGGCCCTTGATAGTGGAATGGCAAAACATGATTCATGTAGCCAACCCTAATTAGTTGGGATAAGGCTTAGATGATGATGATGATGCAAGGTATAATCTGCAAATGAATATCATGATCTAACATATTCAATTCATATTAAGGGACAAGATCGAAATTGCTTTTAGGGCTTTGGTTGTCATTATGAATTAAAATGGTGCTACCCTACTTTGGCCATTTCTTCTACAATGGAATGTGTGTTTTCTCAACTAAGTCAATTGACTATCCAAAATCCAAATGTATCCTACTCCTGGGTCAGAAAATGACCTACTTTGGACAGTCCTAAAGGAAATCTATCCTTAGGTACAAGGCTCGGATCTTGACTGATTCTACTTTTTAAAACAGTATAAGATTAAGGTGTTGAAGACTTCTAACAACTTTTGGAGTTCTCTTTAGGTTAGAATGTGCTATTAGTTTTATTTGAATTCTGGGGACTTCCACCTCCTTTTCAGTTCCTTGGGCTTGTGTTAACCAGATTTGTATATTTCTTTTATCAGTGAATTCCTGTTAACTGAAAAAGAGGAAAAATAATTATCAGGTTGTATTAGCATCTGTAAGAGAACCTCCAGTGGCATTTCAATCCGCACTTATTAGACTAGTTATAATTAATGATCATAGAATTGCAGACTGTTGTGTATGATGTCCTATTACAGACCCCAAAAGCATATGATTTCTACTGTTAGATAAACATTTTATCTGTTTCATTAACAATGAGATGCGTATTAATGTATACTTTTGTGTACATGTGCCCATAAAATTTTCAGGAGCAAGCAGTAATTCGAACTACAGAAGCACGGTTTTCACTGAGGAGAAGAAAGATGATACAGCCCTTGGAACGCAACCTCCAGAAGGAAAAAGCTCGGTGATCGAATCGCTTCTAAAACTTCCTGTGAGGCGTCCTTCACTTTTTGACAGCGATGAGGAATAGATAGATCTATATATTTTTGTTAACCATCTGAGGAATTCATGATCTTTCGCTGCTCAACAAATGATCAATTCCTTTTATGGATGTAGTGTTATTGTGTTTGGGTTATATAAATTTTCAATCTTATTATAATGTATTATCATTCATTTACTAACAAAGCCATGTTCTTCAAAATGTTGGTATTGAGGATTTGAATAGTGGCTTGAGTAAGTGATCCAGATCACTGACCTGATGGGCCCTACCATGAATAGACCCTATATAATCCTAACTATTTGATTGGGTTTGTAAATAGACTTTTAGGAAAAACAAAAAGTGTTCCATATCTGTTACGATACACCTTTAAAGGCCGATATGTATAGATAACGACCATGACCATTACACGATATGGGGGTGAAAAGGGGTAGTTGATTTTTTTTTTTTACCTTATTAGCCGTTACTGTGGCCATAAAGGTCGTTACAGGGCGTAATGACTGTTACCCCCATAATGGTTGAAAAAAGGCCACTTTTTTTTTTTTTTTTCCCTATTTAAATCCATTTTTCTCTCCCCCCTCCCTTTTTATTAATTTTTTTACATTTCTCATACCAAAATCTCTCCTATATCATTTTACAATAATTTTTGACCACTCTTACTATAGTTTTTAATATTAAAATTGTAGATTGAAGTGATTTGAGCAAATAGAGGCTCCGATGACTTCTTCTTTTTTTTTCAAAAAAATGAAAAAGTAATATTTATGCAATTTTTCTTATTTCTAGTTTTAATGCTTTATTGTGATGTGTAAATATTAGATACATATAGTCATGTTCACAAATTCACTAGACAATCCGATAAAACACTCTCACCAAAGAGTGGACCATTACACTACCATAAACATGTTCAAAACAAAAAATAAATACATATTTGGAATATTTACATTATTCTTGATTTTTAAAATATTTTTTCAGAATTTTTCGGGCAAAAGAGAATTTTCAACCGTTATGGTGGTCGTAACAGCCATTACGCCCCCGTATCAGCTGTTACATATAGACACGTATTGGTAATGGTAGTGACTGTTACAGCCACTGTTACCGATATGGAATACCTTGGGAAAAAACACACAACTATTGTCCACTGTGATTGGTAAAAGGGGCCAAAAGGTTGAATAGCTGGACCTCTGTCTGGGATATTTTTGGGCATTGCGGTCTGTGCAGTTCTTGACCTGGATTCTAAATGATGGAGCCTGCTTGTATGAACTCAATGCATGAAGATGCTATCCAAGGATAAGGTTGGTGGTGACACGATTCTTTCACCTGACATCCAAGCTGTTGCAAAGCTTGTCGTCAAGGAATGCGGCGGTTTTCACCTCACCGTCATTAAGGTTGGACAGTCACTGAGGCAAGTGGATAATGTTAGGCTGTGGGAAAACGTGTTGAATGAATTGAAAGGGTCAAGGTGAGAATGAATATTTGATATTTTGGAAAGTTTCTATGGTTAATTTCCTACTCCATAACAAAATATTTGTATATGTGTGCAACCAAATGGATGTAAAATATCTGGATTTGCAACAATCACAATGACCAATGTATATTAGTATGAACTTTGAATTATCAATTCCCGTTTGAGAGTGATTCGCTTGGAGTATTTCAATGTTACTTCAGCAATTTTCTTAACTTAAAAAAGGGATAGGAGTTTCATGCACGAGTTTCATTTTCATACAAAAAATTTAAAAATAAAAATAAAATCATTGGTTTCTGTGTCATTGTCATGCATGGTCCTTTGTTTCAATCCAATGTTAATTTTCTATTGATGAATTGGCCAAATCCAACTCTCCAATTATAAAATTATTTAAACATGCAATTTGACTAATCTTGAATTGTATCACACGAACCCATTTGATTATCTTTAATTGATATTAAGAAATAATAAAGATTAGTATGATGTAAGTAGATTCAACTGAGGTGGTGATTGCTGTGTACTTTTCGTTGTAACCATTTATCCTCATGCCGATAATTTAAAGGTTACAGTTCTCCGATTAAAGAGACTATTTGTGCATGGTCCATGCATGATGGGAGTCACAAGCTTGGTGGTTGGTTCACTAAGCCATGGCCCCACATCCACAATTATATGCAGTTTTCTATTAGTTATAGGGAACTCTTTATCTCAAGAAGAGGTATTATACAATGCTCAGTTGTGCTCTTTTTTTCTCCCAATATACATAAGCAGTGCTTGTAATCCTGTAATCCAAAACGTTGATCTGACCAGATGGCCCATTAACTAAAATTCTCCTAGATTTAGGATAGAGACTTTTTTTTTTTTTTTTGGTTCGGCCTCGGCCTTGGTTTACCCGAAAATTGATAAAATCCTCATTTCCCACTTGAATGGTTCTAATCTATTTCTTTATCAGTGGCCCATACATGAAGAGATCAACACATAATAGGGACGCGGACGGGCCACTGAAGTGACGTCACCAACTTCTGTGGGCCCCACCATGATGTATGTTTTGTATCCACACCATCCATACATTTTGAGAGATCATCTTAGGGCATGATACAAAGAATGAGGCAGATCCAATGCTGGAGTGGACCCCACCACAGAAAACAGTGGAGAGAGTGGCACCCACCGCTTGAAACCTTTCGAAGGTTCACCATGATGTTTATTTGAGATCCTACCTGTTCATGTGTTAAGGTAGATATGAAAGAAGGGAAAACATAAATATCAGTTTGATCGAAAACTTTTGTGGCCCTTAGAACTTTTTAAAGGTGGGTGTTGCTCTCCCCACTGTTTTCTGCTGTGCGGTCCACTAGAGCTTTGGATCTGACTCATTCTTTGGATTATGTCCTAATATGATCTTTCCAAATGGATGGACAGTGTGGATACGAAACATACATCATGGTGGGGCCCATAGAAGTTGGTGATGTCACTTCGGCAGCGAGTCTGGCTACTCAACCTATAAGTATCTAATCCACTTCAACTTAATAGGAATGAAATATACATTCATGCATGGGTTGCTTAATTAATTATTCAAATAACATATTGGTAAGATATAAGACATATACTGAAGTCCGTTGGTCCGTTTTAGACCAAGTTATTGATTGTTTATGCATCAATAAATGATAAGAGAAATTTCTTCTGCACTTCACATCTTTAGAAGAACCTTTAATATGATTAGAAAAATAAATGATAAGAGGAATCTATTCCACACTTCACATCTCTAGGGGAACCTTTAATAGGACTAGAGTTTTCTCTTTTGTGTTGGTGAGGAGACCACGACATCTATTTATAGAAAAGAAGGCTAAAAGCTTATTCATCACACTTCTCCTCTTTAGAGTCTCCACACCATAGGTCTCCACATCTGGCTTAATAATCTTGTATAGGGACTACAGTTCAAGCGTCAAACCTCAAACCTATTTACAATGATCACAACCGTAGTGGAACCCATTGAATCGCTCAATCTGAATAATCCAACAGTCAGATCTGAACCAATGATCAAGTGTCGCCCACCTGATAGGAGTCTTACAGGCCGCATGAGGCTAAAATGACTAGATCCTCCACAGGCCAAATTAATTGGTCGGGCTTGCCGGTTACTTGGCCCATTGCTCAACTAACTTTACCGTATCATCTCTACCTAACAACAAATGGTTTGGTTAGCAAACTCGCATGCCATTTACTTTAATAGAAGACTAATGGTGGCAGGTATTATTGGTGAGGTCGGCATGATCCTACCAAATCAAATTAAAAACATAACGAAAATTAAATTAAAAATACTAGTGAAATTGTGAAGCAGCACATACTACGCCATTTCGACGGCCCAAATTAGGAAATCTGTTGCAAATGGGCCATCCAAAAATCATATTTGTGGAGCCATCTTAACATCTGATAAGTGGACACACGTTTTCTAAAATCAATCTATCAGATGTTTTTCACTTGAACATATTTTAGAAGTCCATCATTCAGTTGTATGGACACTATTTCAGTGCCTGTATATCAATCATCCTGCCAGGCCGAGCATCAAAGTGAATAGGTTGTTATGGGGAAATCACACTGAAGGATGGATTCACCACTTAATTGTTTACAAGCCCTTTGAATATGCTTCATATAACAGATACCTTCTGATGTATGATTAATATTGAATGATTTACATTTCCATGTCAGTTTTGCACCATTCAAAAAATGGTGGTGACTCTTCGGACGTGCACATGGCATAGTTGCATAGCAATCCAGACCGTACCTTACCCAACTAATGACGGAGCATAACCCACAAAGAAGATTTATTAACCATCTGATTTTCCATTTGAATTTGAACAAATCACCATGTTATTTTTAACCGTCCATTTGATAGCCATTAATTGGATGGTCAGGATTGCTCGGTTAGTGTGATTTTAGAGATGTGATGCATCCACAATGGGACCCATAATTTAGATGGTCTTGATAGTTGTAAATCAGTGCCACATGTGAGGTGAAATAGCCACTAAGATATACATAGTAAACATTACTAGCCAAGGTCTAAGAAGAAAAATTAACATTGTAGACCTGAGTCATGTTGGGGTAATACAACCCGAAGTTCTGCTCAGTTCCAACAGGCTTTTGATTCTCATTGAAAATGGAAAATATGTAGGACTCAATGGCCTTTCCAGGCCTCTTTGGTGTCCCACTCAAGTGTGTGATCATATTGTTGATGTAGGTCTGTGCATTCGCAATCGTCGTGATGTCGCCATTACCGGAAGATGGCCATCCACTCTCTGCAACCACAATCTCAACTGATGGCCCACCTGCCTTCTCAAGTGCCGAGTATGCCGCATCGATGATTGAATCGTAGAGGTTGAAATATCTGACAGTACCATCGGTCACGACCGGATCGACAGCGGTGAAGAGCGCGTAGTCTAGACGAACGTTCTTGGGGTCACTTGCATGGGCGAAATATGGGTACACATTGACAAGGAGTGGTGCCTTGTTGGCTTCCAAGTATTTTACAATAGGGACCATGTGGACACCAGCATCCTCTGAAAATACACCTTGAGATGGAGGGAATGATGCTCCAAGAACTTGGGTAGCAACTACTGTGCTGACAGGGATCTCCAGGTTGGCAGCTTTTAAGGCCGCGTCAAGGTTCTTCATCGCCGGGAGCACGTTTACAGCTAGATCGCCAGGAATTACCTCATTGCCAGCGGTCACATATCGGAAATGGATCGCATTAGCATGTGGAACCACATTGGTGCTGACCCAAGTTGTGGCGAAGGCCGCATCGCTGCCAAGTCTTTGGAGATCCTCGTTGCGGGTCCCGAGGACGATGTCGATTCCCGAACTTTGTAGAGCCTTAAGTGCATCAGGATTTGGGTCGAAAAGCCGGACCATCTTGATATTCTTGGACTTGAGAAGGGCGACCACCTTGTCTGGGGTTGGAAGGTTGTCACCCAACATTCCATAGTTCACACCAACAGTACTTTGTGCTACCGCTGCCAAGCTGTTAAGAATTGCAAATCCCACAACACTGACCAAAAGCAAACCTCTCATGGAAATCAACCTCTCCATTTCTTCTACCTTTTAGCTTTGTATTGCAATATATTTATATTGCATGGATGGTGAATCAATCTTCCCAACTCCACTTGTATAGATGATTGGATAAGCTCCAAACTGCCACATGTACACCTCGTGGAACTCGTCCAATTGGATTGGGCCCCACCTTGAGGATCACCTAGTGCAAATTTCAGCTCAGTAGGTGGGCAAGACTCTTTGTGCTAGTTTGCACCATTTAGAAAATTGTGGTGGCATTGTTGTGTGGCAATCCTGATCATCCAAATGATTGACCCAACTCTTCGTCGAGCATAATAAAGAAATTGAAATCTTAATGTAATATCAACCATCCAAATTCTTCATTTGGGAGTGTAATTTTAGTAATAATAGGAGTTGGAATGAGGAATTAATTAAGATTGCTGAACAAAAAGTTTTCTAAAATAATAACTTCCAATATCTTGGATTGATAATTCATGAGATTGGAGAGATTAAAAAGGACGTTGTCTATTGAATTCAAGTGGGGTGGGAGAAATAGAGATGTGCCTTTGGAGTTTTATGTCATCATCATAAACCACTCAAGCTGAAGTGATTAGACTATAAGATTAGATATGCTTTATAAGACAGAATGTTAAGTGATTAAAGAACAACATATTTATAGGATGATCATAGCTGAAATGAGGATGTTGAGATGGACGAGTGACAAGACAAGGAGAGAGAGAATTAGAAATGAATGCATTTGAGCCAATTTAGGAGGAGCACTGTTAGGCAGTAACATGAGTGAAATCAACTTAGAAGGCTTGATCATGTGCAACTCATCATCCTTTAAGAAGTGGTGGTGACTCATCAATCATATATGTAAGGCTATGGCAGTCCAAATTGTGATTTTGGGCAGATCAAAGCTGAAACCTTACTCATTTGATGATCTTATCCATTGGGCCCGTTCATTGAATTTGGACGGATAGCTGTTTTCTTTTCAGCAATGAATTTGCTAATCAGCAACTCCGTTGGATGGTTGTATTCATTTGACATTAGGGTTATGTTCTATCCACCACATGAGTGATGAGTCACCACCATTTTGAAAAGTGGGGATGAACTATCACCATATTTTTTTCATTAAGCAAGAAACAAGAAACATCCGAGGACCAAGTCATAAAGACCAATTCTCATATATGCATTTTCAAAAAACATCAACATCACATTGACATTGAAACATAAGTTTGGAGGTTTCTGTTCAACCTTTCCATCCATGCATTTGACTTCAGTGTTTGTTTCCCATGGCACACCCTTTTTCTTTGTGAGTTAAGATCATCGTAAGACATGATGTGTGTGTTGGACATTGTCATGTGGGGCCAACTGGTGGGTAGGTCCCACACATTTTCTCCTCCCACTGCCCTCCGAGGCCCCATTTTAAAATCAAGATTGTATGAGATAGGGATAAGCTTGCCTCACCCAAGAGGGTGTGGCCCTTGCCATGGGCCCACCTTGATGTATTTCTTCTATATCCACGCCGTCCATCCATTTTTAATGGTTGGTGTCACCATGCCAACCATTCCCTGCGGTGTGGCCCACCTGAGTTTTGGATCAGTATGATTTTTGGGAGCCCAGGATAATACGAGGGGCGGATGATAAATGGATTGGATGTCATGAACACACACAGTGGACCCCACACCACGTGTTATAGGTTAATCTTAACCTACAAATCTTTATACTAGATCCAGTCAATCTCAATCTGCATCTAGAAAGTCGTTTAAAATACATACACAAAGCATCAACCATCTTTGCAGAACCTCGCAAGTGAAGTAGGATCCACCACTTAATTAAGATTCTAATAATTTCATTTTGATTCCCTTAAAATAGAGGATATTCTTTTGCTCGGAGAACCATGTCAGCTCATGTGGCATAAGAGAACTTAATATGGCATCTGAGCTAGTTCTTAGACTTCATCTGTTAATACTTTTAGAGATAGTTAAAAACATACAAACACAGAAAAATAAAAATATATGGTGGCTGCAAAAAAATGAGTTCATTTTGTTTTAGTTAACAGTAACTATGTATGGTGGCTGTGAAAAAATGAGTTCATTTCGTTTTAGTTTATATAAATTACATGCCTCCATGAATGAATGAGGCACAGCCATTGCCATAATTCTACTGCATTAGAAAAGTCGAGATCCCTCGACTAAACCGATTCTCTCCCAAAACTGTTTTGAGCTCATTACTAGCCCACCTAGCGTTAAAAACCGTTGAGAGTTAAATACCAAGATTTACCCCCGATTGGTTGAGGAAATCCTGAGCAGCAATCCAGTTATAAGATCTACGAATAGAGAATGCTTTGTATCATAGTCCAAAAAGCCGAATAGAGATTGCTTTGTATCATAGTTCAAAAAACTGAAAACTCAGCTAGATGTACAGCTTGGTTGTTTTTTTTTTTTTTTTTCAAGCCTTAAACCTGGTCAGGTTGACTCAAAAGACTTTGACACAAATCAACTCGATATTTAATTAATTAGAATTAAAAATTTAAGACTGCATGTAGATGTTTAAAAATTAAAATAGTTATAAACTCAATATTTAATTAAGTATAAATTAAAAATTTCGGATTGTGAGGAGACATGTAAAATAGCTATATCTTATATATGTAATATAAACCACAGCCCAATGAAACAGCGTTGTTAACACCACGATATTTAAGGCTATTGAAGCTGAATTTGGGGTTGAGGTTCAACTCCCAATCTCAGCATATTTTATTTTTGATAAATTCCCACCAGCTCAAGGGGAGTGACTCGGTTCGAATCACACCGAGTCAACTGAGTCAACACAGAATCTCTCCAAGTCGGGCCAATTAACGGGTTGTTTTCTAAAGACTGAATCGAAATCTCATCACTGAGTCAGGGAGTTTTGGAACCATGCTTTCTATGATATTGAAAAGAAAAAAGAAAACATACATACAAATTTCTCTAAACTCACGTGGTTTGTCATTTATGGTGGGTGCGAAGTGTTTTAGCTAAAACATATCTAGAAAAATAAAAGGCTAAGAGACCTTGTGATATTGCAAAACCAATGACTGTACATGAGGGTTGTGAATTGCACTGGCTTGAGCACATTGAAACTGCACTTGCAGTGTGGACACAAGGTGGATTGATAAAGGATCCCATATGCTAGAACATACTAAAAACCTATTCAATATGATCATCAGATGGCCACACTGTAAAATACGAATGGATGGTTAAAGAGAATATTTTAGAAGGATTTTAGTTCTGCATGCCTACAGCCCACCTGAGGATTGTATTTGCCTGATTAAGGATATGTAATCTACACTGAAGAACTGGTTTGATACACATGTTGCAAGCTATGAGCATTACAGATGAGTTGCTTATTATTATGAGTATTCTACAGCTTGAGCATTGTGGATCAGGATTTTTTTTTTTTTTTTTTTTTTCTTTTTTTGGCAATCCAGCAGATGAATGGTCTGGATCACTGAAAAGGTGGGTCCCATGTAAAGAGGTGGCAATCCAGCAGATGAATGGTCTTTTTAGTCTCAACAAAAATTGATTTTTACCACCTATGCTAGAATAAAACTTAAAAAGATGTATTTCTGGCACATATTGGCAGATAAATACTGAAGCTGATTCTGACAGAACGCAGGCCAATGCAGCACAGCTTCTGCAAGATCAATGCGGTGAACTAGGTAGTGTTCAAAGCGAATATGCTGTCCCAAAAGTCAATCTGCTCCACTCATCAGGTGGTCACTGTGCATTAAGGCCCATACCCAACTATTTTGACTTCTCCCAAGCAACTCCATTATGTCTTCCTAAATGCATATATTGAGATAGTTAATAGAAAAATCTAACTTTTGCATATAACTTCTTTTAGTTTAAGAAAACTACTATTTATCTGGCACCATTATTTATAGAAAACATGTATGCCATACATAGTACATACCATCTGCTGCAGGATTCAGCTAACTCTCTGGTAACTGGTAACTGTCCGTCTCTTGAAATTGATATTTCCTCTTCACCTTCAGATGCGATTTTGTCACTTTTTTCTGTCTTGCGAATTCTTAGTAATCTCCAATTGTCCTTAGTTAGAAACTGCTTCGGATTCCTTACCTTCTTCCAAATTGTTTTCATCACCATTTTCCACTATTGTTGTTGAATCATTGCCATATCCCGATTTTTTGGGCACTTTCAACTGCACATCACCAACTACTTCTTCCTTGTCATTGCCTTCTGACATGTTTTTATCACCTACTTGAGAATTCTCCACTATTTCCATCTGCCCATTGTTAGAAACAGCTTCCTGTTTGATTTGTTCAACTGCATTTTGATCTGCACTTCCAGCTGTCATACTTGAATCTTTGCCATTAGATTTTACAGCCATTTCCAGCTGCCTGTCATCAGAAACCACCATCCGTTCACTACCTTCCAATGAGTTTCTATCACTACTTTCATCTGTCATTTTGGTGCCTTCACTATCATTAGAATTTTCAGCCATTTCTGGCCACCTGTTGTCAGAAACTGCTCCTCCCTTATTATTCATCACCAAACCCTCCATTGCACTTTCATTACCATCTTGAGACTGCCCGATATTTTCTAGCTCTTCACCACTTGGAATTGCCTTCTGACTTTCATCCTCCATTGCATCTCTATCACTGCTTTCAGCTTTCAGTGCTGCATCTCTATCACTGCTTTCGACTTTCAGTTTCGTATTATCATTTCCCTGAGAATTCTCAATCTTCAACAACCCACCTGTGGAAATAGTTTTCCGTCTTTTATTATGTAATTTAGTTCTAAAAGTTTGTTTTTCAACTTTTCGAGAATGCTTGGGCGTTTCCAAGTAATCATCTTTTGGCATTGCGATTGGTTCCTTCACCTCACCATCTTCAGAATTCTTGAGTTTATGGTGTGGCCCATCTTTAGAATCTCCTTGTTCTTTGGAAGTTTCTCTTGGTTCATTGCCCTCAGTAACATTTCTAGGACCCTTTCTGTCCATCCTTACAAAGCCTTCACCACCTTGTGATTCCTCAAGCTTCTTCTCCAACTGCTCTTCCAAAACTTCCCCCTTTTCACGACCCCCTAATGCATTTTTCTCACCCATTCCTTCTCTCCTCACACTGTCCCCATCTTGATTGCTGTCCGGCTCCTTTGATAGACCATCTCTAGCCTCTATTCCATTTTTATCCCCATATTCACCTCTCTTTGCCAAAGCTTCACCATCTTGGGAAGTTGTAGCATTCTCTGCTGAAGCCATATTTTCATCCTTGACTTGGACATTTTCCACCACAGTAACATTTACGGGCAGATTTGATGAGTTACCGGCACTAACCGACCAGACATTAGTTGGCTTCCTGAGGCAGCGTTTCATCTCCTCAATTTCAGAATCTTTCTGCTTCAAAAGCTCTGTTAGAGCTGTCACCTGAAGGTTTCCCTCAGTCGCATTTGTTTCCTTATCTGCTAGAATTTTGATTCTGTTATCTCTCTCCTCGATCGCTGATTCCAAGGCTCTTCGTTCTCCTTTAAGGGATGCTATCATGGATTGCATTTCCATGATCTTGTTAGAAAGTCCCACCTTTTGGGTCCTCAGGGCGACTGCTTTGGCCTTCATTTCTTCAATTTTTCTTTTCATTTCTTTGGCAGAATCTCTTTCTTTCTGTTGGACAAGAAAATTGAAGCTGGGCTAATGAGGAAAAGCCAGCCCATGTTGAATAAATGCAAGGATGATTTAAAAGTAAAATTGGATGAGAGGGCCCATTTGAGTTCAAGCAATTAAAGAGGATGTCCTTTTGATTGGTTTTAACAAAATTACCACATCAGAAAAGGATACAAATCCTGTTTCAATTCACAACTGTGCTATTGCTGCTTGGCAGTACGAGTTCCAAATTCAATGTGACTCCTTTTAAAACGAAATTAAATGTAACCTATTCTAGTCTATCTGCTTGTTTCCATTAAACAGCGAGGCTGCCACTGATGTGGTGCTCTTGTCAGAAGACTCGGAACATTGAAAAGGATCCGTATCCCTTTTCATCTCTTGGATGCAAAGGGGTCCTCAAAAATTGAAACTGATTTGGTTCTCATTATTATTTGTTGAGGGTCAAATATTACATATTAGACCCTAGTTATTGTCTGAATTTACAAACATGGTACTATTTAACGGCTCAATTTAACTGTGTTTATGCTGCAAGGTATATTTACGAGCTTGGATTGAAACAGGGTACTAAAAGCATGGATTTAACACTCAGAATTCATCAAGGTAAGGGATGGACCCCAGGGGACCAAGATCGACGGATTTACATGCCAGAGATCCGAGAAAATCGAGAAACTGAAGCTCAATGGGCCTGAAAGTCAGTCAGAATGCAAGATCATAGGGTTCCCACCATCTGTTCGGTTCGAAACTTCATACATGGCCTGAAGACCATAAATGAACCATACACATCAATTTTCAGCCATTGGATCCCTCTATAAGTGGCCCAACGGACAGATCAGCCCATAAATCCTCAATTTGGGGCCTACTTGATATCTGGATATGCCTCAATTTTGGCCCCAACCGCTTAAATGATATGAGAAAAAAGATGGATAGAGCAGATTTCTCACATGCATTACATTGGATCCCACATGTACATGTGGGAGTGCACACGCCTGTGCACTCCCGCGCCACACCACACCACTGAGATTGGTTAGCTGGCGCTGACCTGATCCCCTTTTTGCATAGCGGACACTAATTTGAGTTGTGGGTCCCACTCATCATCCTATATGATGATCCGAACCGTTCATTCACTCCAGAGGGTAGGCATGACCATTGCTTAGGTGACGAAATCCTAGAAGACAACTGATATCTGATTTCAGCCGTAAAACGAAAGATAGACGGTGCAACGAAAAAATCCGTGGGCCACACCAAATTTGATCCAAAACCAACCATTCCCACTTAGTTTTTCGATTTGCATTCAGTAGACGGAGTGGATTTTCCTAAAGATATCGATCTCACGCCCCACCATCAGCACAACACAAGGAATTGCGAAGGCTTTGCATCCGGGAAAACCGGGACTTCTAGGCCATTCCACGATCAAGATTGTGATCGGATCAGCAATCCAAACCGTTCAAACTCATCGACATGGGGCCGTTACCATCACCGTGAAAGCCGAAAAAGGAGATGGATGGCCATCCGTCCCAAAACAGTCCAAATTGCGTTTTCTCTGCCTAAACGCCCGACCTTCCTCACCGACTCCAAGAGTTTCGCACTCCAACAAACCAACCGACTTCCTTTGCCTATAAATGGGAGAGAGAGAGAGAGGACGTGTAGAGGGATCTTGGCAGCCGTGGAGGCATAGTTTGAACGCGAGAGAGAGAGAGAGAGGCAGGTGGAGACAGCTTTCAATTGTCCTTCTTCTTCTTCTTTATTTCCTTTCTTTTTTTTCCTATGAATTTGTTTAGAGATATTTGCTTGATCATGTCAAGCTAAACATCTTAGCTAGGGCTAAGAGGTGAAGCTTGTAGCGTGATGGGGAGACTTTGTTTGAGCCTTTTTGTTTAGACTGAACTAATCTTGAACTTAGTTTAATTATGGGGAATGTTTTCAGTTTTTAATGATCTGTTGTGACTAAAATTACAATGAGTCTGCGATAGCTTTGATCATATTCCTTTCCTTATTTTGATGATGATGTCAGGAAGCCCTGTTGTTCACCATCGTCTCCTGGGCATGGTTTGGTGATGGAATCCGTTCTAATTCTTATACCTTTCATCTCTTGAAAATTAGATCAAAAGAAGTTCAGTCTTGATTTTCATAGTTACACCCTTCAATTGGATGAAGATGGGACTCTAAGTCCAGTTGAGTTTTTGACCCAAGCATAAGATTTCCCTGATCTCTACAAGTGGATCCTCTGAATCCCTAGTTTCCTTTCCCTAAATTCTTTAATTTTTAGATAATTATTTCATCATTATTCCTCAAATTACAGTCAATTTAGATTTCATCTTAGTCTAGTTCTAGTTCTACTTAGTTTCAGATTACGTACAGGTTTCAGTCCCTGTAGATTCGACCTCGGTCTCACCGAGTTTATTACTACATCACAACCCTATACTTAGGGAGTGAACATTATTAAAGCTTTGAATTTTAAATTTAAATTGTAAAATGAGTGGTTATAAAATAGATATCCAGGCAAATACTAAGACCACTTTAAGAAGTGACATTGAACACAAAAAAATGACCAAAACATGATTTTGGAATGTTAGAATATGTTTGATTAAGTTCTCTTGCCATTGTTTTAAGTACTTTATATTTCAGTAAAAAGCTTTTGAAAAACGTATATTGCATGGAGTATGGTAGTTTTTTTTTTTTTTCCTTTTGTTCTCTTTCTAGAAAATTGAGCATGGAACAAACAATACATCATCACAAATATGTAGACACATTGCACACTCCCCCTTTTCAAATAAAAAGGGACATAAATGTGCACTCATGTGGAAATTTAAAAGAAATGTATAACAGAGATATTACACTGTGGATAAATAAATGGGGATGCTCTGTTCTTAGCTCATGGGATTCATCATGATCTGCTCATGATATGGCATACATACCAACATTCTACGATAATAACATATGGATAAAATACATTATCATACAGCACATTAGTTGATGAAGTAAATGCATAGCATGGTGCCTTATAAATGACCATGCAATGATGTTGTGCTTTATATTTTAAACTATGTTTACCAATACTCATTGAGGATTGTATTCTGAAATGTACCATAAAAATGAAAGAATTGTCATGGGGTTATCTGCAATAGCATTTCATGACTTTTTACTATATACAAGGCCTTGTTTTGCATTTTCTTTTGACCAATAAGGTCATTTTGGTCATTTCAATGACGAAATAAGTTGAGAAGGTTGGGCATTTTGGGAATCGTCATTATCATCATCTAAGCCTTATCCTGATTAATTTGGGTCAGCTACATGATGGGAATATGATGCAAAAGGTATAAATCATAAATGCAATTGCACACAACAACTTTTTACATTAGTTATATGATGGCCAATAACAGACCTACATTATTATGACCATTATGGTTGACAACGGGCTAATATATCACTTCATAATGGCTATCATTTAGGTCCATCACAACCAATATCTTGCTAATTATAATCGAGCTATCAAATTATTTAATTAAGCTTTGGGTGCATTTGGTTACACCAAATATCATGATATTTTTCACCAAATTAGACTAATTAATAATGAAATACCATGAAATTTGGTACAACCAAATACATCCTTACATAAAATAATAATTGCATTTAATATTAAGTTAAATGTATGTATGGCACTATGCGCATGCACTGTATAATTCTATTGTTAAAAAGGATTGTAGGGTTTAGGGTGGGAGACATGCTTCCTGCTCTGTGCGCTTCTCTTGAAAAGTCCAACTTCAAAGTGTTTATTAGATTCCTTCCAAAATCTTTAAATGTTGGGATATATGAGCATACAACTTGCTCTGTTCCATGTGCCCATTGAAGTGCCACTATAATCATGCATATATTATTTAAAAAAATATCTGCTGATAATGACCATAATGGCTGATTCATTACCCGGTATCTTGGTTCCTAATGTCCAATGTAAATAAAAAATATGAGAAATGCTGAGTCCCCACCTTCAACACCTTCATGGGGAAATCAAACTGATATGGAACTAAAGAACAGGTGGCGGATGATGACTTTATGAACGACCAGGACGGAAAGAAATCAAGCTTGAAAAAGGCTCGAACTAGGCCAAAAACGGCCTAAATGCGCACTATTGCTTCTAGCAGCAATAACTAAGCAACCGTTATCCATTTCATGCATATAATACACAGTTGGAAAGATATAGATGAGATCTACTCCTGGACTCAAGAGCATGACAATGTTTTTGGGAAGGGGTATGTTCCAGTCCATTCCAAATTCCAAATGGATTTTTATATTGAGCCCGTCAGATTGAGAGAAGGATGAGCAGCAGAGAGGGATTTGGGCCTGGTAATAGAGCAACAGGTGGTTTGAAGTTGAATTTGAACTTCAACTTTGAGCGTAGATTGGATAAGGAGATAGGATGAGACTGGATAACCTCCAGCCTCATCTAAACTCCCAACACTTCCCTACAAATGAATCATCCCCTGTAACTCCAAGAGTCCATAGAGAAAAATAGAGAGACTAATATTATCCATCTGGCCCATCCCTTAAACGATCCAAACCATTCATCGAAATCTAGGGCCATTTATACCGTAGAATCAGAGGGGTGATCAGACCCATCTGTTCCTGTAGTGGTTAGGCAGACCACTGGACCTGCGCGGTTCATCATTAGCTTTTGCAAAGGTCCCATATCATGTAGACCATTGTATCCTATGGGCCTACTCTTCCGGGCCAACTTTCATCTAACCCTGGCCAACAACCCAAGGTACGTTGGCCCCAAACTGCTTAACGAAATTCAATAATCTTAGGGGACATATTAGGGCTTTATTTTTTGTTATTTTTTAAGATTTTAAGAGTCCAGTTGTAGTCCAGTCTTTATTTTAGCCATCCAAGGGTTGTTTACAAGTTTAGTAGGATTAGACATGTTTTTACTATTTTTAGTAATTGTTACTATTTCAGGTAAGTCTCTTTTTTAGTCAAATTAGGTATCTAAGGCTTATTTTGCTTATATAAGAACATCAATTAGTACTCAACACTTTCATCAATAATATCAAATTTATATCCTTTTCAGAGATTCTCTCTCATTGGGGATTCAAGGACTATTTTCTGAGAAGAAGACGGCAATCTCCTTTTTATCTACACACCCACTGCATTACAAACCTCTTAAATGACACTAGGCAAATAATCAATTTCAACTCTATTCATTCCTTTCCATTAGGGCAGGCCATGGTACAAAAATCAAGCCAATCAGATGATCCTAACTTTGAGTTGACCATTTTGCAATAACTCTGTTTTTTGTCTGTTTCTCCATGACCTATAGATTGAATGTTAGCATCATGTGACCGAGTGAGTTTTTGGAATCACAGGCAGTCCATGCTAGGCCTAGTGAATAGATGTTTCAAGATAATGATTGGACCTATTTTTCTTCCTCTCAATCTTGACCATCCATTTAATGCAATTAATCAAAAGTTAAGATTATCTAATAAGATTTATTTTTTCCTCTTGGTAGTATGGAACAAATGGACAGTCCAGATCGATGATTGGTTATTCCACATGTTGTTTAAAATCTCTAGTGATGTTGCTAACCTTCCCATGACGATAACAATGGTGACATATATTAAAAAAATGATCAAACGCTAGTATCTTTGCTCAGAATAGATTTGGAAAAAATATAAAAATAAAGTGAGATAGACAACACTTCATGATTGGGGAGGGGAAATATCATTAGGCTGAAGATGGCTGTTGCAAAGCCTTTCTCTTCAAGGAACATGACAATGTGATTTTTCTTATTGATTGGTGATGAACCATGCATAACATTCAGATTTCCACATTGCACCAGGGCCCACCCTCTGCTCTCGGAAATTCCATTTGCGCCATGTAAACATTTGTGCTCATGTAGTAAGGCTTTTCAGGAAATTAATAACAAGAGGACAAACAAGAAAAAGAGAGGCTGTAATGGCCATCTGTACCAACATTTGGCTACGGACAGTTCTGAGATGGTTGGCCGTTATGAACCGTTACATTGGGACTTCTGACCCTGACGCAATTAGAAACGGTCATGTGGAAAGCATAAACTCCGTGATGGTTGACATCTTCCCATCAGTTGGTTTTGAGTTTGTCCTCACCTGACTAAATTGCCTTGTACTTTTAATTGGGAGTTTCGGAAGCACAGAGGAGTTATATCACTTACAATTGGCAAGCGGCTAGGCTGGCTAGTTACGTTTTTAGGCCGAAGGTGCTATGGGCTGGTCTTGGCCCTATATGTAGGCCCGCATTTGGGGCCATACCTCAATCTCTTGTTCAAATAAATGAGAAGCATAGGCCCACTTTCTACATATAAAACAATTGCATGAATTTCAAACTTGTCGATCATAATCATCATCCATCTCCCTGGTCATCGATCAAATGGTTAGAGTCATCTGAAAGAGCATTTAAACACAATGAGCAACCCATGGTGGGCTGCACATGATGGACGGTCCAGATCAGGTATAAGAGGATAGGTGATTTAAAGGTGGGATCACATGATGGACAATGAATAGGCATGTCTAGGGTGGGTCATCCATTTCCTAGCCATGGATAGGATGGTTTGAACCCTCCAATCAAAGTGATCTCTTAGGAGGAATTAACAACAAAAGGTGGGCCCCACTTGATGGCCAGTCCAGATTACAGATAGAACCTTTTCTAGTATAATAAATATGGACATACCATTCCTATCCATTGATTGGATAGTTAAGATCATCATATTGGAATAGCTTTTTGTGGGGCAATCAAAGGCAGGCCCCAAATGATGGACAGTCAAGATAAATGATTGAATATTTAGAATTATCCATCAAAAGTGGGACACATGATGAATGGGTTAGATCCATCGTTGGACCATTCTCATACTATATTTGATTTCGACCATTAATATTGATGACCATCGATAAAATAGTTTGAATAGTCTAAAATCCCAGGCAATTTCAAAGGACTTCGAACCACTAATGAAATATAAATTTGATTTAACCCAAGCAAACGACAAACAGAGAAAATCATGAATTTTACAAGCAAAGCCCCAATCAACAAATCTGCTAATTAATGAACTTCCAATTTCACAAAGACACAAATTTAAAAATTCAAATTTATGAATTGAATATTATCATGCATCCAAACATGTCCTTGGGCTTGGCCGCACTAGGTCAGATTTTCAGGCCCAATTAATAAATGGGCCCATTCCATTATCACCTACAAATCAAACAACCCCACATGAAGGAGTTCTATTGCATGCTTCAGACTTTAAAATCTTACCCAAGAAATCCTGAAAACGGCCCACCACCCTGCCAGTATATTTTTCTTTGACCAAAATACCCTTTCAAGGGCCTGATGCATGGACGCGAGATCTGGTTCACTATTAGGCGAACCCTATCACTTATGTTCCCTGCATCCCTGCTCCAAGAATCAGGAATATCCAGTAGTAAGATGAACGTGGATCATTCCTCAATCATTTTTAACCGTCCGTTTCTTTCATGCATGTGGCCCACCTGATTGAAGGAAGGCACTGGTCCAATTTTCGGATCATTACAACATACACACCCATGACCCACATGATGAACAGCTCAGATCTCAAACATGCATACTGCATGGGGACAGGAGTCTGGGAAGAGTAGGACTGTGTGGAGGGGACAGGAGTCTGGGAAGAGTAGGACTCTGTGTAGGGGACAGGAGTCTGGGAAGAGTAGGAGTCTGTGTAGCTATTATAGAGAAGATACAGATGATGCATATGTAAAAACTCAAAAACAAGGAAAATACAGACATAAAACCCATGCATGTGAAAGGGAAGGGATCTAACGTGCATGTGGGGCGAACGTGCAAGAGGAAGGAGGAATATACCTGCAGAAAGAGCTGAAGAGAAATGAGTTCTCGGTCCTTTTCGCTGATGAGAATGTTGTAGAGACGCTTCTCTCTGAGCTTGTGGAGGACCATCACCCCCAAAACAGCTGCCCCAAAAGCCAACAGCAGCATCAGTGCATAAGGCCTACCTCTATTGCTCTTTGACCCAATAGCCATCTCTCTCTCTCTCTCTCTCTCTCTCTCTCTGTATACAGCCCGAGATACTAGTTTTCTAGCTACAGTGGCCTTGTTGTTTCATAACTATGAAGAACCACAAGCTACTTTTTCAGCTCTCTGCCTGCCTCCCTACCTCTCTGGCTCTCACGTAAAGAGGAGGCGGAGAGGTGGACGAAGCTTGGGGACATGTGTCTAAGAAGGCGCGAGCCTCATAGGAGCATACCTCAGTGGTGTTACCAAAATACCCTTGTACTTTCTTGGGCTGACACTGTAGACCCTATGATATAATGAAAAATGACAAAAGTACCCTTTAATTAATTTTGAGTGTTGCGAACACCCCATCCTCAAGCGCCAAACAAAAACGCACCACATGAGCCAACGTCGCATACTTCCTAGGTAGGATATGTTCATATGGTGAGCCCCATGGTTAACGCTCCTTGTACTAAAATCAGACTAGTTCCTTTATTGGGTGGTGAAATGCATAGGAAGGAATGGATGGTTATGAAATTTAATAACCATCTATTTACATCCAATGTGCATGTGTTGCTCCCCTGATGAGTGGCAAGCCTCATCCTAGCATGGTATACAAGTAATGTTAATAAACGTTCAAGATCAAGTGCATATGTGCCATGTAGACATGTGAATGGATTTATATCCTGGCCTTGAAGATGTTGTGCTTGAATTTGAATTATGATTTTTCACTTTGGCATATACTATGGTTTCTGGGCTCGGATAAAGAATAAAATAAAAAGTGAATAAAATAAAAAGTGAACATTTGACGTCTTCTGCAAAAGAATCATGAGAATTTATGTTTTAAATTTAATTGGTAAGAAGCTCATAAAGTTGACCCCGAGTCTTTGGAAAGATACAAAACGATACAATTTTGGTGATTTGAAAAAAAATGAAAATTTATGATTTCTTTGCTAACAAAATTTTAAAGGAAAAAGATTAATTTGATAACAAAATTTAGATAGAGGAATCACTATATCTTAATGCATCATCATGCTTACGTTTTAGAGCGTACTTGCTCGGTACAAGTGGAATCCACCATTTTTGTGGTGGAGACAATTCTTCACATAACCGACCTCCATCATCCATGTAGAGTGCCCTGAGAATTTGATGTTTGAAAATCCTAATCACCCCTTAAATTTAAAACATTGGACGTCTAATGATTTGAAAAGATTAAATTCAACCGTGGACATTGGTCATTAGTTAATTACCTAGATCCCCACATGATAATCATGATTGCTAGAACAATCACAAAAAATTGCTTATATTACATCTACGAAGAAATTATTTACCCACAAGCAATGGACTGATTCCTAATTTATTATTATTTACCCACAAGCAATGGACTGATTCCTAATTTATTTGTGCTCATCACTTTGTTGCATGATTGAATTATTACAAGGACAAACAACTTTTGTATGCTTTCCGAAAGTCATGGGAAATAAATTAGCTTGAAATCGAGTCATGGGATGTGTGAGAGAGTCACATATGACCAAATGATGGTAACCATATATGAAAAAATGTGTTCAAGTCAAACGATTAAATGGATGGGCAAATTTATTGTAAGTCTTTTTTAAAAATTATTTAAACATTAAATAATAGATCTTTTAAAATAATTTTAATTGAAAATATTTACAAAAGAAATTAATCAAATCTTAAAAGGTAGATAAGCATGTATCATGATGATTTCATTGGATTTTATGCATTAATACATAGAATCAATTAATCATGCGTGATTAGACGTGATCACACCAATGGCTATAAAAACAGTTGGACGCACATGAGATGTACATTGCTGTTGATTTCAAACGTGAATTGTTGCGCCATGCTACCCTAGGGAGGATAAATAGTCCTTCAGGTTTCACATTACAAATAAGCCAGATATGATGATAGATTTTGTACTTCAATGCCTTGCCTATAACAAGAATGATGATCATATTTAATTTGGAAGTATTTAATCAAACATTCTATATCAGCATGCGAGGGCTTAGAGAATAAACATAATTGTAGAGAAATTCTGAATAAACATAATTGTAGAGAAATTCTATGTTTAAATGGGTAAGATCTTTTGCAGGTTTATTACATTTAGAATTTTGTAATATTTGAGACAATTTAGTAGTTTGAACCTACAATTTTACTTTTTTGTTTATTCCCATCTTCAAAGATAATAGTAACATAGTTTTCTATGTTTATTTTTATAATTATTGTTGACGGGATCACTATGATTTGGTGTTGTTCGCATCGGATTTAATGCAGTGGTAGCGAGGATAGCTACAACTATGTTGGGCCAAGGTAAAAGAAAGGGAGAGAAGGAAAATTAGTAAGGAGAAGGCTTCGTTTGATATTGTTGTTGTTGGTGTATTTTTATGGGACAGCTCCCTTGGTCGAATTTTCTCCCACCTGCACAATCAACTATTCAAAGGGGACCCTGACTAGAGCCAGGGAACCTCCGATACTTAAGTCAGTCTTCTGATCAATGGCAAAGGGCTTTCTGAGTTTTGTATTGCGTACCTCTCATTGTGAATGAAAATGGTTATTTATAAGGCCGGATGAGCCTTATCATGCGAGGATTTCTCTCCTTCATATTTGAAGATTTGGTCCTCTTCACTGATTGCGCCCGATCCTGAGGATCTCGGGATCGGACACCCGTATTCCTGAATTTTCGAAGTGGTATTTGCATTTACCCCGCCTTCTCTTGTCTCCGCTCAGTCATTACCGACTCCAGGAGAGTCTCGGCCGGCTCAAGAGCATAAGTTATCTGCCTTCTCACGGATGGAATAGTCTCGGTGTTTATCCGTCATCCTTCCTTACTCAGTAACCGACAGAACTAACTCATTCGGTCAGTTTTATTCTATTGGTCGGGTAGCTTACAACATGCTTAGCCTTTTGTGGGCTTACACAGACGCAGTTAACTCTCCGACCGAGTAACTTTAGTCGTCTTATGCCTCTTAGCTTTTCTATTATTCGCTTGGCTCCGACAGTTGTCTCGGACTCTTCGGGCAGAGCTAGTGGGGCCGACCTACTCGAAATTCGAGTCTCCGGACTTAACATATTTTTTTCCAACAGTGAGCCCCCCTTACTCCTTGTGTTGTTCATAGCAACAAGGAGTAATGAGATTTTATGTCGGTTCGTACAAGAGTCTGAGGTTATAATGAGGCATTTAATGCCCTTTGTGTCGTCCCTAACGCGTGACGGTGCATCTCCCGAGGCAGCACATGAGGCAGGCCGTCAGGTCATTTCGTCCGCTTATGGGAGTCGGACGCATGGCGAGGAATTACTGTCGTCGATCAAAGCATGCCACGCGTCGAGTGGGGGAGTCGAAGGAAGTGTCGTTTTACTTTTTCATTAAATGGCCTGCCACGTGGCTCGATTATAAGAAGGTCGGGCTGGAGGAACGCACGAATTTTATTTTCGCTTTCCTTCCTCCCGCCCCTGTATTCTCTCCCTGCCTTTTCTTCCTCCTTTCCTCCGCTGTCGTTCTTTTCTCCGACAACTCCTTTTGCATCCACTGCTATCTTCCCCGGTGAGTTCTTTCCTTCCATTCTTATTGACGTTAATGGCTGCGCGTGACTCCCAGAGCCCCAGGGAGGGGATGTCCGGAGATGAGGGTGTGTCCCAACATTTTATGGAATGTTGCGGAACCACCCTCTTTATTGACAGAGCTCGCCGTTGGCGCAGATGCCGCATTTCGGCTTGTAAGGGGGGTCGATGACTCATCAGCTGAGCGTCCCGCTCAAGCCGGTCCTTCCAGTGGCGGAGTATCTCTGGTAACTCGTCTAGGGAGACCTAATCTCGAATGGATCCATTGGACGAAGAAGAGGGAGAAGAGAAAATAATCATAGCTGAGGGGGTCGTTGTCCTAGATCCCGTAAACTAGACAGTAGAAGCTTCTGAATCCTCTTCCAAGGGAGAAGGAGCCGAAGACGACTCAAGTGGTCTTGTTGCCTCAGTTTTGACTGATTTCGACCTAAACCGCATCCGAGCTGAGTTTCATGTCCCAAACTTGATCGTACTTCATCTTCCTCATCCGAAAGACTTGCTCGACCATCCCCCTGCCGGGATGATCGTGATTTTTCAGGTTTCGATGCAATGTGCCTTGCGCTTGCCACTCCAGCCCATTGCTCGTGATTTCTTGTCTCGGGTCAAACTCGCTCCCGGTCAGATTGTTCCAAACGGGTGGAGGAACTTATTTGGGTGTGTTGTGCTATGGTCCGAGCTTGAACAGCCCCCATTAACGGTCGACGAATTCCTCTACCCGTACCAAGTAAGACCGAACCCTAGCTTTCCTGGCCTGTATTTTCTGAGTGGATGGAGAGGCAAAGGTGGGTCCCTTATAACTGACCCGCCCACTTCTAACAAATACTGGAAGGAGAGGTGGTTTTGGGCGTGCGGATGATGGGAGTCGGCCGATCTGTGGCCGTATGAATCTCGGGTTTCCTGCTCATTTTAAAAAGCAGGTGACTCGGCGTGACTCGGCTTGAGACCCTTTGTTCCTCTTCATTGTCTCGCATTGATCCTGACCTGACCTCTTGATGCTTTGTAGATATTTTGAAGGAGAGGGGGAAACTCAGATCCGGTGCTCTAGCTCGGATCACAGAGCTGAAGAAATTGAGTGTGGAAGACCGATCTTGGAAGCTGCTCTTACAGCCCAAGCGTTTATATCTTACAGGCTTAGATTCATTCGTGTCGGGTGATTTCTCCCACACTAGCTTATATCTTTGGCTCCTTATCTAATTCACCTTCATTCTTCTTTTCAGATCTTGACTCACCTTCATCCTTCTTTTCAAATCTTTCCGAGGCTCATTCATATCTTAGGTCAGCTTCTGATAGCATGACCGGGTCTCGTCCATCCCTAAAGCCAATCTCTAAGGTTAGGGCTCCTTCGATGTCAGCTCTTTTGTCAGGGTCTCGGCCTTCGAAGCAAAAGAAGACCGCTACAACAGCAAAGGAGCTCACTGCCCCATCTGCTCCTGTCCTTACCGCCTCACAGGCAGTTGTGATTTCTGACCCTGAGGAGAGGGCAGAAGAAGAGGAGGCGAGTCTTCATATGTCTCGGTCGGTTCCTGAATCAGGGCCTGTCGCAGAGGAGGTCCAGAGACAGAGAGATGAATCATGGGGCGAATCCTCGAGAGAGGAGGTGACTCAACAGGAGTTGTCACCCTTTCACAAAGTTCTCTCGGGGATGATCCCTTGGGCCATCGCTCATGGGGGTGAGAAGGACTTCACCAAGTTCTACAATGCCCCGACTGCGCAGACTCTCGGGCATGCGGCTAGGATACTCTTTGAGGTAAAATCCTTTCTTTTTACTTCTCTGTTACTTTCGACTAAGTCTTTAGTTATAACTTAATATCTCTCGTTCGCAGTTGGCCCCCTGCATTGTTAAAGCCTGCTCGGAGCTGACCGCTGCTTAAAAACTTGCGGCGGAGACAGAAGCAGCGAAGAGGGTTGCGACCGAGGCAGAGGGTCGCCGAGAGATCGCCGAGGGTCGTATCGGCATTATGATTGGAGACTTGTCGATCACCAGGAAAGCGGCCGATGATGCCAAGAAAGCAGCTGAGAATGCAAGGATGATTCTTGAAGGAGCCAAAGCTGACAACGCCCATTTAACCTCGCTTCTAAAGGAGGCAGAGGAAAAACATCAGCATCTTCTTCATGTTCACAGTGCCTGCGAGAGCACTCTTGCTCGGGCTAGAGTCGACGTTGCGGTTCTAATCCAGGAAGCATAGGAAGAGGCCCGCCGAGCCAAGGAGGCACAGGACCTGGCCGTAGACGCCTTCCTTGAGTCATCGAAGCTTGCAGAAGAAAGGAACCGCCTTTATTAAGGTGGTTTGTAACACCCCGGATTTTGGCCAACCTGGGATTAGATGTCCTTAGGCAATGGTTCAATTAAAACACCTAGAAAATCACTCAGAACCCAATTCCATAGCCAAAGAAATCACTTAGGGTTAATTCCTTTATAAACTAAGCATAAGTTAGCTAGCGCGACGCTAGAGTAGCTGGGAAATAGTCCCTGATCACTTTAAATACGTTCTACAAGACCCAAAACTTGTAAAATTCATGGTGCTATAATACTCTATAACCTGGGATCAAACTTTAAACCGGTTTGTTCTCTGGACCTCTTTGAAACTTTGTATTAGATCTAGACCGCGTGTCAAAAGTCCGATACCTTCAATCTTAGACCGTTAGGACCGCCTAGCTGGACTTGACAACCATTTCGAAAATCAAGTCCAACCGATAATCACAGGCTATTTCATTGAGCCCGGACTGAAGAGAGTGCGAATAGGGACAGATTTGAAATTTAAAATTCAAATCTGGCACACGACTTGACGTGTCAGTATTAAGCATTCTGACCGTCAGAATTCAGCCAAATTACACCCTCAGATCAGGAAAAATTTCTATTTCATATCATGAGATTTGCAGGCCTGATCTACGTGCGGTGACCGCTGAACTGAAACTGGACCGCCACGTGCGATCTGTGAACCCTGCTGGACTGAAAACTTGATGTATGCTAGATCCAGTATGCATGAGCTTAAGTCCGACCGCATTTGGCCAGGGGACCACCAGAAAGCATCTTTTGGACCGAAACAGTCCCGAATTGGACATACCTCAAGTATACCTTGACCTGGAGCCTATTTTGGGCACTTTTAAGCTTATAAAAGGGGTTGAAACCCTCACTCCTCTCTCCCATCCGAATATGCAAAAAGCCCTATATTAGGAGAGGGAAAATGTGAGAGTATGTGAGAGAAGGTGGGAGAGATCTTCCTGCCACCTGCTGCTGCTGCTATACGTGCTTAGGCGACGCACTCCAATCACTTTTCCGGTGATTCCAACGTACTTCTAGGTGAGAAAAACCTTCAACACTTGCTGATTTAAGCTTCCGTCAATTCCATTAGCGATGTAGCTTATGTAGCTTGTGTATTAGGTTCCCTATTCGCCGTAGACGAAGTGTATACGCTCCGTTCGAATTCACACATCTATAAGGAAAAAGGTGCGGATTTTAGACGCTTTGATTGACTGTTTCCAAAGCTTTCAATGTCGTTTAATAGTAGATTATCGACAGCATCGCCGTTTGACATGTACAACATGCTGTCCATTTCCTGTTTCGTAAACCAACGAAGAATATGAGATTTAGGGCATTTTAGTCATTTGTAGGAAGTACTGTTTTCATTCATATTTTGCTGATGTGATTGACATGATTTATTATCACATTAGAATGTTAGGAATACGTGCATAATTAGTTTGGCGAAGAGATTCGCCTAAATGCGCACTTCGGGTCGACATACTATATGTAGACTTAAGTGCGTAGTGTAAGTGTTTGTATAAATGTTTGTATTAGTATGTATTGAATTAAATGGTGTTATGAATTAGTTTGAGATTGATTTCTCAATTAAAATGCTGATGTAAATGATTTCCTACATGATAGCTATATGCATGATTTCATTATATGTATGAAATGCATATGCTTGATGTTTCACTTAAGTGGTATGTTATAACATGTGCTTGATGATTTCTTTATGATTTAGTTTGAGATCGAATTCTCAATTAATACACTGATGGTGATGATTTCCTATATGTGGCGATATGCATAATTTCATTATATGTGTGAAAGACATGTGTAAGATGATTTACTTAAGTTGTACGTTATAACATGTGTTATCATGCTCACATGTTTGTATTTCATTTCCAATACTCTCATATGATTTGCTGATGTGATTCCATAATTGTTTGGGACTATACTTAGTCCAGGCAGTCGGTAACCGAGCGAATTCGTGGTTGACTTATCTTGGCCATGAACGACGCGTCGATGAACGCGAGTCATATTTGGAGTTGGCGGCAGTGGTTAGGCCACACGAAGTGTTTTACGCACTTCATGTCGTTCGACTTGAGATGCGATCGTGCTAGTCGAGCCCGTCAAGTAATCCGACTGGCCATTGTATGTTCACCCTGCATGAGTCATAACTGCTTGAACTTAGGGTACTGAACTTACCATTGTAAACCCTGTCAACCATGGTACCTTGATCCACGAAGACTCATGAGCTGGGCATGATGGTATGGGACACCGTGGTCGAGCTGTCGGCCTACACTGGGGCCACAAACCTCCCCGTAGTGACCAGTGAGCACCTATGACTCGTGAACAGATTATGGTGGTATGGGACACTATATTCTTGTTGTTGGCCTACATTGATAAGGTGATGGGGGAGCGGAGCAACGAGTGCGTGCAACAGCCCTGACAGCCCTTTGTAGTGACCGCGAGCGTATTCTGAGTCTACGGGAGGCGACGACCCTTCAGTAGCAGTAAAGTACTGTAGGCCTGTATTGATAAGGTGATGGGGGAGCGGTGCAACGAGTGCGAGCAACAGCCCTGGCAGCCCTTACAGTGACCTACAAAATATACATCGTATGAGATTACTAGGAGTGATGACCCTAGACAGGATCTGTGTTGGGATTGATACAAGGGAAGTACCTTAGTTTTCCAATCCTGCTGTTTGAATGGACTAATAACAACTCAAAAATCATATCACCATAGCATTGCATGTGCCTGAAAGATGTGGAGCACTCTAGGGAGTGTGGCATGCCGCGGTCGTAAGATGTTGTCGTATGAGGGAGATTGTCGGTGAGGGCATACATCACGTCATGTCATATTGCATTAACAACAGTATTAGGATTGCTTGATTTACTGCTTTACTATTATCGCATGATTGATTTGATAACATGCTAATCTTTGCTCTCTTATCCCACTGAGTTGATCACTCACTCTCACGTTACGGGATGGTGTTTTCGGACACCTACCAGTCCCTTTTTATGATTGCAGATGATGGCGCTGCTCGAGAAGCGGAGCTGGACCTGATGATGATGAGGAGGATTCCTCCTTCATGTGTGTTCTGATTGACGGGATTATAGGGAGGTTGATTAGATACCTTGACACTTGCCATTTTATATTTTTAGCGCACTCATGTATATTCGTTTTGTTTATTTTTGGAGTATACATATATGTATATAACCTGGTAACATATTCACACTCTGGAGACATACAACAGTTTATATATGCTATACCTACTATCACAGTCTTCCGCTTGTTAATTTAACTGTCTCTAGAGTATGATATGCTGTTCTAGCTTAATCTCACTCATGTTTAATACATTATCACAGACAACATTCAATCATACATATCTATGTTGCATAAATAACATTTTGGAACTCGGGAGTTGGGTTTTTGCTCGACTCCCTGATTTTCGGGATGTTACATGGTTATAGGGCCTGCGTTTTGAAGATGAAGGTTGTCTTCCCTGACCTCGATCTCTCTGCTTTCGATGCCGATAGTCCTGAGGCCGAGGCTACTGGTGTCGAGGCCACCGACGAAGAAGTATCTCCTGCGAACGCTGCTGCTGACGAAGCCGGTCCTTCCGGGACTGCTTGAAGAATAGTCATCGACCGAGGGAGATAACTCTCTCTGTCGAAAATTGTGTCATCTATCTCTCATGTAGTTTTACCATAGGCTATAATCTGATGCTGAATACTTAGAAAAAATGGAGACTTTGAATTTTATTGAGTAGATTTCAATTATATCTCTCTTTCATTATTCTCTAGCACTTTCTATTCTGCCTTACGGGTAATAGATCTTGAGATGTTCGGCATTCCAAGGGTGAGGCAATAGTTGTCCATTTAGGTCTTCCGACCGATACGTTCTAGGGCGGATGGTGCTTGAGACGACATAGGGACATTTCTAATTGGGTCCCAATGTGCCCGTGCTAACTTTTTTTTTGTTTGGAAACGTCTTTCGGAGGACCATATCTCCGGCTCGGAATCGTCTGACTTTGACTTGGTTGTTGTAAAACCGAGACACTTGCCTCTATCGAATCATCATTCGTAATCGAGCTCTTTCTCTTTTCTCTTCCAACAAATCGAGCCCGAGTGATAGGAGTTCAATATTTTCTTGTTCTTTGAACGTGTTGACTCGGGCTGAGCTAACACCGATTTCAACCGGGACAACTGCTTCCAAGCCATAACAAAGGGAGAAGGGAGTTTCTCCCATGGCAGTCCGAGATGTAGTTCGATAGGCCCATAATATATTTGGAAGTTCCTCGGCCCATGCTCCCTTTGCCTCATCGAGCTTCGTTCGGAGATGCCACTTTATAATTTTGTTAACGGCCTCCACCTGTCCATTCGTCTGAGGATGATGAGGTGAGGCGTACACGTTTCGGATCCCGAGATTGCCGTACATCTCTCGGAATTGCTTGTTATTGAACTGCCTTCCGTTATCTGTAATGATAGTCCGAGGTATCCCGAACGACAGACGATATTTTTTCAAACAAAGCCTGTGATTTTTTTCTCAGTAATCTTTGCTAATGGCTCAGCTTCGGCCTACTTCGTAAAATAATTTACTGCAACCATAACAAACTTGGTCTGACCCTTCCCTCCAATGATGTCGATCCCCCACTGTGTAAAAGGTCATGGTCTAGACATCGGAGTCAGTTCCTCGGAGGGTTGCCTCGGGATTACTGCAAATCGCTGACACTTGTCGCACCTTTGGACGAACCTCTTGGTATCATGTTATATAGTCGGCCAGTAATACCCCTGCCGTAACACTTTATTGGCGAGCGAACATCCTCCTAAGTGGTTCCCATATATTCCTTCGTGTATCTCCCGTAAGATATATTCGGCTTCATGGGAATCCACACATCTTAGCAAGGGAGCATAAAACTCTTTCTTGTACAGTACTCCACTCAAGATAGTATAATGCGACGCTCGAATCTTTAGCCGTCGTGCCTCGGTGTGATCTTCCGGCAGCTCTCTCCATCGTTGAGATAACGGACGATGGGGTCGAACCAAGTAGGTTCCGAGTCGATAGGGAGTATAACCAAGTCTGTCGGTTAATTTATACTCGGTTTAGCTACGTATTCGAGTAGAATCGACCGAGGTATGTCATCTTTGTCGGCTGAGGCGAGCTTTGCTAACAAGTCAGTTTTGGCATTGTCGGTTCTGGGTATCCGAATCACTTCACATTTCTGGAATCCACCAATTAATTCTTTGGCCTTTTCCATGTATGCCTTCAGTTGTTCTTTCTGAGTTTGATAGACATTAGAGATTTGGTTAATGACTAGCTGCGAGTCACTGAAAATATTAAGATGAGTTGTACCTAAACTTGTTGCGAGTCAAAGGCCAAGTAATAAGGCCTCGTATTCTGCTGTATTATTCGACGCTTGAAATCCAAGTCGTAAGGTATACTGCATATAGGTTTGATCAGGAGTTTCCAATACTACCCCTGTTCATGTTCGAGTGACAGGAGTTCATCATTTTCTTATTCTTTGAACGTGTTGACTCGGACCGAGCTAACACCAATTTCAACCAGGACAACTGCTTCCGAGCCATAACAAAGGGAGAAGAGAGTTTCTCCCATGGCAGTTCGAGCTGTAGTTTGATAGGCCCACAATATATTTGAAAGTTCCTCGGCCCATGCTCCCTTTGCCTCATCGAGCTTCGTTCGGAAATGCCGCTTTATAATTTTGTTAACAGCCTCGACCTATCCATTTGTCTGAGGATGATGAGGCGAGGCGTACACGTTCTCGTGATTGCCGCACATTTCTCGAAATTGCTTATTATTGAACTGCCTTTCGTTATCGGTAATGATAGTCCGAGGTATCCCGAACCGACAGACGATATTTTTCCAAACAAAGCCTGTGATTTTTTGCTCGATAATCTTTGCCATAACAAAGGGAGAAGAGAGTTTCTCCCATGGCAGTCCGAGCTGTAGTTTGATAGGCCCACAATATATTTGAAAGTTCCTCGGCCCATGCTTCCTTTGCCTCATCGAGCTTCGTTCGGAAATGCCGCTTTATAATTTTGTTAACAGCCTCGACCTATCCATTTGTCTGAGGATGATGAGGCGAGGCGTACACGTTCTCGTGATTGCCGCACATTTCTCGAAATTGCTTATTATTGAACTGCCTTTCGTTATCGGTAATGATAGTCCGAGGTATCCCGAACCGACAGACGATATTTTTCCAAACAAAGCCTGTGATTTTTTGCTCGATAATCTTTGCCATAACAAAGGGAGAAGAGAGTTTCTCCCATGGCAGTCCGAGCTGTAGTTTGATAGGCCCACAATATATTTGAAAGTTCCTCGGCCCATGCTCCCTTTGCCTCATCGAGCTTCGTTCGGAAATGCCGCTTTATAATTTTGTTAACAGCCTCGACCTATCCATTTGTCTGAGGATGATGAGGCGAGGCGTACACGTTCTCGTGATTGCCGCACATTTCTCGAAATTGCTTATTATTGAACTGCCTTTCGTTATCGGTAATGATAGTCCGAGGTATCCCGAACCGACAGACGATATTTTTCCAAACAAAGCCTGTGATTTTTTGCTCGATAATCTTTGCCATAACAAAGGGAGAAGAGAGTTTCTCCCATGGCAGTCCGAGCTGTAGTTTGATAGGCCCACAATATATTTGAAAGTTCCTCGGCCCATGCTCCCTTTGCCTCATCGAGCTTCGTTCGGAAATGCCGCTTTATAATTTTGTTAACAGCCTCGACCTATCCATTTGTCTGAGGATGATGAGGCGAGGCGTACACGTTCTCGTGATTGCCGCACATTTCTCGAAATTGCTTATTATTGAACTACCTTTCGTTATCGGTAATGATAGTCCGAGGTATCCCGAACCGACAGACGATATTTTTCCAAACAAAGCTTGTGATTTTTTGCTCGATAATCTTTGCTAATGGTTCGGCTTCGGCCCACTTCGTGAAATAATCTACTCCAATGATGTCGATCCCCCACTGTGCAAAGGGCCATGTCCAGACATCGGAGTCAGTTCCTTGGGGGGTTGCCTCGGGATTACCGTAAATCGCTGACATTTGTCGCACCTTTAGACGAACCTCTTGGTATCATGTTATATAGTCGGTCAGTAATACCCCTGCCGTAACACTTTATTGGCGAGCGAACGTCCTCATGAGTGGTTCCCACATATTCCTGCGTGTATCTCCCGTAAGATATATTCGGTTTCATGGAAATCCACACATCTTAGCAAGGGAGCATAAAACCCTTTCTTGTACAGTACCCCACTTAAGATGGTGTAACGCGACGCTCGAACCTTTAGCCGTCGTGCCTAGGTGTGATCTTCCGGCAGCTCTCCATCGTTGAGATAACGGATGATGGGGTCAAACCAAGCAGGTTCCGAGTCGATAGGGAGTATAGCCAAGTCTGTCGGTTAATTTATATTCGATTTGACTACGTATTCGATTAGAACCGGCTGTGGTATATCGTCTTTGTCGGCTGAGGCGAGCTTTGCTAATAAGTCAGCTTTGGCATTGTCAGTTTTGGGTATCCGAATCACTTCACATTTCTGGAATCCGTCAATTAATTCTTTGGCCTTTTCCATGTATGCCTTCAGTTATTCTTTCCGAGTTTGATAGACACTAGAGATTTGGTTAACGACTAGCTGCGAGTCACTGAAAATATTAAGATGAGTTGTACCTAAACTTGTTGCTAGTCGAAGGCCAAGTAATAAGGCCTCGTATTCTGCTGTATTATTCGACGCTTGAAATCCAAGTCATAAGGCATACTATATACAGGTTTGATTAGGAGTTTTCAATACTACTCCTGCCCCGCTTGCCTTAGAGTTGGATGAGCCGTCTACGAATAACTTCCAAGGAACTGTGTCAGGTAATGGGCCGAGAGAAGAAGAAGCTGCTACTTCAGTAACCTCTTCAGAGTCAGACATTGTGTTATGTTTGGAGGTTACTTCAACAAGGAAATCGGCAACAACTTGTCCTTTTATGGCTATCCTCGGCTTGTACTGTATGTCGAACTCGCTCAATTCGATAGCCCACTTTGTAAGTCGGCCTGAAGCCTCTGATTTTTAAAGAATCTGGCGCAAAGGTAAGTCGGTTACAACAATGATGATGTGAGCTTGAAAATATGGTCTGAGTCGTCGCGAGGATACCACCAGGGCTAAGGCTACTTTCTCGAGCTGAGGATACCTTGTCTCTGCCGGTAGTAAGGCTTTGCTGACATAGTACACTGGTAACTGTCTTCCTTCACTCTCCCATACCAGGGCCGAGCTAATCGCTGCTTCAGACACAGCCAGATATAGCAACAAAGCTTCTCTTGACTCGAGTTTGGACAACAGCGGTGGAGAACCAAGATAAGACTTCAGTTCTTGAAATGCTTGCTCACACTCTTCCGTCCATTCTATTGTATGTCATCCCTTCAATTGCTTGAAGAACAGGAGACATTTATCTGTGGCTCGGGAGAGGAAGCGGTTAAGCACGGCTACTCTCCCTATCAGCCTTTGAATGTCTTTAATTGTTTTCGGAGATTCCATGTCGAGTAAAGCTTTGATTTTTTAAGGATTCGCTTCGATCCCTCGCTGACTAACGAGGAAACCGAGAAATTTTCCTAAGCTTACACCAAAGACACATTTGCTAGGATTCAACTTCATTTTGTACTTTCGTAAAGTCAGGAACATTTCTTCTAGGTCCGCCACATGATTTACTGCGTATACGCTTTTGACGAGCATATCATCTATATATACTTCCATAGTTTGGCCGATCTGCCGAGCGAACATTTTGTTCACTAACCTTTGATACGTTGCTCTGGCGTTCTTCAAACCAAATGGCATCACTCGGTAACAGTAAAGGCCTTTGTCGGTGACAAAGGTAGTTTTTAATTTATTAGTCTCATGCATTACAATTTGATTGTAGCCTGAATAGGCGTCCATAAAACTAAGCAATTCATGTCCTGTAGTACTATCTACCAACTGATCAATGCGAGGAAAAGAGAAGCTATCCTTGGGACAGACTTTGTTCAAATCTGTATAATCTATATAGAGACGCCACTTCCCATTGGCTTTTCTCACGAGCACGACATTAGCTACCCACTCTGGATAGTAAATCTCTTCAACGAATTTGGCCTTAAGGAGCTTACCGACTTCCTCTTCAATGATAGCGTACCTTTCTGGGCCGAGAGGACGTCTCTTCTGTCGGATTGGCCTGTAAGTCGGGTCGATGTTGAGATGGTGCGTTATGACCGAGGGATCGATCCCGAGCATATCTTCGTGGCTCCATGCGAATACATTAGCATACCGCCTAAGTAGGGCATCAGTTCTTCTTTAAGAAGTGAGATCAAAGATGAGCCGATTTGTACTACTTTCGACTCGCCTGTCTCGGTTAATGGTTGTGAGACGAGTTCTTCCATCGGTTACCCCCGTTCGTGAGATCCGATACGGGGGTCTAGTGATTCGATCATCGATATTTCTTTCAGCGCTTTAATTGCTGTCGCATAGCATCGCCGAACGTCTTGTTGATTTCCTTTCACAATTCCTACTCCCGACTCGGTCGAAAATTTCATGAAAAAGTGGTAAGTAGATACTATGGCTTGAAGGATGCTTAGAGATGGTCGACCGATTATAGCGTTGTACACCGAAGGTTGGTCGACGACCAGAAAGTCGATCATCACAGTTGCTTGGTGAGGTGCAGTTCCGACAATGAGTGATAGTGAAGCGATTCCTTCAGGAAGTACTTGTCCACCCGAGAATCCTATAAGCGGGGTTCGGACTAGAAGTAAAGCCGACCGTCCAATTCCCATTTTGTCGAACGCTTGGGTGAACAACACATCCGCTGACGACCCAGTGTCCACCAGTATTTGGAACACTTTCCTGTTGGCGATGGTGAGAGCAACGACAAGTGCATCATCATGGAGATGATGGATGCCTTGAGAGTCATCTTCAGTGAATGAGATGCAATATCGTTCTCTCTTCTGCTCTTTGGAAGGTCGGGACAACAGTAGAATCTCAGATTCTGGATGATCGATGCTTCTGGCGTGATTTTTTCGAGCGTTATTGGAATCTCCGCTGTCCTGATGCCCTCTAATGATCGTCCGAATTTCTCCCGTAGGCTGATCTTCGCTCGGTCCTGCTGCAATGCCAGGTCCTTCCGTGTGTTCCCTTAGTCGGCCCTCCTTAATGAGCCGCTCGATTTTATCTTTTAAGTGATAACAATCATTTGTATTATGGCCGTGGTCACGATGATAATGACAGTATTTGTTCTTGTTCCGTCGATTCGGGTTCCCTCGGAGTTTTTCGGGCCAGTTGACGAAGCCCTCATTTTTTATTTCCATCAACACCTACTCCTGAGACTTGTTCAGAGGGGTGTATGTAGAAAATATTCTATCGGATCATATGCCCGACCTGCCATCGTCTCGTACCCGATCATTTTTTCCCTTCTTCCCTCCGGCTAAGTCGGCTTCTTTCTTGGCCGACTCTTTAGCCGAGGGTTTTGCGTTCTGGACCTTCTCGCGCAGGAGCCGGGTTTCTTCAGCGTCGGCGTATTTGTCCGAATGAACCATAAACTCTCCCAGAGTTTCGGGTGAATTTTTGTCTAAAGACGCCAAAAAGGGTTTATCTCGTACCCCTTGCATGAGTCGTTAAGCGCTGTCTCCTCTGAGTGTTTCCGAACCTAGAGAGGCTCAAAGTTAAAACGCTTAATATAATCTTTCAACAGCTCTCCTTCCTTCTGAACTATGTTGTTCAGATGTGCGGGCGGCCTTCGTTTTTTTTTTCGCCGATGAAGTTGTTGAGGAAAGCGTCACTGAGTTCAACAAATGACTTAATCGACTTCGGTTTCAATTGTTTGAACAAAACCCGGCTACGTCAGTTAGTGTGAGAGAGAAGGCTCGACACATAACGGCATCCGAGGCATCATGCAGCTCCATATAGGTTCTTAAGCATTCGATATACTTTGTCGGATTGGTTTTTTCGAAAAAAGAAATATCTGAGGTAAGCGGAACCTCTCCAGTAACCATGCCTGCATTACTTTGTCCACAAATGGAGAAGCTTTTGTCTCGAATTTGGTCGGGTTTGTGTTCCGAACGTGCTTCATGTTTGCCATCTCTCTTTCTATTTTTTTCTGAAACTCATTTTTCAAGTCTTGTATATCGGCTTTCCAAGGTTCCGCATTGTCCGCCGTTTTTTCTACAGGAAGCCGACTTCGCCTCCTCTGATCTATTGTATGCTGCAAATCAGAGGGAGGTAAAGCGACAGTTGCAGAGCGAACTGGCTCTGGCTGACACGGTCCTTGATGCTGACACGGTCCTTGATGCTGACTCGGTCCTCGAGGCGACTGCGGAGCAACAGGCTGTGCTAAAGCTGGTGGCGGGAGAACCTGCGCTGACTCGTGACGCTGCTGCATCTGCTGATTACATAGTTGCTCCAACATGCATTTCATAACAGCCATATCGAAACGCATCTCTTGGACTTCTCGATCCAACTGTGCGTTCCCTTGGTTCGGGTGGCTGGTAGTCAGAGCAGATGTCGCAGGCGGTGCCACTACAGGTATCGTTGGGGGAGCTCCCTGAGCTGTGATGGCAATGGCCTCCCCCGTTTCATCTTGATTCGCCCTCCTAGTTCTCACCATTCAACAGATTGTATAAAAAAGGTTTTTTGCTCGTTCCCACAGACGGCGCCAAACTGTTGGTATATTTTTATGGGACGGCTCCCTAGGTCAGATTTTCTCCCACCTGCATAATCAACTATTCAAAGGGGACCCTGGCTAGAGTCGGGGAACCTCCGATGCTTAAGTCAGTCTTCTGATCAATGGCAAAGGGCATTCTGAGTTTTGTATTGCGTACCTCTCATTGTGAAGGAAAATGGTTATTTATAAGGCCGGATGAGCCTTATCATGCGAGGATTCCTCTCCTTCATATTTGGAGATTTGGTCCTCTTCACTGATTGTGCCCAATCCCGAGGATCTCGGGATTGGACACCCGTATTCCTGAATTTTCGAAGCAGTATTTGCATTTACACCACCTTCTCTTGTCTCGGCTCAGTCATTACCGACTCTAAGAGAGTCTCGGCCGGCTCAAGAGCATAAGTTATCTGCCTTTTCACGGACGGAATAGTCTCAGTGTTTATCCGTCATCCTTCCTTACTCCGTGACCGACAGAACCAATTCATTCGTTCGGTTTTATTCTATCGGTCGGGTAGCTTACAACATGCTCGACATTTTGTGAGTTTACGCAGACGCAGTTAACTCTCCGACTGAGTAACTTTAGTTGTCTTATGATTATGCCTCTTTATCTTTCTATTATTCGCTCGGCTCCGACCGTTGTTTCGGACTCTTCGGGCAGAGCCAGTGGGGCCGACCTACTCGAAATCCGAGTCTCCGGACTTAACATATTTTTCCTCAACGGTTGTTATATTAATTTAGTATTTTTTCTACTTTAATACCATGTTAATATTATTTCAAGAAAAAAAAATATTAAGATATTTCTATAAATCATTTTATTTATAAAAATAAACATGGAAACAAATTATCCCACTCTTAATCAACCTATGGCTATGACCTAACAACAACTCAACACAAACGTACGTTTCAATCGGACTAATACATGCAAATTGCAAACATCCCATATATGGCAACAATTATTACACACTAAGGGATTTCTTATTCACCTCATAAAACCATCCAAATAATGAGCCATCTTTAGGTAGGGTATTACTAAAATATCAGCTTCATTGGATGATCTTAACAACTGTTTCATGGACTCTTATGAGTTACTTTCTTACCCAACTGTTTCTAATCTCAACCGTCCATTAGAAGTCCACCGATCAGCTAGTGAAGGCTATTTTTCAGTGTGGTTTCCCATGTTTTGAACCATTCGGATTGAGGTACATCATTCCATGTATGCAGTGGTTGAGTGCACGCATATGGATGCTCACACTCCGCCCGAGTATCAGAGCTTTTCGTATTTCCCTCTGGTAAGGGTAATCTCGTCCGTTCGCAATACACTAAGGGTAACTTTGTCATTTTGAAAGTCTCAGGAATTTGGGGATTGTCTAATCAATTGAAAACTCCTCTTTCAGACTTATATAAAGTAATTGTACGTGAATACTCGCAGCGGTAGCATTTCTAAAATGGCAATAAAATAGAGGCCGTTCTTTTGCAGAGATTGTTTGTAAGTTTATGCTATTGCTATATTTATGAGAACTAACATAAATTATGTCCCAAATCTAATCCGTCCATCATGTGAAACACCTCATATTCCTTATGGATCCCTTAAATAAATTTGATTGAAAACTCAGGTAGCCCATACCATGTAAAATCGTGCAGGAACCTCTAACTAAAATCATGTTATCTGATCCACCTGAGTTTCGGAAATCCACTTATTTTTTATTATGTCCATTAATGATGACGAATATAATATTTTTAATGGAATGGATGGACTATAACAGTTACTTTGGGCCCACAACAATCTGGAAGTTTTTAATGGTTTTCATCACCATCTCAACATTTCCCATGTTACGTGGTATATATCTAATTAGATCAGTCTAATTTTAAGCATGAACAATGAAATTGAAAGGATACACATTATGGACGGAGTAGATTTAGTGCCTATTTGATTGTGGGCCCCACATAAGGAGTTGTAGTAGTAGCTTATTCTACACTAGTGGACACTTTTCCAAGGGAGCTGCTATTTACACCCAATTTTCTTGATATTCATGCACTCATTTTTATTACGTGAACTCAAATAGTACCATGTATTACTACTAAATAACAAAATGAGAAATATGGTGTATGGAAATAGAAAAAGACGGGAGTAAATCTCAATTTCAACCAATATTATAGTAAAAGCGGGTGCATGTCTCGTGAAAAGTGCTTGCATTTATTAACGCACAAGCGATTCTTACTCCCAAGTCAAATGCATGTTAAAAAAAAGGAAGTCGAATGCTACAATGCAGTTCGCACGGTTTCACTTTTAAATCGCACTCAACTCACATGAATGGAAGGCACACATGTAGATGATCCGGTCCATTCATCAGCCAATCTGAATTAATTAGTTTCTGTGAATAAAATTATAAGACCATGATAATCAGACAGGTCATAGATCTACAAAATAAATGGACGGGCCTTTCAAACTGATTAACGGTTGAAAGTTTTTGAATATTTGTGGTAGATTTGATAAACGAAATTACCCTATTTTAAATTAATAAATGTAAAATCTGAGGATAGACAGGATATACAGTCCGATATCATACACAAGTGAAGAACTTGCACGTATGACGCGCTCGAGCATGTGGAATGGGTGTTCCTGGAGAAAGATCAGGCCCATCGGAGATTACAGGGTCTGAAGAATCCGTTCTCTGAAAACGTGTAAAGCACTTTGGCACGCTCGCATGCCATTTGGAGAATCTTTCGCTGCAGCCAGTTGCATGTTTAGATCTAGCTTTAGACTGCCCAGGTATTTCTACGTTCTTTATTGGGCCTAGAAATGGAAATCTGACGGACCAGAGAGACCCATTGACAGGCCTAAATTGTTTGGTAGTCTGCTGTGTTGATACGTCTGGTTCATTTATGGTGCATGTTATTCATTTTGTGGTGCTACTGCGGCACACCATATTAATATGTTATGTAATTAGTGTTTCTTCGTTTCTCAGAGAAAAGGCTTAGTGAGCGGCTCACTAATCTCACTTGACTGTGGGTACACCGTGATGTATTTATTTCGTATCTAACCTGTTCACCTGTTTTCCTAGCTCATTTTATGGTACGAGCCTTATTCTTACTCGGCTGGCAGACTCTTAGGAGTTTCTAACTCCCGGTCAAGGGTTGGAGTACCCATGGTTGGTGAAATTCCACTAGCGTGAGTTAAAAAAATAAAAAAAAGAAGTATGAGCTCAAATCAGATCCAAATCTCACGTGGAGCACGATATAGGAAACCATTTTGATTAGGCTGATATATGTGTATTTTTCCTTCGCCCAAGTCGCTATGATCTTATAAAAAAAGTTGGATGGATGGAAAATAAACATTATGTTGGGCTCTAGGAAGGTTTCAACAGTAAGGGTCATTATCGCTGCTCCTGTGATGTGGTCCACCTGAGATCTGAATCTACTTCATTTTTAGGCTTCTCCTGGAATAAGATGGCTGCTCCCTATGGTGTGGTCTATCTGAGATCTGGCTTAAAAAATAATAATAATAATTAAAAAATAAATAAAATGCATGAAAGTGGGTACCACATGTATGGATCCACCGATCTCGGTGGCTCCTGGTCCACGCAATCCTAGTCCTCCAAAAACATGCCATATTTCTGAAATAGGACCCACCTGATCTGAACTGCTCATCTTTTGGATATGGGTTTCTATGGTGGGTTCCTTCTCTTCTCATCTTTTGTACTCCCGGATACTAGAGTGGTCTCTAACGATGTGTCTAGCCTGGGATATTGGATTAGTAGGCTTACACACTTAAACACCTGGTGTTTAAACTACACCATCTATCTATTTTATCAGCTCATTTTAAGGCATGACCCCAAAATGGAAGCATGATCACGAAATAGACCAGATCAGCTTCCTTTAGGCATTGATCTAAACCCTTAAAAGAAATTTCTGGGTTGTGTTTGAGTAAGAAGCCAACAGGTTCATTCAAACCCAGTACACGTCTGATAAGTATTGGGTTGGGCACGGATCTATGGGACAGGCGGCCCGTTGGCCTTTCTTTGGACTGGGCTTGGACCTATTACCTCGTCTTGTGAGGTGGGCTTGGCTCAATTCATTTTTCCCAACCCCAATTTAGCCAGGCCCGGCTTCATATTCTATCCTACCAAGAAGCTTTTCTAGACTCAGTTGGGCAAACACATGCATCTTACACATACTGTTAGTTTCATTTTTGAAAATGTCTATTTTCAACGGCCGTTCCTGTGTGGATTTGAATGTATTTTGATTTCATTTAAAATTCAAAAATCATCTAGCTAGCATTTAAAATAAGAGTTATTTGAAATACACAATTTTAGTGTGTTTTGAAATCTCTCATTTTTATATGATTTCAAATCAAATGTCGTTTTTAGCTCTTTTACATGTAAGAAAAGTGTTTCTAAGTTACTAATCTATTATAAATATATGTGTAACACACTCATGATACCTCAAAACAATTAAATTATTAGCTGCATTGCTTAAATTACATCAATAGAATCATATGAACAATCTAAATATTGACTATGTAAATTGGTGGTTAAAAAACATTGATGAGTAACTCATTTGTGATCCTATACTTGTAGCCTACCCAAGACTCATAGTTTCATCATTTATTGCCCAAGGAAATATTTCAATGTGCTTATTACAGTCATTATATCAAAATATCATATATGTATAGTAATTTGGGATATTCATATAGAATTTGTAATCAAATTCAATTTCCTATAAATATACTACAGAATTTCAATGTGTTGCTATTATAAAATTATAGCTAAACTAATGGGTTCAATGTGACATAAACACATGCTATTCTGGCCCATCCAAACCATGGGCCCCATTGACCATTAAGCACACCTTGAAAATTGCACAGATTGAATGACCTACTATCTAATGTTAGCCATCAAATGGACAATTACAGTAATATGTCTAGAGGTCCAAATTAAGGAGGCAAAGTCAAACAGTTAGGCTCGCCCTATAGATGGGATTTTTGGGCACATAAGTGGGACCCACAATTTGGACAGTCCAAACTAGTAATTGGCATGCAGCCATGTGTCATGTACAGTAGAGGGGTTTCCACAATTTAGTAAGTTGGAGCATATATGCACATTGCCAAAAACAAAAAGAACAAAACAATTCTCTCTTAAGAGAAAACTACTAAACCTTATCTCTTGAAGGGAATAAAAATTAGGTTGTAACAACCACATACAACCAAAATGAAAATAAAAAAAACTTAAAAAATCATAGGAGATGGATTCTCTTTGTTGATTGGTATGGATATGACAGCTCAGACGAATATAGAAACGACAACCATCTTATCATTTTATCTTGTCTTATGGAATATGACATATTCAACACGTGGAGAGGGAAGTGGGGTAGACAAAATCGAGGAGAGAAGGAAGGGAGAAAGAAATATGGGAGAGAGGAATGGGAAAGGAGAGAAAATAGGGGAGAGAAGGGGCAGCCGCTGGCTAGTTGCAAGTAAAATCTACGCCTGCTTTTTGTGGATAAAATCCTAGCCGTTGATTGGATTATATCTGCATTTTCAAATTTCCAAATACACCTAACTTTATTTAGAATGCCTTCCCACGTCTTTGGAATATTTAATCCTTGACACCCTCTAAAATCTAAATGAGGGGCAAAAATGCCCAAAACCTGGTCTTTTTGGTTAGCAGTAAATGCATATAAATTGCGTAGATAAGTAATGATGACTTGGTATTTCCTGATGCTAAAGATGGTAGCAAGTATAGTTTTTGGAAGGAGTGTCATTTAAACTTTGTAGGTTCTACCATGATACAAGTGTTTCATCTACACTATTCATTCATTTTGTCGGATCATTTTTGAGCATGAGCGCAAAAAATGAAGCAGATCCAAAACTTCTATAGCCTCCGAGAGGTTTTCAATAGTAGACATTCCATCATCACTATTTTCTATGGTATGGTCTACTAGAGATTTGAATATACCTCATTTTTGAACTCATGTCTTACAATAATCTGAAAAAAAATTAATAGACAACATGGATATAAAATATATATTATGATAGGGCTCATTACCACATTGAGTTTTGCCCCATTTTTTTAAGGCTAAACCAAACATTGAGCATGGTTGGACTGTTGATCTAATGGGGCACCTTGTAAATGGTCCATAGATTGAAATTTTCAGTGATTACATGGTCCTATTGTCAATGTTTTCTATTGAATACCGATGGTTGCTCATTTTAGCTCAAATATCCCTTGCATGTACACCAACAGGATGAGTACCTGATGTAGAGCGGGTCGCGGACACTTTCATGTCCAAGATGAATTAGAGAAGGCCTGATCAGAGGCAGAAGTCATTAAGACCGTCAGAACCTTAAAACAGACATATCTCACAAACCGGAATGATTTACTCAACGTACCATATATGATTTTTGGGGTAGAACGAGCTACTTTAGCCACTCAACCCTGCTAGACTGGGTTATGCAAACCAGATTTGCGAAATACTACCAGATCGACGGTCATTTCCCTATTTTAATTCTGTTTTTATTATAAATAGGCTCTAGAAGTTGCGCCCAACATGAAAAGTATTTAGAAAATTAGGAGAATAGTGTGGTTAAGCTACATTGGACACTTACTATAAATAGAAAATTTACTATTTATAATAAGTTACGAATTTTAGAGAGTTTTAATTATATTTTAATTCTTAAACTTCTTCCTAGTCTTGGTATCCTACTTAAAGGGTTGTAGACTCGTTTATTTCATCTATCAAACAATTAACAAGTTTCTTTCATATATTTTTAAATTATTCTATTTCTTTTCCTTGGATTCGAGAATCTTTATGAGGAGTCCTAAGAAGCTCCATGGTACCACAGTCTGGTTACCTACGCTTTTGTTTTATGGCAAGTCCACATGATGGCCTATCAAAGAAAACAGTCTGAATTGGGGCAAATAGGTGCTATGTCATGCGCATGGTGGAAATATTCAATGTCTAGGAGTCTAAATCAGAAGACCATAACTACAATGGAAACCAAATATACCTACTAAATGTAAACTGTGATCGAATAACAGAAGTATGTGGATAATTCTTCACAGACACACACACACATGAAAGCTCAATTGAATTACTCCAATCGCGATGTTGCTTAATCAAGAAAACCCAATTTCAAATAATTTTCAATGATCTCTTCGGGTGCTAGATCAGTAAAATAACCATTCCCTACTTTCATTCCCTCTTCCATTGCGAGCCGCTCGACTTCCAGCTGAAGTTGACCACCTCCCACTCGACTTGGATCCAACAGATTACATGCCACTTCAATTGTGTCCTCACCATGGGCAAGTGCCATCGCTTCCACAGATGCAAGCCCACCTCCTCGACTGCTCACCTGTCTAGCAATCCTACAGACACCAGCAATGTCAGTTGATGAAATGGGCACATTGTAAGTGGCAACCCATTGCGTTGCACCAACTACTGCAACACCTTTGGACCGAGCCGCTTGAGAAGGGCCAATGTCTGGCTCTAGCTGCAAGGACTCAGGTTCTACCCCACCTGACCACTGCTTACCAATGGCATTGGGCTTGTAGTAACCCAATTCTCTTCTGATTGAATCAAGGGTCCTCCCATGTTCATCAGCTGCTCCATATAGAAATACAGGAACTGCATGATTTGTATCAAGGAGCATTAGCAACTAGAATAATAGTTTAAAGAACTGTTTAGGAAAACAGGATTTAGAACGTCTCAATCATAACATGCAAAATCAATTGATATTTTGCAAACTACAGCAGATTTTTATTGAAAGGATTGGCAATGTTAGCTCTTGGATATTCAGAATCTTGTAAAGCTATTGAATTTGGGTGCCAGTTAAAAAATGAGTTCACCTCATTTTAGTTAATCCTATGTGTAAGAATGACAGTTGTTGGTCATCGAGATTAATCTTAATCCTTACCCAAAATGAATATGATCCCTAATACACAATTACATTAACTAAAATGAGATGAACTCATTTTCAGGCCCTTCTCATCTCGCTTGAGATTTTTGGTGAGCTCTGTTTACTGCAACATTCCAAACATGAAAACCGTGTTTGGATGCACAAGTGACTTGAATGGCAAAATTCCAAATTGCAATTTTCTAGTCCCAATTAAAAGAAATTCAATTGCAAAATGGAGCGCTTTATCACTTTATATGTATGCCATTCAAGGAAATAAAAACATGGTCATTTCACATTTTAGGGAATAATAAAAACTACAATCCAATCAGATAGTGCATCCAAACAAAACCATTATAGGAAATTTGAGAAGTGCAATTCAATTTCAACTTCAACCCCAACACCACACATACCTCCAAGCTTAAGTCCTATATCGGCAGCGACAGAATTGGCAAGGTGGGCTGCTTGATCCAGCGAAGCCCGAGAGAGAGGGTGGAAGCAGATGTGATCGACGACTCCGATACGTGGATGAGTCCCAGAGTGCAGTTCAAGATCGATTGCGTCGAGAGCCGCTTCGACCATTGAAAACACGGCATTTCTGAGGGGAGAGGGATTTGATGGGTCAGTCGTGAAATGGGAGACGAGCGTGTAACGGACTCGGTTGTAGGAGTCGTCTGGGAACTTGTTGATGATGGGAACTTCCGGGAATAGCTTGGCAGCTCGCTCGATCGATTCCAGTGCTGCTGGGTTGCGGCTTTCTGATATGAAGAGCGTGCAGCAGACAAGCATCTGCTTCGGCATTTTCTTTTGAATTTCTTCCAACTTCCTCTGCACGAGAGAGACAGAGAGAGAGAGTTTCTTCCAACTTCCTCTGCACGAGAGAGAGTTTCTTCCAACGTCCTCTGCAAGAGAGAGAGAGAGAGAGAGAGAGAGGGAGCATTTGATAAAAAAGAGGGGGTCTCTCGTCCGGGAGCGGATTAGGTGTTACCCGGGTAACACTAGCGGGTGTTACCCTCACCGTATGGGACCCACCTTGATGAACATTTTGTAAATCCACTCTGTCCATCCGTGTTTTCATTCATTTTAGGACTTGATTCAAAAACTTAAGAAGATCCAAATCTCAAGTGGACCACACCTTTGGAACCTATAATGACTGGTCATTAAAAACATATTGTGGGCCATAAAAGTTTTGAATTAATATGATGTTTGCATTTTACCTTTATCCATATATTTATGACTTTATCAACAGGTTGGATGGAAAATAAAAATTACGATAGGCCCCATGTGGACCCCTCGTAATTTTTATGGTGGAAAATCAAGCACCATCGTTTCATACGGTGTGGTCCACCTGATATTTGGATCTGCTTAATTTTTTAAAAAATTTACTAAAAATTATCTTTAAAATACGGATGGACGGTGTGGATATGTAAAAACGTCTTCAAGGTAGGCCCCACGGTCACGGTAACTTTCACTAACCTGTTACCGTGTAACACCTAATCGGCCACAAGAACCGTCCAGCCAGCATTTAAATTCCAATATTTCATGTTTCGAAAAATCCAAACCGTCCATTAGGTTTTCTATATAACGAGAATCACGTCATATAAAAATCAGCCACATCCACTCAGAAGGTGTGCCAGATCATAGAAAAATCTGTACACCCATTGAAGAATGACAAAATACAAGTAGTCCACTCGATGAATACCAATCAATACATAATACAGGTAATCCCATCAGCCACCTCCACTCATCAAGTGGACTACTTTTATTTTGTTATTTGTCAAACCCCTGAGGAATTAATGGGGCTTACATTTGCACTGTGTGATTGTTATGGTTGGGCCCACAATTGGACGGGTTGGATTTTGCAGGCTTAAGACATTTTGAAAGTTACCTTCTCGGTGTATGAGGTAGATTATCGTCCAGTGCATTTCTCATGATAAAAACACCCAGACTGCGTTTGTGGCTGTGATTTCTTCTGGCCCAGGCCCACCTACTCACGTGGTTGGTGATAGTGGATAAGGTGATTCCGGTTTGGTTGGTGAGACTCTGACCGTGGGGCCGAAGCAGATTGCGTTCGATCAGGTCGGACATTTAAGCGTCCAACCAGATCTGTGTGGGGCCCACCTTGATGTATCTGTTTATCTAGACCGTTCATCCATTTTCTAAGATTATGTTAGGATACGAGCTCAAAATTGAGGCAGATCCGACGCTCTAGGTGGGCTACACTAAATATTAAGCTTGGGTTGTATTAATGTCCATTGAATACACAAGGCATGCAAGAGTTATCTACGTGGGTGCACTAGAGCGTTGGATCTACCTTATATTTGGGATGAACAACGTTAATAAATAAATCACGGTAGGCCCCACATGGATCTAATCGCTTAAAAATATGTGCAGGGGTTGGACGCAATCTACTTCCACATCCATGTATATGATCTGTTCAGCCATTATTGCTATCTCATGCATGGCCAAAAATCGATAGCTACTTTTAGGGCGATACTAACAAATCGCTACTGAAGTGACGTCACCGAGCTCTGTAGACCCATCATGACGCATGTGTTGTATCCATACTGTCAAACCATTTTTAGAAACCGTTTTATGGTATTATAAATAGAAGTTCAAACGACTCCACCGGAGAAAATAGTGGGGACAGTAACATCCACCGTTCAAAACTTCTTAAGGGCCACAGGAATGCCCTTACGTAAATTTTCTAGACGTGCGGCCCACATAAGTTTTGGATCTGCCTCATTTTTGGGTACACATTCTAAGATTATCTGGAAAAACAGATGGACGGGGTAGCTTTATCATAGTGATCACGGTGTGCGCCACCTAGCTTTGCGTGGAAGGAAGTCACTGCGGATAGCTCTGGCCGCTCAGGTAACACCTAATCTACTTCCTATGCTCTCGAGATTGAAAATTTGATGTAACCAACAGCCGGTAGACGTCCACTTTTTCATTTTAAAAAAAATGGCCCACCGTGATGTGTTCATGAGATCCACTCAAATCATTATATGGGAAATGCTATGTTGGGCTCGGAGCTAAAAAATCAGGCCATGCAATGATTTGAGCGGGTCATACCAATTAAAATAGAAAGGAGAGACGTCCAATCTTAATTTTTACATGGCCCAACGTGATGTACATGTAAGATTTACTCCAACCATTAGCTGCCGCACCAAATGTTAGTCCTCTGACTTAAAAATCAAGCCCATAATTAATTCAAGTGAGCCACACCAAGGTAGAGAGTTTGGAGGGTAAGCTTTATATTTATACTTGTCAAATAACCAGTTACTCCAAAAGCTTAAGCTATTATAGTGTGGTGTATCAATGTATATCAAGGACTTTATTATTATAATACTCTCCCCCCTCCTGCCCTGCACGTGTGGGGTGGGAACTCTGCACGGGAACATACTGAAAAGGGTTGAGGGACACTCGCACCATAAATAAGACGGGCTTGATTTTTCGGTCCCTAGGCCGGACTTGATTTTTCCTGACCCCCCATAAGAGAATAAAATATTAGCGAGGCATATTTGTTGCTCTTGAAATTCGAACATAAGACCTTCCGCTCTGATATCTTCTGCATTTGAAATTTATAACATTTTGTGAATAAGGGAGTTTAAAGTAAGTCTAGAAAACGGACTTATATAGCAAGGAGTTTAAAGTGAGTCTAGGAAACGGACTTATTCAGCAAAGATATATATATATTTTTTTGTGAAATGTATACGGTTGAACAAAAAATGAAAAATATGAAAAGATAGTATTCGTGACAATACTTTCTCCTTGTGTGGTTCACGTGAATAAGGGATGGGGCTGATCTTTTTGCCCGGAGTCCAACGTATGGTGACGCACCTAATGAGTGAGTGGATTTCACATTAATTCTACAATGAACCCCATACAAACAACCCACTTCTTTTTGTCAATCACGTGGAAAGAGTTTTAACATTAACTACTCATAAAATGACCCATCTAGTCAAACCAATTTGACTAGTCTAACTAGTTGTGTGTGTGTGAGCATATCTCTCTCTCTCTCTCTCTCTCTCTCTCTCTCTCTCTCTCTCTCTCTCTCTCTCTCTCTCTCTCTCTCTCTCTCTCTCTCTCTCTCTCTATATATATATATATATATATATATATATAGTGATACGAAGATTTCATTCCTAACCTTCCTATCTTCTTCCATGAACCAGCCTTGAGCTGTAGGCCAAAATTAAAAGGCCAATATTTAAATGGGCAGGGCTTTGGTTGTACTAAGCCCAACCGATTTACTCCGGGAAGGCCAAACAAGACCCACAAGACCCACAGCTAGCTTGGCTCGGACTCGGACCAGCCTAGCTCATTTATAACCTTGCTAGGGATAGATATTCAAAATGTCCTGGATGTCTAATTCACACGTGTGCCATCCCTGATGTAGGAGAAAGAAAAAACCACTTAGTAGAGGGCGACAATGGGCCAGGCCTGGGCGAGGTCAGCTCAGCCGTAAGTCCAGGAAAGCACCGATTCTGAACCTGACCACGTTCCAAAATGGGTCCGGTCTTCTAGGGCCAAGAAAGGCGCAATCTAGCACAAGGGAGCCTCTAAAGTGTCTCGGGAGATTGGCTCTGGAGCGATAAAGGGATTCAGCCTGTTTATCGCTGCCGAACTTTGCTAGAGCATCCGCGACAGAGTTACCTTCACGGAGGGTGTGGGAAAAAAGCAGGTTAAGCGGCCGAATCATGCATCTGAGCATTCCACTTGAACCTGTATGCAACATGAAAATTGAAGCATTTGAGCAAGTATTCAAAAAATGCTAAGGTAAGCTAACAACATTTGAGCAATGCAAAGAACTCCAGCTGCAGCACCATTCCACATCTAAAATCCTTTAAAATCCATGTATCAGAAAATTGATTTCTTATCGTATAAGTGAAGATCTGATGTAGTGAGAAAAATTGAAAAATCATATAGTAGACTAAGGAAATAAAATTTCAAACAAAATTCACAATGAATCATTAAATACAAAGAAGCAGAAAATTCAGAATTTCAATCAAACTAGCAGGTCAGGACAGATGCAACCTATTACTATGAAATCTAAAATTTTTGAGTAAGAAATGATAACAGAACAGAACCTTTCTGTAAATCTTCACAATGAGCATATGTTTTTATAATTTTTAGTTGGAATTATAATCTAATGGTACATATCATGTGACCATCAATTGCTTTATCACTCTACCTGATGATTTGACCCACCTGATCACCAAACATCAGGCACCCCTGATGGTTTTCTTAGATGACCCAGACATGTGGCTGTGTGTTGCCTTCGCAAAGCTCTGTAAATACAAGAAAAAAAAAGTGCTCTGTAAATACAAGAAAAAAATTTGCATGGTTGTCCTGTTCAAGATGCTATTTTCTGGATACATATAAGTGTGATGCAATCAGCAGTTGCAGGATTTTTCTTGACATCACAGTGTGACTTTCTCTTCCTTTATCAAACTGAGCTGAATCCGATTGGTTCATGGAGATCCTGGTCAAGTGTCTTTATTTTTAAGTTCTTTAGCTTTGCTGTACATTCTGTCTGGAACACTGTTAGCTCCTGAAAAAAAAGGCCCTTGTTTCTTCTTCATCTTCTTCCTTTAAGTCTATAACTAGGATTATTCAGAAAAGATAAGAAAATACAAGAGGGGCTGCTGTAAATGAAATGTTTAACCCGGCATGGATCCTAAGAAAAATAGCTGAAAAGTTATGGGGATCTTTGAGAGCTACTGTGCTTGCATGTTGTACATGTATTAGAGAAGATGTGGACGCAAATGGAGCCCCACGTAAAGAACTGTGTTATGCAGCCAAATGTTCAAATCTTTATTTCTTACCTTTATGTGCCTTTTATGTGGGACTGTTGGTTATCTGTAAAAGTTTATCCAAACATGGCGGATTTAGATCTCATGATGGAGCTAAATACCATGGTTGCAGCAGCTGTGGCAAGTGTACTAATGATCTGTTGGCTTGAGGAAAATAATATGCTAGAAGAGCCTCATGAACAACAACAACAACTAATGTTGCACTTATGACAATGAAATTATGGGAGGAGTTGGAGAACATGACAATTATCGATGAAGACATGATGTATAAGGCTTTTAGGTTCCTTTCAGATCGGCCAAATCTTATACATGGGTTCCTTCATAGTGTATCCCCTGCCCAAAGGCATGTATGGTTGGAGAACATGGTTCTTAGATAGATTACTTTAGTTTAATGTTATTTATTTTTTACTTTCTTTCCCATAAAGCATTGTAAACATATCTTGTGAAGAAAATGAAAATTTTTTCTTGGATATGTTACCTCAAGTTTTTTGCCCACATTACTAGCATTTTGAAAATATGGGCCCACTTTTATGGTCTACCTGTTGATTAGTTTAGCCTAAGAATCGGCCAAACTATTCATTTACATGGGCTTAATAAAATGGAATAATTTTATCCCAATCTTTTTTATGTGTCAATCTGATTTTTCAATGATTCTCTATTTCAAACTCTATCTAGCGTGAATATCCAACTTCTTACCTGTAACAAAGTTACAGGTTACCCAAACACAAAAACAAAGTTACCTGTAACTAAGTTACAACTTACATCCAAACAGGTTTACCTGTAACTTACTTACACCTGTAAGTAAGTTACATGTAACTTACTTACAACTTAAAAAAGTTACAGGCATCCAAACAGGCCCGTTACAGGCATCCAAAAACTTAATGGTACATATCATGTGCCGTGTACTCATGTTACATTGTGCACTCTTTCTCTATTTTCAAGCAACCACTAATTTTCTTCTTGAAAGTGCCTTAAATTTGTATGAATTGGAAATCTTTCCATCTCTTCCATTCTATTTGTTTCATTCTCTTAGCTTCCATTTCTAATGAGTTTTTTCACTGCCTTTACTGAAAGATATGATTGTGGGACGATTCTCATATATCATATGATTTTCTTATATTTTTTTCTGTGCTCTTGACTCTCTTCTCAATATCTTCCAAAGAATCTTATTATTATTCAGCAAAATCTAGAAAATCTGGCTGTAATGCTGTGTGCATTATAATGATTGACTTTTTTTAAGCAGCCAAATTCTGGCGATGTGAAGGAATTCAGAATGAAGCTTGAGGAGCGGAGACACATGTTCAAGCAAGACAATGTAAGAGCACATGATGAAAACATAGCCCACGTACAGCTAAAAGTAACTGGATGATTGGAGTGATAGATAGATTGATTTTAAAAGTTTTAAATTAACCTATGAGAGGCAAGCATAATCTATCATGCAGCTGAAAATGAAGAGAATGCAGACCAGAAAGATATTACGCTTGAGAGTGAGTTTCAGGTGTAAGTTGCATACAAGTAAGTGAAATCACTTCTTTTGATTAGGATTTCAAATGCACTAAAAAAGTTGTGAGTGACGACCTACAAGTGAAATTTTCTGTCCAAACACCACCTTTAAGTGGGTTGCCTGTAAACCCTTAACAACTAATAAAACTTCCAGGCATCCAAATGACCCCTAAATGCACAGGAAAATTGAGAAATCATATGATCCTTGGTCTAAGAATGTAGTGTCCTCAGATAGATGGCTAAGAAAGAACTAGAGTGACAATCTAAATTCAACAGAAAATGCCAAATTTGGGTTGGTGGGTCTTCCCAATCTTGCTATATTTGGGGCATGGTCCATCCACTGTGCATCCCATCATAGCAACGGTCTCAAAGACTGAACCATTGGCCCCACTTGTACAAATTCAAGGCTTATATAGTAAGTATCCCTGCGCCAAGGATCAAATAGTATTTCAAGGAGAAAATCAGATAAAGGAGACAATTACCACAGTCAATGCGGTCCAACCATGAAAAAACCCATGCTGGCTGATGGCTTCTCCATCTGGAGACTTAGACGTACTTGCCAATAAGCACAGGCTTCCAACTATAGACATTTCCACAGTCATTAAGCATGAGCTGTGTTTCTTCACCTGCACCAAAAGTAAACAATATGGAAGGGATAGAAGAAAATGGAGAAAATGGAGGAATTTAGAGGAGTCTAACCTGAGAAGCCCACTGACAGAGAGAAGAAGCCCACTGACAAGCTTCCAACTATAGACATTTCCGCAGTCATTAAGAATGAGCTGTGTTTCTTCACCTGCACCAAAAGGAAACAATATTGAAAGGATAGAAGAAAATGGAGAAAATGGAGGAATGTAAAGGAGTCTAACCTGAGAAGCCCACTGACAGAGAGAAGAAGCCAGACAAGAGAGCACAGAAGCAACTAAAACAGGAATGATTCCATGAAAGAGAACTTAATCTGGGTTAGTGCCACTAGAATCCCTGCCAGAACCTTCTCCAAAGCTTAGAAGTATGGCAGCAATTATTAGTAAGAATAGGGCCCCCATTTGTTTAACTGATTGCTTCTGCCTGCAGATTGCACCCAGAAAAAATATAGTAAAGTGACTGTCAGAGAACTTGGTAATTCCCTGAAATTACCTGCAAGCGCATAGCCATTAAAAAGGCCTAGCATCAGCCTAGCCAGCAGAAATGCTCAACTCTGAAAATATAGGAAAAGCTTTCTACTGCCTTTGGAACCAATAGGAAATGATTGAAAAGTTACACATAAGACAGTGATTTACTATCTGGAATGGGCCTAGGAAAATAACCAGTGATTAATAACCGCTGCATTCAAAGAGTAAAATGGAGAGAAAAAATCAATCTACAATACATCTGGTAGTATAAACTATAAAGTGAGTCAGGAGTCAACAAAAAACATTGAAACTTATAAAATACCTTTCCGTACACTTATAAACTATAAAGTGAGTCAGGAGTCAACAAAAGCTTTCTACATGTATTGTAAGACCCGTATCTTGGTCCGTACCTTTCCGTACACTTCCGCGGTCGTACCGGTCGAATTCCGGCAACTTTCGACCCTTAAACAATATCGACGCGCGACCTGGATTCTTGTACCGACAACCCGAGTCGACTCAACTCGAGGCCTATACCATAGCGACCGCGCCGTCGTTGCGGTTCCGATACCGCGACTCACGCGCCAAGGCGATACCCTGATCAAGAGATATGAGCCAACGTTCGGTGCGAGAAAACGCCGCGCGTTGCGAAAACCAAGGGAATCTCAACGATGTGTCACATCAATCACATCAATCCCATCAATCAATCACCCATCAACCCATCAAAGGTCAAGTACACATCACTTCCATCCCTTTTCCCAAGCAACCACCAAAGTCTTCTCAACCCATACCTTTCTTACACAAAAAGCCACCAAAGTCTTCTCAACCCATACCCTTCTTACACAACCATCACTCACCTATCCATCCATCACTCTCTCTCTCTCCCTTTACATCACTCTCTCTCTTACTCTCTTTCTCATTTCAAAATTTCCAAGCAACAACAATTCCAAAGGGCTCCCACGTATGGAATTTCCCAAGTCCCTCTAAGCTTCAAGTGGCCCACCTTCCTACCCCAAAATCTCCCATCTCAACCCTCCATTCTTCATCCTAACCGTTGAAGTTGAAGCCAAGGTGCCAAGGAACCCCTAGGAGCGAGAAGATCGGACGGTGGGTGCTTCTATAGGGTAGATTTTCTTGATTTTATGGTGGACCAAGTGAGGCCCACCGATCAATGGTGTGGATCTCACTTGGGATCCTAATATGTGGCCGATGGACCACTTGGATCATCATGATCGGTCCATGATGGGGCCATTCTCCATGGACCCCATCATGATGTTTATTTGCATTAGAAAGGTCATCTAGACCGTCCATATCGGTGGAGAATGGATCTCCACCGTTGATTTACATTTTTAACGGTCCCATGTGCAAGGGACCCATTTCTTGTATGTTTCATTGCAAGGGAGGGCCCATAATGACGGGGTCCCTCCATCACAAGCCGTGTCCCACTCTCCATCTCTCTCTCTCTCTCTTTCATTCATTTTATTTTATTTTATTTTATTTTATTTTATTTTAATGGAATAGGATGGTGTGGCCCACTTGAATGGATCCCACCTTGATGAAATTTTATTCAAGTGGGACCCACCTTATATGTTGAATCCATGACAGGCCTCTGTGGTGGGCCCACATTTTCTAAGCCCATCGTCCAGCGTCTGGGACGCTGGACGTCTCTGTATGCAAAAAAAAAAGAGAAGAAAAAGAAAGAAAGGAAAAGGTGAGGCTATTGGGTGTTTTCCCTGCATAGGCCCCACCCTGATGTTTATAATTGATCCAAGCCATCCATCCCTTTCACCATTTCATTTTAGGCGTTGAGCCAGAAAATGGGATTGAACGGAGCACCTGGTGGGCCATAGCGCCAAATATTGTACTCTCACCATTCATACGCTGATTTCTCATTTTATTCCACTTCCAAGCATCAAAAAAATTCGAACTCTGGACTCATTTCGTCTGTTTCGGGCCACTGATCGCAATGGTAGGGGCGGATTTTGGTGCAGCGGGCCCCGCGCATGAAAAACCTCAGAAAAATTGTTTTCTTTGGAATTTTGCAAGGGAGCTACCCCTTCCCTGACAACAACGTGCAGCGCTGCACGGTGCTACGTGCAGCCGTGCAACGGCGGACGACCGTCCAGCAGGGGCCCACGGCCTTGCGTGTGGGCCCCACCATAATGTTTATTTGTATTCTAACCCGTTCACGAGGTGGGCCACCCCAGTGGTGGGCCCCCCTCCAAAGTTCGGCCAGATCCAAAACTCAGGTGGCCCACACCACTTGAAACAGTAGAATTAAACGGCTACTATTGAAATCTGTTTGGAGCCCACTAAAGTGTTGGATCAAGCTGAAATTCGTGTTGTCCCTCCATCCAGGTCCGAGTGACCATATGAACGAATTGGATGGCGAATAAATATTATTAGGTGGGCCCCACTTGGGACCCACAATGACCCATGCGTTAAGTCCACCGTCCAGCGGACGGTGGCACCCACCTTATGTTCACACGGTCTCCACCGTCCAGCGGACGGTGGGACCCTTGTGATGTATGTGTTCTATTCACGCCGTCCATCCCGAGACGGTGGGCCCCATCATATTTTATGTGTTACATCCGCGCCGTTCATTTGGAACGATGAGACTTACCCTTGACCGTGGGCCCTATGAACAGTTTGGACTATAAATAGATATTGCAATGGGCCCGTGGTCCAACGTAACCTTATGAAAGGATTAGGTTGCAAATAAATGTTGTTGTGGGTCCTATGAACAGTTTGTATTACAAATGAACTTCATGTCGGGTCTAGTTTTGAAGGAAAATGAACATTTTGTTAGGCCCATGATATTGGACCCATTTAAGGTATTTTAAGCCCATAGGAGTAAGGCCAATTGTTATGTTCTAAGGCCATGTGACTAGGCTATTTGATGTACTTCAAGGCCCATAAAATTGGACCCATTTGTTACATTCCTAAAGCCCATGGGAGTGAACCCATTTGATTATAAAAATGGTCAATGGGATTAGGCCCACTGGCCTTATTTGAGACCCATGAGATTGGACTCATTTTATTTGATTAAGGCCTAGGGATTTAGGCCCATTCGACTCATATAAGACCTCTGGGTTGAGGCCCATTGGATATACATTTGGGGGTCCAATTGGTGTGGCCCATTCGATACATATTAGACTTATGTGACTAGGTCCAATTGGTGCAATCCAAGGCCCACGGGTTTTGACCCATTGCAACGTACTTAGGACCCATTGGTGTGGCCCATCTGATGAATAAAAGGCCCATGAGATATGGCCCATCTGATGAATAAAGGGCCCATGAGATATGGCCCATTTGATATATATGTAAGGCCCAATGGGAGGAACCTAAGGTCCATTGCAATGTGTAAACCCAATACCGATTACGTAGCGGTGTTTAAGAAGATTGTACCTGGAATGCAATGATGGTTTAACGTCCACATTGCGAGTGTAATGTTGGTTGGATGTCCACATTACGTCTCTCCTTAGGGCCCATTACTAGCCGTACTTGCCGTGTATAGGCCGTCCAGGTCCATCTGCATTGTAAATAGTTCATTTTGTTATAACATGTTTAGTACAGTTCATGACTCTTGATCATACGCATCATACGTATGCTTGTTATGAGGATTGACTGATCATAGCATTTGCCTTCGGGCAGGTTGTTTATGGGCTCCCGATTAGGCGGTGCTGCCTTACATGAGCGCACGGTATGCGCAGGATTGGTTGCATGACTGGATGGCGTGATTCATGCATTCCGCATTAGTGTGACATGGTTGTTGTACGCCCTAGCGACATCAGGGCCGTAGCCTCCACAGACGCATCGTGATTGGCAGGATTAGATACCGGAAATCTTGACTTACATGGGGTACTATAGATATCCCTGGGTGAAAGTCCCTAAACCCTTATGGTACCAAGAGGTTGCTCCAACGTCTAGACCGAGTGGGTAGATGAGCGTTGAGTGCCGATTACCAGACGGTTACGCTCTCCACTGTGTCGTGGTCGGTTGGAAGGGGGTACGGCCTTACCCGCCCGAGTGTAGGGGGCAATGCTAGGCTGAGTCTGACCAGCTCGAGGAATGGGTCCGCTATCGACGAGTCGCGCCCGATATTGGCAGACGGATAGTGAGGTCTCTTCCACTTACCTTATTGCGCGCGATGTGGCGGCAATCTGGTTTAGAGTGTACTAGACCCCGGTGATATTCCATACTTTGAGCTGTACTGATATGTGGACATTGATGAGGATCTGTATGCTTGAGTTGCATTGCACATTGCATGGCCTTGGGATGGCCGATACCATTCATGTCTTGCATCGCATAAGCCTTGGTACGGCTCATGATATTATGTTTCCATTTGCATATTCCGCATTACTCTGACATTGCATTCATATTACTACCTTGCGCACACACTTTCACCACCCTCTAAGCTTTCTGTAAGCTTATGCACGACCGTTGCGTGCAGGTGACGTTGGACTGCAGCAGCGTTGAGGCAGGAGCGCGTCGCTGATCATTTTGGAGTTTTCTGTTATTTACCATTGTATTTCCCTTTATGCTCATTGTACTTGTAAAAATTTTTGATCATAGTGGAAATGTAATGGAGTGCTTGGTTGTTGTTTGTGGGTTATGCCTTTGGTTATGCTTATTACGAAACAAACTGGTATTTGAAATCCTCCTCGTAGCATCCCAGGATCGGAACCTGGCGAATGGGAGCTAGGTGCCGAGAATGGGGTTCTACGGAGGCTGTCGGCGCCGGATTCGGCGATCGGAAATTTTGTGAGCCCGGTTTCCGAGTTTGGGGCGTGACAGAAGTTGGTATCAGAGCATAACTTGGGAATAACCGAGAACAACATTACATGTTTGCTATGAGTGAAGAATGGCTAAGTTCTGAAGTTCGGATAGCTTCACGACCTTCCGAATCAGACCATTAACATGCGTACATTCGGGAGTTTTGGAAGATGATAGGCGCTTTCGCTCTTTTCTGTAGGGTATGGCGCCTGTTACTCGATCGACTCCCGCACCACCACCTGAGGATTCTACTTCACCATCAGAGACTCCAGCTCTACCACCTGCGTCTCCCATCCCACCCTCAGAGATCCCTGATTCCTCCCATGAGGATGACATTCCTCCACCCGAGGCTGATGAGGAGCCGACTGTGACTGTGAGTGCCTCTCAGTTACAGCAGATGTTGCAGGCTGTGACAGCTGCACTACAGGGACAGGGTAAACGCCCAGCTGTTTCACCAGCTCAGGCGGAGCAGGAGCGCGCGAGCGCCGTACTTCGTGAGTTTAGACGGCATGATCCCCCTCGTTTTCAGGGCGAGCCAGATCCGACTGCAGCCGAGAGATGGCGCTCCGATGTGGAGAAGATATTCGATACCATGTTATGCACGACCGAGCAGCGCGTCCGGTTAGCAGTATTTCTCTTCCACGGTGAGGCCGAGCATTGGTGGACCTCTGTCGCCCGTGTCGCCGGACCTGACTATGTCTGGACATGGGAGGACTTTGTGGAGCGATTCGAGGAGCAGTACTTCCCTGACCACATTCGTCGTCAGCGAGCCTTAGAGTTCGAGACTCTGGTACAGGGAGACATGACCGTGGCACAGTACGCGGCCCGTTTCATGGCACTATCGAGATTCGCACCCTACATGGTTGATGATGAGGGGCGGAAGGCCCGCCGTTTCGAGCACGGCTTACGTTACGGCCTTCGAGGTCGTGTCATTGGGCATGAGCTTCCTACCTTCCAGGCAGTGGTGCGGAAGGCTCAGATATACGAGACTGAGTGGGCCGGTTCTCAGTCTGATCGTGGTCAGAGGGGAGACCGGAAGAGGCAGGCTTCTTCCAGTCATTCCCAGCAGGGTCGACCACAGCAGCAGAGGCGTACTGGTCGCCCAGCTTTCCGTGCACCATCAGCACCAGCAGCACATCCACCACCACCTCAGAGACAGTTCACCGGCACTTGCTTCAGGTGCGGTGCGACGGGACACCGTTCATGGGAGTGTCCCAGTCCCCAGCAGCAGCAGAGAGGTCCACAGCAGCAGAGACCTCCACCACAGCAGCAGAGACCCCGACAGCAGCAGCGACAGCAGCCTCTACCACCGAGGCCACCTCAGCAGCAGCATCAGCATCAGCATCAGCCTCAGAGACCACAGCAGCAGAGACAGCAGTTTCGACCACCTCAGCGACCCCAGCAGCAGCAGCAGCACGTTCAGAGGGGACAGGCACCTCACCAGCCAGCTCAGGCTAGGTTTTATGCGGCTCAGCAGGATCCGCAGTCATCTGGGGGAGTCGTTGAGGGTATACTGCCAGTTTCTGCATGCATTGTACGTGTATTGTTTGATTCCGGTGCATCGCATTCTTTTGTGGCCGAGAGCTTCTGTCGATCGGCTGGCTTACCGTTAGAGTCTGCTGGTGAGAATCTATCAGTATCGACTCCCTTGGGGAGGACTGCAGCGTTGGGACGATTCTGTTCGTCTTGTCCCGTTCTAGTTGGGGATACCTTCCTGCCTGCTGATTTGTTTGTTTTGCCGATGTCCGAGTTCGACGTCATCTTGGGCATGGATTGGCTCGCCGAGTACTATGCCATTTTGGACTGCGCCGCGAGGACCGTCACGTTTTGTATACCCGGCGTGCCACAGTTCCAGTTCGTTGCAGAGGCCAGAGGAGAGCAGTTGTCTTGTTTGATGTCGTGCGCCATAGAGGAGCATGTCGCCGTTGGCATCGACCATTTGCCGATAGTTTGCGATTTTCCCGATGTGTTCCAGGAGATTCCGGGATTACCGCCTCGTCGACTCACCGAGTTCCAGATCGATCTCGTGCCCGGTACCGCGCCTATTTCGAAGGCCCCGTATCGTATGGCACCGTTGGAGTTACGGGAACTGCAGAAGCAGTTGGACGAGTTGCGTGAGCTGGGCTTTATCCGTCCGAGCAGTTCTCCGTGGGGAGCACCGGTACTCTTCGTGAAGAAGAAGGATGGTTCGTTGAGGCTCTGCGTTGACTATCGCGAGCTCAACAAAGTTACGATCAAGAACAAGTACCCGCTCCCTAGGATTGATGATTTGTTCGACCAGCTGCAGGGTGCACAGTTCTTTTCGAAGATTGACCTGCGTTCCGGTTATCATCAGATTCGGGTCCGAGATGAGGACATTCCGAAGACGGCATTCAGGACGCGTTACGGTCATTTTGAGTTTCAGGTCATGTCCTTCGGACTGACCAATGCACCCGCGGTCTTCATGCAGCTGATGAACGAGGTTTTTCGCCCATATCTGGATCAGTTTGTCGTAGTCTTCATCGACGACATTCTGATCTACTCGAGGACCCGTGAGGAGCATGAGCAGCACTTAGAGATTACTCTACAGACCCTCCGCGCACACCAGCTGTATGCGAAGCTGGAGAAGTGCGAGTTCTGGCAGGAGGAGGTGAAGTTCCTCGGTCACGTGGTGACGAGGGAGGGCGTCGCAGTGGACCCCTCGAAGGTCGAGGCAGTGCGTCAGTGGGGCCAGCCCACTACTGCGACAGAGATCCGTAGTTTCCTTAGTTTGGCGGGCTACTACCGGCGTTTCATTGAGGGTTTCTCTCGTATTGCAGCCCCGCTGACCAGGTTGACTCGGAAGGGCGCAGAGTTTATTTGGAGTGACGCCTGCGAGCGAGCATTTACGGAGTTGAAGGACCGTCTGACGTCCGCTCCTGTCCTCACTCTTCCATCGGGGAGTGACGGCTTCATTGTATTCACCGATGCATCGCACATCGGTTTAGGTGCTGTCCTGATGCAGCACGGGAGACCAGTGGCCTTTGCGTCTCGTCAGCTCAAAGTCCATGAGCTGAACTATCCGACACATGATCTGGAGCTGGCTGCAGTTGTCTTCGCACTGAAGGTGTGGAGGCACTACCTTTATGGGATTAGGTTCGAGCTCTTCTCTGATCACAAGAGCTTGAAGTACCTCTTCTCGCAGTCTGAGTTGAATATGAGACAGAGGCGCTGGATGGAGTTCCTGAAGGACTATGATTTCGACCTTCAGTACCACCCGGGCAAGGCGAACGTGGTGGCAGATGCCCTCAGCCGTCAGCCACGAGGCCTAGTGGCACATATGATGATTCAGGAGTGGCGGATGCTTGAGGATATTGCTGCATATGACTTTGAGTTCGGTCTGCAGTCTTCCATTGTACAGTTATCGAGCTTGTCGATTCAACCCTCTCTTGTCGCTAGGGTGATCGAGGCTCAGCAGGCTGATGAGTCGTTGCAGGGTTATGTGGCTGAGGCAGCATCTGAGGGTCAGGTTGATTGGCAGATCGGTACAGACGGTGGACTTCGCTTCAGAGGCCGATTATGTGTCCCGGATATTCCAGAGTTACGCAGAGATCTTATGACTGAGGCACATCGATCGCGGTTTTCTATCCACCCGGGCTCGACGAAGATGTATCGTGACATGAGGCGACAGTATTTTTGGGCGGGGATGAAGCGCCAGATCGCCAGTTTTGTGGCCGAGTGTGACACGTGCCAGCGTGTCAAGGCCGATCATCAGAGACCTCCTGGTCTTTTGCAGCCGTTGAGCGTCCCGATGTGGAAGTGGGAGCACGTGTCGACTGATTTCATTATGGGTTTGCGAGGACTCAGCGCGGTCATGACTCCATTTGGGTTGTTGTGGATCGTCTGACGAAGTCGGCACATTTCCTTGCGATGCGTGCGACTTGGTCTATGGACCGGCTTGCGAGACTGTTTATCGAGGAGATTGTGAGACTGCATGGCGTTCCAGCCTCGATCGTTTCTGACCGAGACTCGAGGTTCACGTCTCAGTTTTGGAGGAGCTTCCAGCGTGCGATGGGGACTGATTTGCAGCTCAGCACCGCGTACCATCCGCAGACCGATGGCCAGACCGAGAGGGTCAATCAGATACTTGAGGATATGCTTCGGGCCTGCGCGATTGACTTCGGGGGTAGCTGGGATGAGCATCTCCGATTGGCTGAGTTTGCGTACAATAACAGCTATCAGGCGACCATCGGCATGGCTCCTTTTGAGGCACTATATGGCAGACCATGCAGATCACCGAGTTGTTGGACCGAGGTTGGAGAGCGCCGTCTCCTAGGTCCCGAGCTTGTGCAGGAGACTTCAGAGGCTATTGACATCATCAGGCAGAGGATGCGCACAGCTCAGAGCCGACAGAAGAGTTCTGCTGATCGTCGGCGTCGTCCCTTGGAGTTTGATGTAGGGGACCATGTGTATCTCAAGGTCTCGCCTATGAAGGGCGTAGTTCGATTTGGAGCGAAGGGCAAGCTTGCCCCGAGATTTATAGGACCTTTCGAGATCACTGGGCGCGTTGGCGCCGTGGCCTATCGGCTTGCCTTGCCGTCTCAGTTGTCTGGCGTCCACAACGTGTTTCACGTCTCCATGTTAAGGAAGTGTGGGTCAGACATAGTTCCCGTTATTGATTGGCAACCGTTGGAGGTTCGTGAGGACGCTTCTTACATTGAGCAGCCAGTTCGTATCCTTGATAGGAAGGAGCAGGTCCTCAGAACCAAGGTCATTCCGTTGGTGAAGGTGCAGTGGGGTCACCATTCTGTTGAGGAGGCTTCTTGGGAGCGTGAGGCTGAGATTCGAGAGCGATATCCTCATCTCTTTGATGGTTGATGATCATGTATTGTATTTTGTACGCTGTCCCTGATTCTATATGATGACGTTATGTTTCTCATCCCTCGCGAGTTATGCTTAGTTGCGACGCTTGTGTAAATTTCGAGGACGAAATTTTTATAAGGAGGGGAGAGCTGTAAGACCCGTATCTTGGTCCGTACCTTTCCGTACACTTCCGCGGTCGTACCGGTCGAATTCCGGCAACTTTCGACCCTTAAACAATATCGACGCGCGACCTGGATTCTTGTACCGACAACCCGAGTCGACTCAACTCGAGGCCTATACCATAGCGACCGCGCCGTCGTTGCGGTTCCGATACCGCGACTCACGCGCCAAGGCGATACCCTGATCAAGAGATATGAGCCAACGTTCGGTGCGAGAAAACGCCGCGCGTTGCGAAAACCAAGGGAATCTCAACGATGTGTCACATCAATCACATCAATCCCATCAATCAATCACCCATCAACCCATCAAAGGTCAAGTACACATCACTTCCATCCCTTTTCCCAAGCAACCACCAAAGTCTTCTCAACCCATACCTTTCTTACACAAAAAGCCACCAAAGTCTTCTCAACCCATACCCTTCTTACACAACCATCACTCACCCATCCATCCATCACTCTCTCTCTCTCCCTTTACATCACTCTCTCTCTTACTCTCTTTCTCATTTCAAAATTTCCAAGCAACAACAATTCCAAAGGGCTCCCACGTATGGAATTTCCCAAGTCCCTCTAAGCTTCAAGTGGCCCACCTTCCTACCCCAAAATCTCCCATCTCAACCCTCCATTCTTCATCCTAACCGTTGAAGTTGAAGCCAAGGTGCCAAGGAACCCCTAGGAGCGAGAAGATCGGACGGTGGGTGCTTCTATAGGGTAGATTTTCTTGATTTTATGGTGGACCAAGTGAGGCCCACCGATCAATGGTGTGGATCTCACTTGGGATCCTAATATGTGGCCGATGGACCACTTGGATCATCATGATCGGTCCATGATGGGGCCATTCTCCATGGACCCCATCATGATGTTTATTTGCATTAGAAAGGTCATCTAGACCGTCCATATCGGTGGAGAATGGATCTCCACCGTTGATTTACATTTTTAACGGTCCCATGTGCAAGGGACCCATTTCTTGTATGTTTCATTGCAAGGGAGGGCCCATAATGACGGGGTCCCTCCATCACAAGCCGTGTCCCACTCTCCATCTCTCTCTCTCTCTCTTTCATTCATTTTATTTTATTTTATTTTATTTTATTTTATTTTAATGGAATAGGATGGTGTGGCCCACTTGAATGGATCCCACCTTGATGAAATTTTATTCAAGTGGGACCCACCTTATATGTTGAATCCATGACAGGCCTCTGTGGTGGGCCCACATTTTCTAAGCCCATCGTCCAGCGTCTGGGACGCTGGACGTCTCTGTATGCAAAAAAAAAAGAGAAGAAAAAGAAAGAAAGGAAAAGGTGAGGCTATTGGGTGTTTTCCCTGCATAGGCCCCACCCTGATGTTTATAATTGATCCAAGCCATCCATCCCTTTCACCATTTCATTTTAGGCGTTGAGCCAGAAAATGGGATTGAACGGAGCACCTGGTGGGCCATAGCGCCAAATATTGTACTCTCACCATTCATACGCTGATTTCTCATTTTATTCCACTTCCAAGCATCAAAAAAATTCGAACTCTGGACTCATTTCGTCTGTTTCGGGCCACTGATCGCAATGGTAGGGGCGGATTTTGGTGCAGCGGGCCCCGCGCATGAAAAACCTCAGAAAAATTGTTTTCTTTGGAATTTTGCAAGGGAGCTACCCCTTCCCTGACAACAACGTGCAGCGCTGCACGGTGCTACGTGCAGCCGTGCAGCGGCGGACGACCGTCCAGCAGGGGCCCACGGCCTTGCGTGTGGGCCCCACCATAATGTTTATTTGTATTCTAACCCGTTCACGAGGTGGGCCACCCCAGTGGTGGGCCCCCCTCCAAAGTTCGGCCAGATCCAAAACTCAGGTGGCCCACACCACTTGAAACAGTAGAATTAAACGGCTACTATTGAAATCTGTTTGGAGCCCACTAAAGTGTTGGATCAAGCTGAAATTCGTGTTGTCCCTCCATCCAGGTCCGAGTGACCATATGAACGAATTGGATGGCGAATAAATATTATTAGGTGGGCCCCACTTGGGACCCACAATGACCCATGCGTTAAGTCCACCGTCCAGCGGACGGTGGCACCCACCTTATGTTCACACGGTCTCCACCGTCCAGCGGACGGTGGGACCCTTGTGATGTATGTGTTCTATTCACGCCGTCCATCCCGAGACGGTGGGCCCCATCATATTTTATGTGTTACATCCGCGCCGTTCATTTGGAACGATGAGACTTACCCTTGACCGTGGGCCCTATGAACAGTTTGGACTATAAATAGATATTGCAATGGGCCCGTGGTCCAACGTAACCTTATGAAAGGATTAGGTTGCAAATAAATGTTGTTGTGGGTCCTATGAACAGTTTGTATTGCAAATGAACTTCATGTCGGGTCTAGTTTTGAAGGAAAATGAACATTTTGTTAGGCCCATGATATTGGACCCATTTAAGGTATTTTAAGCCCATAGGAGTAAGGCCAATTGTTATGTTCTAAGGCCATGTGACTAGGCTATTTGATGTACTTCAAGGCCCATAAAATTGGACCCATTTGTTACATTCCTAAAGCCCATGGGAGTGAACCCATTTGATTATAAAAATGGTCAATGGGATTAGGCCCACTGGCCTTATTTGAGACCCATGAGATTGGACTCATTTTATTTGATTAAGGCCTAGGGATTTAGGCCCATTCGACTCATATAAGACCTCTGGGTTGAGGCCCATTGGATATACATTTGGGGGTCCAATTGGTGTGGCCCATTCGATACATATTAGACTTATGTGACTAGGTCCAATTGGTGCAATCCAAGGCCCACGGGTTTTGACCCATTGCAACGTACTTAGGACCCATTGGTGTGGCCCATCTGATGAATAAAAGGCCCATGAGATATGGCCCATCTGATGAATAAAGGGCCCATGAGATATGGCCCATTTGATATATATGTAAGGCCCAATGGGAGGAACCTAAGGTCCATTGCAATGTGTAAACCCAATACCGATTACGTAGCGGTGTTTAAGAAGATTGTACCTGGAATGCAATGATGGTTTAACGTCCACATTGCGAGTGTAATGTTGGTTGGATGTCCACATTACGTCTCTCCTTAGGGCCCATTACTAGCCGTACTTGCCGTGTATAGGCCGTCCAGGTCCATCTGCATTGTAAATAGTTCATTTTGTTATAACATGTTTAGTACAGTTCATGACTCTTGATCATACGCATCATACGTATGCTTGTTATGAGGATTGACTGATCATAGCATTTGCCTTCGGGCAGGTTGTTTATGGGCTCCCGATTAGGCGGTGCTGCCTTACATGAGCGCACGGTATGCGCAGGATTGGTTGCATGACTGGATGGCGTGATTCATGCATTCCGCATTAGTGTGACATGGTTGTTGTACGCCCTAGCGACATCAGGGCCGTAGCCTCCACAGACGCATCGTGATTGGCAGGATTAGATACCGGAAATCTTGACTTACATGGGGTACTATAGATATCCCTGGGTGAAAGTCCCTAAACCCTTATGGTACCAAGAGGTTGCTCCAACGTCTAGACCGAGTGGGTAGATGAGCGTTGAGTGCCGATTACCAGACGGTTACGCTCTCCACTGTGTCGTGGTCGGTTGGAAGGGGGTACGGCCTTACCCGCCCGAGTGTAGGGGGCAATGCTAGGCTGAGTCTGACCAGCTCGAGGAATGGGTCCGCTATCGACGAGTCGCGCCCGATATTGGCAGACGGATAGTGAGGTCTCTTCCACTTACCTTATTGCGCGCGATGTGGCGGCAATCTGGTTTAGAGTGTACTAGACCCCGGTGATATTCCATACTTTGAGCTGTACTGATATGTGGACATTGATGAGGATCTGTATGCTTGAGTTGCATTGCACATTGCATGGCCTTGGGATGGCCGATACCATTCATGTCTTGCATCGCATAAGCCTTGGTACGGCTCATGATATTATGTTTCCATTTGCATATTCCGCATTACTCTGACATTGCATTCATATTACTACCTTGCGCACACACTTTCACCACCCTCTAAGCTTTCTGTAAGCTTATGCACGACCGTTGCGTGCAGGTGACGTTGGACTGCAGCAGCGTTGAGGCAGGAGCGCGTCGCTGATCATTTTGGAGTTTTCTGTTATTTACCATTGTATTTCCCTTTATGCTCATTGTACTTGTAAAAATTTTTGATCATAGTGGAAATGTAATGGAGTGCTTGGTTGTTGTTTGTGGGTTATGCCTTTAGTTATGCTTATTACGAAACAAACTGGTATTTGAAATCCTCCTCGTAGCATCCCAGGATCGGAACCTGGCGAATGGGAGCTAGGTGCCGAGAATGGGGTTCTACGGAGGCTGTCGGCGCCGGATTCGGCGATCGGGAATTTTGTGAGCCCGGTTTCCGAGTTTGGGGCGTGACATGTATCAAGACCAATGGACCAAGTCTATGGTTCTTATACTGTTTCCCCTCAGCTAGAAGCGAGGTTCTCAAAACTCGGTTTCAGTGTGCAATTCAACAACGAATGAAACCAACCAGGCAGACAGTGACTCATCCCAAAGCATACATGTTTATGGTCAAAAGTCCAAAAAGAAAGAAAGAAAGAAAGAAAAAACTGATGGCTAGGATTATCCGGTGGGGCTTCCACTCCATCGCTTCTTTGCAACACAAGATCCACATGAAAATAGGCACATGTACTAAAATAAAAAATAAAAAATAAATCCTTGAACAAAGACCCAAATGCATATAAAAGAAACACAATTCTTTATCATGTTTCCATTTCCATCTATAATGAAAGTGAGATCTCATGCATTACTGTCACGCCCCGAACATTATCCATCTCTTATTTCCTTGGTTATACATATTGAAAGCCTTTTTTTTTTTTTTGTGGGTGGAGGTTATGAGTTCGGCCCTTGATCGGTGTTTTTTATATTAAGAAAACAGTTACGCACCTAGTAAGCTATGTTTCGACTGACCTGGCCCATTTGGGTGGTTGGTTCCAGTCCAAACTGGTCTGATCTGGGTGTTAAAACACAGGTTCTACTGACTCAATTCAGTGCATCCATAACTAAGTAACACGAGCTCTATTTCATAATCTCATGTGGATAAAGATGCGATTACCTCTTCGATAAATTCCTGATTAGGTGCACCAGGCCGCTTTTTGATGGCCACAATCATCCCATCATTAAGCAAACCCTTGTACACTTCTCCAAAATTTCCTTGCCTGATCAGATTGATATTGCTGAAATTCTTTGTAGCCAGGTTTAACTTGTCCAACATAAAATGCCTTGCCTCTCGCGAGTCGGATGGGTGAGGGCCACCTCTCAGAAGAGACAATTCAATGGCTTGTCCTGCTGCAAATTATCAAGAAAACCACATGATTACTTTCTTCAGACTGAAATCCACATGACTCTCACATACTCTTAAGTTGGCGTTTGGATACATTAAATAATTGAAATGCAATAATTAGTTCAATCTAGCGGAAATTACCAAGTTATAAGTACCTTTGTAGTAATAGTATTCAAATTGCAGAAGTTACTTTCAAGTTGGAATTGGAAGGGATTTAACTGCAAAATGAATACTACGGAAGGTAAATCCAATTTGGCCATTTCCAGTTAATTGAACTGCTATCCCAATCGAATTCAGTAGTGCACCCAAACACATCCCAAAAGTAAGGCTATGTACCTTGAAGAGATGGATCTGCAGAACCTGTCTCAGAAGTTCTTGAAACACTCCTCTTATGTAGTAGGCAGAACCATAGGAATACAAGTAGTGCCACCAATCCAACAGCTCCTGCAGCGCCTCCAAGTATCACTGCAAGAGATGTTGTCATTTGGTACGTGCCACACTTCAATGATGCAGAACAGGAGCCTGGAAATATATATTCCTAGGCATCGAAGCTGAAATATAAAGGACATTACTTGATGTCAACAGAATCACCAACTGAAGACCTAAAAAAGAATTATGGCCTGTTTGGCAGACACCTAAAGATTGGTTCATCTCATTTTAGTTAACTGTGATTATGCATTAGGAATCATATTTTTTTTGACAACCAACAATCATGATCTCTAATACATAATTACAGTTATCTTGTAAGACCCGTATCTTGGTCCGTACCTTTCCGTACACTTCCGCGGTCGTACCGGTCGAATTCCGGCAACTTTCGACCCTTAACCGATATCGACGCGCGACCTGGATTCATGTGCCGACAACCCGAGTCGACTCAACCCGAAACCAATACCTTAGCGACCGCACCGTCGCCGCGGTTCCGATACCGCGACTCACGCGCCAAGGCGATACCCGGATCAAGAGATATGAGCCAACGTTCGGTGCGAGAAAACGCCGCGCGTTGCGAAAACCAAGGGAATCTCAACGATGTGTCACATCAATCACATCAATCCCATCAATCAATCACCCATCAAGCCATCACATGTCAAGTACACATCACTTCCATCCCTTTTTCCCAAGCAACCACAAAAGTCTCCCAAACCCATACCTCTCTTACACAAAAGCCAACAAAGTCTTCTCAACCCATACCTTTCTTACACAAAAAGCCACAAAAGTCAAATTTCTCTTACACCACCATCACTCACCCATCCATCCATCACTCTCTCTCTCTCCCTTTACATCACTCTCTCTCTTTCTCTCTTTCTCATTCCAAAATTTCAAAGCAACAAAGGAGATCCAAGAGTCCCATACGTATGGAAATCTCCAACCCTTCTAAGCTCTAAGTGGCCCACCTTCCTACCCCAAAATCTCCCATCTCAACCCTCCATTCTTCATCCTAACCGTTGAAGTTGAAGCCAAGGTGCCAAGGAACCCCTAGGAGCGAGAAGATCGGACGGTGGGTGCTTCTATAGGGTAGTTTTTTTATTGTTTTTATGGTGGACCAAGTGAGACTCACCGATCCATGGTGTGGATCTCACTTGGGACCCTTATTTGTGGCCGATGGACCACTTGGATCATCATGATCGTTCCATGATGGGGCCATTCTCCATGGACCCCATCATGATGGTTATTTTCATTGCAAAAAGGTCATCTAGACCGTCCATAACGGTGGAGAATGGATCTCCACCGTTGATTTATAATTTTGATGGTCCCATGATCAAAGGAATCCATTTATTGTATGTTTCATTGCAAGGGAGGGCCCATAATGACGGGGACCCTCCATCACAAGCCGTGTCCCACTCTCCATAACTCTCTCTCTTTTATTTATTTTATTTTATTTTATTCTATTTTATTTTATTTTTGTGCAAAAGGATTGTGTGGCCCACTTGAATGGATCCCACCTTGGCATTATATACTTTTGATCTATTCAAGTGGGGCCCACCATATGCGTTGCACACCTAGCTGTGGTGGCCCACTTCATCAAGGTCCACTACAAAAAGAAAGAAGAGAGAAGAAGAAAAAAAAATAATAATAAAATAAAATAAAATAACCGTCCAGCGTCAGAGACGCTGGACGTTTCAGCCAAAACAAAAAAAGGAAAGGGGCCTTTTTGGTGGCCCACTTGCATAGGCCCCACCCTGATGTTTATGCTAAATCCACGCCATCCACCACTTTTCCTGAGATATTTTAGGCGTTGAGCCAAGGAATGATCTCAATCCAATGATCAGGCGGGCCGTACCAGAGACAATGACACTTTTACACTTCTAAGTCTGCTAATACCCATTTTGTCGTTTCTACACTCCAAATCAGTTCTAGAGATGAGGTTTGTGTGGCCTGTTTGGGGCCTAGGATCAAGTGGGCGGAGCGGATCCCTCATCAGCGGACCCCACCTGTGTTTTTTTTAAAACACACAAAAAAAAAAAAAAAAAAGTAAAGGGGCAGCAGCGCTGCCACCTTTGAAGGCAGCAGGCGCTGCCTGCGCACCTGGACGGACGGACGTAAGGGGGCCCACGGCCCTGCGTGTGGGCCCCACCATAATGTTTATTTGTCATCTGACCTATTTATGAGGTGGGCCACCCCAGTGGTGGGCCCCCCTCCAAGGATGAGTCAGATCCAAAAACTCAGGTGGCCCACACCATGCAAACAGTTTGAATTGAATTCTACCGTTGAAAATTTTCTGGGGCCCATGGAAGTTTTGGGTCAAGCTGAAATTTATGTTTCCCCTTCATCCAGGTCCGGGCGACCTTATGAACAGGTCGGATGGCGTTTAAACATCCTTGGGTGGGCCCCACATGGGACCCACTTTGTTGTATATGTGGTAGTCCACCGTCCAGGCAGACGGTGGCTCACCCTCCTTGCTCATGGACTGCCTCCACCGTCCACGGACGGTGGGGCCCTTAGGTTGTAAGTGTTATATCCCCACTGTCCATCTCTTTTGGGACCCACCTTGTTCATGTGATGAATCCAAACCGCCCATCCACTTGGTAAGATCATCAGTAGGCATGGGTGTAGATTGGGTGGGCCACCTACCTATGGGTTAGGCCCATTGAATGTGAAAAAAGGCCTATGGGCTAGTCCCATTTAAATTATGAAATACTTATGGGCTAGGCCCATTTGATTCGTTTAAGGCCCAAGAACTTGGGCCCACTTGATATGTCCCAAGGCCATGTGTCTAGGCCCATTTGAATTAAATATGAGGCCTAGGGATTTAGACCCATCTGGTTCATATAACGCCTATGGGCTAGGCCATTCGAATTTCAAAAGGACTATGGGCTAGGCCCATTTGGGTTATAAAATTCTTATGGGCTAGGCCCATTGGTTTCATTCTAGGCCTAAGAACTTAGGCCCATTTGATATGTTCTAAATCCATGGGACTAGGCCCATTTGATGTACTTCAAGGCCCATGAAATTGGACCCATTGTTGCATTCTTAAAAATCCATGGAAGGAGGACATTTGATATATGTAAGGCCTAGGGGTTAGGCCCACTTTGATATGTATTCAAGGCCTACAGATTTAGGCCATTTAATGAACCATAAGGCCTAGGGGTTAGGCCCGTTTGAACCCATGTTTAGGTCTATGGGTTGAGGCCCACTTGATCTACATATAGGGACCAATTGGTGTGGCCCATTGGTCTTACATAAGACCCATGAGACTAAGCATTTGATGTCATCCAAGGCTCTCGGGTTTTGACCCATTGCAATGCACATAAGACCCATTGGTGTGGCCCATTTATATGGCCCATCTAATGAATAAAAGGCCCATAAGATATGGCCCATTTGATACATGTGTAAGGCCAATGGGATGAACCTACGGTCCATTGCAATGTGTAATCCCAATACAGGTTATGTAGCGACGTTAAGAAGATTGTGCCTGGGAAGCAATGCTGGTTTGACGTCCACATTGCGAGTGTAATGATGGTTGGATGTCCACATTACGACTCTCCTTAGGGCCCATTACTGGACCATGTTTATCGTATTTAGGCGGTTCAGGCTCATCTGCATTGTAAGATAATGCATTTTATTATAACATGTTTAGTATAGTTTCATGACCCATGATCATACGCATCATATGCATGCTTGATATGAGGATTGACTGATCATGGCATATGCCTTTGGGCAGGTTGTTTATGGGCTCCCGGTTAGGCGGTGTTGCCCTACATGAGCGCACGGTATGCGCAGGATTGGTTGCATGACTGGATAGCGTGATTCATGCATCCCGCATTTGTGTGATATGGTTGTTGTATGCCCTAGCGACATCAGGGCTGTAGCCTCCACAGACGCATCGTGGTTGGCAGGATTGGATACCGGAAATCTTGTTCTACATGGGGTACTATAGATATCCCTGGGTGAAAGTCCCTAAACCCTTATGGTACCAAGAGGTTGCTCCAACGTCTAGACCGAGTGGGTAGATGAGCGTTGAGTGCCGATCACCAGACGGTTACGCTCTCCACTGTGTCGTGGTCGGTTGGAAGGGGGTGCGGCCTTACCCGCCCGAGTGTAGGGGGCAATGCTAGGCTGAGTTTGACCAGCTCGAGGAATGGGTCCGCTATCGACGAGTCGCGCCCGATATTGGCAGACGGATAGTGAGGTCTCTTCCACTTACCTTATTGCGCGCGATGTGGCGGCAATCTGGTTTAGAGTGTACTAGACCCCGGTGATATTCCATACTCTGAGCTGTACTGATATGTGGACATTGATGAGGATCTGTATGCTTGAGTTGCATTGTACATTGCATGGCCTTGGGATGGCCGATACCATTCATGTCTTGTATTGCATAGCCTTGGTACGGCTCATGACGTTTTGGTTCCATCTGCATATTCCGCATTACTCTGACATTGCATTCATATTACTACCTTGCGCACACACTTTCACCACCCTCTAAGCTTTCTGTAAGCTTATGCACGACCGTTGCGTGCAGGTGACGTTGGACTACAGCAGCGTTGAGGCAGGAGCGCGTCGCTGATCATTTTGGAGTTTTCTGTTATTTACCATTGTATTTCCCTTTATGCTCATTGTACTTGTAAAAATTTTTGATCATAGTGAAAATGTAATGGAGTGCTTGGTTGTTGTTGGTGGGTTATGCCTTGGGTTATGCTTATTACGAATCAAACTGATATTTAAAATCCTCCTCGTAGCATCCCAGGATCGGAACCTGGCGAATGGGAGCTAGGAGCCGAGAATGGGGTTCTACGGAGGCTGTCGGTGCCGGATTCGGCGATCGGGAATTTCGTGAGCCCGGTTTCCGAGTTTGGGGCGTGACAGAAGTTGGTATCAGAGCATAACTTGGGAATAACCGAGAACAACATTACATGTTTGCTATGAGTGAAGAATGGCTAAGTTCTGAAGTTCGGATAACTTCACGACCTTCCGAATCAGACCATTAACATGCGTACATTCGAGAGTTTTGAAGTTGATAGGCGCTTTCGCTCTTTCCTGTAGGGTATGGCGCCTGTTACTCGATCGACTCCCGCACCACCACCTGAGGATTCCACTTCACCATCAGAGACTCCAGCTCTACCACCTGCGTCTCCCATCCCACCCTCAGAGATCCCTGATTCCTCCCATGAGGATGACATTCCTCCACCCGAGACTGATGAGGAGCCGACTGTGACTGTGAGTGCCTCTCAGTTACAGCAGATGTTGCAGGCTGTGACAGCTGCACTACAGGGACAGGGTAGACGCCCAGCTGTTTCACCAGCTCAGGCGGAGCAGGAGCGCGCGAGCGCCGTACTTCGTGAGTTTAGACGGCATGATCCCCCTCGTTTCCAGGGCGAGCCGGATCCGACTGCAGCCGAGAGATGGCGCTCCGATGTGGAGAAGATATTCGATACCATGTTGTGCACGACCGAGCAGCGCGTCCGGTTAGCAGTATTTCTCTTCCACGGTGAGGCCGAGCATTGGTGGACCTCTGTCGCCCGTGTCGCCGGTCCTGACTATGTCTGGACATGGGAGGACTTTGTGGAGCGATTCGAGGAGCAGTACTTCCCTGACCACATCCGTCGTCAGCGAGCCTTAGAGTTCGAGACTCTGGTGCAGGGAGACATGACCGTGGCACAGTACGCGGCCCGTTTCATGGCACTATCGAGATTTGCGCCGTACATGGTTGATGATGAGGGGCGGAAGGCCCGCCGTTTCGAGCACGGCCTACGTTACGGCCTTCGAGGTCGCGTTATTGGGCATGAGCTTCCTACCTTCCAGGCAGTGGTGCGGAAGGCTCAGATATATGAGACTGAGTGGGCCGGTTCTCAGTCTGATCGTGGTCAGAGGGGAGACCGGAAGAGGCAGGCTTCTTCCAGTCATTCCCAGCAGGGTCGACCACAGCATCAGAGGCGCACTGGTCGCCCAGCTTTCCGTGCACCATCAGCACCATCAGCACCTCCACCACCACCTCAGAGACAGTTCACCGGCACTTGCTTCAGGTGCGGTGCGACGGGACACCGTTCATGGGAGTGTCCCAGTCCCCAGCAGCAGCAGAGAGGTCCACAGCAGCAGAGACCTCCACCGCAGCAGCAGAGACCCCCACAGCAGCAGCGACAGCAGCAGCGACAGCAGCCTCTACCACCGAGGCCACCTCAGCAGCAGCATCAGCATCAGCACCAGCCTCAGAGGCCGCAGCAGCAGAGGCAGCAGTTTCGACCGCCTCAGCGACCTCAGCAGCAGCAGCAGCACGTTCAGAGGGGACAGGCACCTCCCCAGCCAGCTCAGGCTAGGATTTATGCGGCTCAGCAGGATCCGCAGTCATCTGGGGGAGTCGTTGAGGGTATACTGCCAGTTTCTGCATGCATTGCACGTGTATTGTTTGATTCTGGTGCATCACATTCTTTTGTGGCCGAGAGCTTTTGTCAATCGGCTGGCTTACCGTTGGAGTCTGCTGATGTGAGTCTATCAGTATCGACTCCCTTGGGAAGGACTGCAGCGTTGGGACGATTCTGTTCGTCTTGTCCCGTTCTAGTTGGGGATACCTTCCTGCCTGCTGATTTGTTTGTTTTGCTGATGTCCGAGTTCGACGTTATCCTAGGCATGGATTGGCTCGCTGAGTACTATGCCATTTTGGACTGCGCCGCGAGGACCGTCACGTTTTGTATACCCGGCGTGCCACAGTTCCAGTTCGTTGCAGAGGCCAGAGGAGAGCAGTTGTCTTGTTTGATGTCGTGCGCCATAGAGGAGCATGTCGCCGTTTGCATCGACCATTTACCGATAGTTTGCGATTTTCCCGATGTGTTCCAGGAGATTCCGGGATTACCGCCTCGTCGACTCACCGAGTTTCAGATCGATCTCGTGCCCGGTACCGCGCCTATTTCGAAGGCCCCGTATCGTATGGCACCGTTGGAGTTACGGGAACTGCAGAAGCAGTTGGACGAGTTGCGTGAGTTGGGTTTTATTCGTTCGAGCAGTTCGCCGTGGGGAGCGCCGGTACTCTTCGTGAAGAAGAAGGATGGCTCGTTGAGGCTCTGCGTTGACTATCGCGAGCTCAACAAAGTCACGATCAAGAACAAGTACCCACTCCCTAGGATTGATGATTTGTTCGACCAGCTGCAGGGTGCACAGTTCTTTTCGAAGATTGACCTGCGTTCTGGTTATCATCAGATTCGGGTCCGAGATGAGGACATTCCGAAGACAGCATTCAGGACGCGTTACGGTCATTTTGAGTTTCAGGTCATGTCCTTCGGACTGACCAATGCACCCGCGGTCTTCATGCAGTTGATGAACGAGGTTTTTCGCCCATATCTAGATCAGTTTGTTGTAGTCTTCATCGACGACATTCTGATCTATTCGAGGACCCGTGAGGAGCATGAGCAGCACTTGGAGATTACTCTACAGACCCTCCGCGCACACCAGCTGTATGCGAAGCTGGAGAAGTGCGAGTTCTGGCAGGAGGAGGTGAAGTTCCTCGGTCACGTGGTGACGAGGGAGGGTGTCGCAGTGGACCCCTCGAAGGTCGAGGCAGTGCGTCAGTGGGGCCAGCCCACGACTGCGACAGAGATCCGTAGTTTCCTTGGTTTGGCGGGCTACTACCGGCGTTTCATCGAGGGTTTTTCTCGTATTGCAGCCCCGCTGACCAGGTTGACTCGGAAGGGGGCAGAGTTTATTTGGAGTGACGCCTGCGAGCGAGCATTTACGGAGTTGAAGGACCGTCTGACGTCCGCTCCTGTCCTCACTCTTCCCTCTGGGAGTGATGGCTTCATTGTATTCACCGATGCCTCGCATATCGGTTTGGGTGCTGTCCTGATGCAGCACGGGAGACCAGTGGCCTTTGCGTCTCGTCAGCTCAAGGTCCATGAGCTGAACTACCCTACACATGATCTGGAGCTGGCTGCCGTTGTCTTCGCACTGAAGGTGTGGAGGCACTACCTTTACGGGATTAGGTTCGAGCTCTTCTCTGATCACAAGAGCTTGAAGTACCTCTTCTCGCAGTCTGAGTTGAATATGAGACAGAGGCGCTGGATGGAGCTCCTGAAGGACTATGATTTTGACCTTCAGTACCACCCGGGCAAGGCGAACGTGGTGGCAGATGCCCTCAGCCGTCAGCCACGAGGCCTAGTGGCGCACATGATGATTCAGGAGTGGCGGATGCTTGAGGATATTGCTGCGTATGACTTTGAGTTCGGCCTGCAGTCTTCCATGGTACAGTTATCGAGCTTGTCGATTCAACCCTCTCTTGTCGCTAGGGTGATCGAGGCTCAGCAGGCTGATGAGTCGTCGCAGGGTTATATGGCTGAGGCGGCATCTGAGGGTCAGGTTGATTGGCAGATCGGTACAGACGGTGGACTTCGCTTCAGAGGCCGATTATGTGTCCCGGATATTCCAGAGTTACGCAGAGATCTTATGACCGAGGCACATCGATCGCGGTTTTCTATCCACCCGGGCTCGACGAAGATGTACCGTGACATGAGGCGACAGTATTTTTGGTCAGGGATGAAGCGCCAGATCGCCAGTTTTGTGGCCGAGTGTGACACGTGCCAGCGTGTCAAGGCCGATCATCAGAGACCTCCTGGTCTTTTGCAGCCGTTGAGCGTCCCGATGTGGAAGTGGGAGCACGTGTCGACTGATTTCATTATGGGTTTGCCAAGGACTCAGCGCGGTCATGACTCCATTTGGGTTGTTGTGGATCGTCTGACGAAGTCGGCACATTTCCTTGCGATGCGTGCGACTTGGTCTATGGACCGGCTTGCGAGATTGTTTATTGAGGAGATTGTGAGACTGCATGGTGTTCCAGTCTCGATCGTTTCTGACCGAGACTCGAGGTTCACATCTCAGTTTTGGGGGAGCTTCCAGCGTGCGATGGGGACTGATTTGCAGCTCAGCACCGCGTACCATCCGCAGACCGATGGCCAGACCGAGAGGGTCAATCAGATACTTGAGGATATGCTTCGGGCCTGCGCGATTGACTTCGGGGGTAGCTGGGATGAGCATCTGCGATTGGCTGAGTTTGCGTACAATAACAGCTATCAGGCGACCATCGGCATGGCTCCTTTTGAGGCACTATATGGCAGACCATGTAGATCACCGAGTTGTTGGACCGAGGTTGGAGAGCGCCGTCTCCTAGGTCCCGAGCTGGTGCAGGAGACTTCAGACGCTATCGACATCATCAGGCAGAGGATGCGCACAGCTCAGAGCCGACAGAAGAGTTCTGCTGATCGTCGGCGTCGTCCCTTGGAGTTTGATGTAGGGGACCATGTGTATCTCAAGGTCTCGCCCATGAAGGGCGTAGTTCGATTTGGAGCGAAGGGCAAGCTTGCCCCGAGATTCATAGGACCTTTTGAGATCACTGGGCGCGTTGGCGCCGTGGCCTATCGGCTTGCCTTACCATCTCAGTTGTCTGGCGTCCACAACGTGTTTCACGTCTCTATGTTGAGGAAGTGTGGGTCAGACATAGTTCCCGTTATTGATTGGCAGCCGTTGGAGGTTCGTGAGGACGCTTCTTACATTGAGCAGCCAGTCCGTATCCTTGATCGGAAGGAGCAGGTCCTCAGAACCAAGGTCATTCCGTTGGTGAAGGTGCAGTGGGGTCACCATTCGGTAGAGGAGGCTTCTTGGGAGCGTGAGGCTGAGATTCGAGAGCGATATCCTCATCTCTTTGATAGTTGATGATCGTGTATTGTATTTTGTACGTTGTCCCTGATTCTATATGATGACGTTATGTTTCTTATTCCTCGCGAGTTATGCTTAGTTGCGACGCTTGTGTAAATTTCGAGGACGAAATTTTTATAAGGAGGGGAGAGCTGTAAGACCCGTATCTTGGTCCGTACCTTTCCGTACACTTCCGCGGTCGTACCGGTCGAATTCCGGCAACTTTCGACCCTTAACCGATATCGACGCGCGACCTGGATTCATGTGCCGACAACCCGAGTCGACTCAACCCGAAACCAATACCTTAGCGACCGCACCGTCGCCGCGGTTCCGATACCGCGACTCACGCGCCAAGGCGATACCCGGATCAAGAGATATGAGCCAACGTTCGGTGCGAGAAAACGCCGCGCGTTGCGAAAACCAAGGGAATCTCAACGATGTGTCACATCAATCACATCAATCCCATCAATCAATCACCCATCAAGCCATCACATGTCAAGTACACATCACTTCCATCCCTTTTTCCCAAGCAACCACAAAAGTCTCCCAAACCCATACCTCTCTTACACAAAAGCCAACAAAGTCTTCTCAACCCATACCTTTCTTACACAAAAAGCCACAAAAGTCAAATTTCTCTTACACCACCATCACTCACCCATCCATCCATCACTCTCTCTCTCTCCCTTTACATCACTCTCTCTCTTTCTCTCTTTCTCATTCCAAAATTTCAAAGCAACAAAGGAGATCCAAGAGTCCCATACGTATGGAAATCTCCAACCCTTCTAAGCTCTAAGTGGCCCACCTTCCTACCCCAAAATCTCCCATCTCAACCCTCCATTCTTCATCCTAACCGTTGAAGTTGAAGCCAAGGTGCCAAGGAACCCCTAGGAGCGAGAAGATCGGACGGTGGGTGCTTCTATAGGGTAGTTTTTTTATTGTTTTTATGGTGGACCAAGTGAGACTCACCGATCCATGGTGTGGATCTCACTTGGGACCCTTATTTGTGGCCGATGGACCACTTGGATCATCATGATCGTTCCATGATGGGGCCATTCTCCATGGACCCCATCATGATGGTTATTTTCATTGCAAAAAGGTCATCTAGACCGTCCATAACGGTGGAGAATGGATCTCCACCGTTGATTTATAATTTTGATGGTCCCATGATCAAAGGAATCCATTTATTGTATGTTTCATTGCAAGGGAGGGCCCATAATGACGGGGACCCTCCATCACAAGCCGTGTCCCACTCTCCATAACTCTCTCTCTTTTATTTATTTTATTTTATTTTATTCTATTTTATTTTATTTTTGTGCAAAAGGATTGTGTGGCCCACTTGAATGGATCCCACCTTGGCATTATATACTTTTGATCTATTCAAGTGGGGCCCACCATATGCGTTGCACACCTAGCTGTGGTGGCCCACTTCATCAAGGTCCACTACAAAAAGAAAGAAGAGAGAAGAAGAAAAAAAAATAATAATAAAATAAAATAAAATAACCGTCCAGCGTCAGAGACGCTGGACGTTTCAGCCAAAACAAAAAAAGGAAAGGGGCCTTTTTGGTGGCCCACTTGCATAGGCCCCACCCTGATGTTTATGCTAAATCCACGCCATCCACCACTTTTCCTGAGATATTTTAGGCGTTGAGCCAAGGAATGATCTCAATCCAATGATCAGGCGGGCCGTACCAGAGACAATGACACTTTTACACTTCTAAGTCTGCTAATACCCATTTTGTCGTTTCTACACTCCAAATCAGTTCTAGAGATGAGGTTTGTGTGGCCTGTTTGGGGCCTAGGATCAAGTGGGCGGAGCGGATCCCTCATCAGCGGACCCCACCTGTGTTTTTTTTAAAACACACAAAAAAAAAAAAAAAAAAAGTAAAGGGGCAGCAGCGCTGCCACCTTTGAAGGCAGCAGGCGCTGCCTGCGCACCTGGACGGACGGACGTAAGGGGGCCCACGGCCCTGCGTGTGGGCCCCACCATAATGTTTATTTGTCATCTGACCTATTTATGAGGTGGGCCACCCCAGTGGTGGGCCCCCCTCCAAGGATGAGTCAGATCCAAAAACTCAGGTGGCCCACACCATGCAAACAGTTGAAAATTTTCTGGGGCCCATGGAAGTTTTGGGTCAAGCTGAAATTTATGTTTCCCCTTCATCCAGGTCCGGGCGACCTTATGAACAGGTCGGATGGCGTTTAAACATCCTTGGGTGGGCCCCACATGGGACCCACTTTGTTGTATATGTGGTAGTCCACCGTCCAGGCAGACGGTGGCTCACCCTCCTTGCTCATGGACTGCCTCCACCGTCCACGGACGGTGGGGCCCTTAGGTTGTAAGTGTTATATCCCCACTGTCCATCTCTTTTGGGACCCACCTTGTTCATGTGATGAATCCAAACCGCCCATCCACTTGGTAAGATCATCAGTAGGCATGGGTGTAGATTGGGTGGGCCACCTACCTATGGGTTAGGCCCATTGAATGTGAAAAAAGGCCTATGGGCTAGTCCCATTTAAATTATGAAATACTTATGGGCTAGGCCCATTTGATTCGTTTAAGGCCCAAGAACTTGGGCCCACTTGATATGTCCCAAGGCCATGTGTCTAGGCCCATTTGAATTAAATATGAGGCCTAGGGATTTAGACCCATCTGGTTCATATAACGCCTATGGGCTAGGCCATTCGAATTTCAAAAGGACTATGGGCTAGGCCCATTTGGGTTATAAAATTCTTATGGGCTAGGCCCATTGGTTTCATTCTAGGCCTAAGAACTTAGGCCCATTTGATATGTTCTAAATCCATGGGACTAGGCCCATTTGATGTACTTCAAGGCCCATGAAATTGGACCCATTGTTGCATTCTTAAAAATCCATGGAAGGAGGACATTTGATATATGTAAGGCCTAGGGGTTAGGCCCACTTTGATATGTATTCAAGGCCTACAGATTTAGGCCATTTAATGAACCATAAGGCCTAGGGGTTAGGCCCGTTTGAACCCATGTTTAGGTCTATGGGTTGAGGCCCACTTGATCTACATATAGGGACCAATTGGTGTGGCCCATTGGTCTTACATAAGACCCATGAGACTAAGCATTTGATGTCATCCAAGGCTCTCGGGTTTTGACCCATTGCAATGCACATAAGACCCATTGGTGTGGCCCATTTATATGGCCCATCTAATGAATAAAAGGCCCATAAGATATGGCCCATTTGATACATGTGTAAGGCCAATGGGATGAACCTACGGTCCATTGCAATGTGTAATCCCAATACAGGTTATGTAGCGACGTTAAGAAGATTGTGCCTGGGAAGCAATGCTGGTTTGACGTCCACATTGCGAGTGTAATGATGGTTGGATGTCCACATTACGACTCTCCTTAGGGCCCATTACTGGACCATGTTTATCGTATTTAGGCCGTTCAGGCTCATCTGCATTGTAAGATAATGCATTTTATTATAACATGTTTAGTATAGTTTCATGACCCATGATCATACGCATCATATGCATGCTTGATATGAGGATTGACTGATCATGGCATATGCCTTTGGGCAGGTTGTTTATGGGCTCCCGGTTAGGCGGTGTTGCCCTACATGAGCGCACGGTATGCGCAGGATTGGTTGCATGACTGGATAGCGTGATTCATGCATCCCGCATTTGTGTGATATGGTTGTTGTATGCCCTAGCGACATCAGGGCTGTAGCCTCCACAGACGCATCGTGGTTGGCAGGATTGGATACCGGAAATCTTGTTCTACATGGGGTACTATAGATATCCCTGGGTGAAAGTCCCTAAACCCTTATGGTACCAAGAGGTTGCTCCAACGTCTAGACCGAGTGGGTAAATGAGCGTTGAGTGCCGATCACCAGACGGTTACGCTCTCCACTGTGTCGTGGTCGGTTGGAAGGGGGTGCGGCCTTACCCGCCCGAGTGTAGGGGGCAATGCTAGGCTGAGTTTGACCAGCTCGAGGAATGGGTCCGCTATCGACGAGTCGCGCCCGATATTGGCAGACGGATAGTGAGGTCTCTTCCACTTACCTTATTGCGCGCGATGTGGCGGCAATCTGGTTTAGAGTGTACTAGACCCCGGTGATATTCCATACTCTGAGCTGTACTGATATGTGGACATTGATGAGGATCTGTATGCTTGAGTTGCATTGTACATTGCATGGCCTTGGGATGGCCGATACCATTCATGTCTTGTATTGCATAGCCTTGGTACGGCTCATGACGTTTTGGTTCCATCTGCATATTCCGCATTACTCTGACATTGCATTCATATTACTACCTTGCGCACACACTTTCACCACCCTCTAAGCTTTCTGTAAGCTTATGCACGACCGTTGCGTGCAGGTGACGTTGGACTACAGCAGCGTTGAGGCAGGAGCGCGTCGCTGATCATTTTGGAGTTTTCTGTTATTTACCATTGTATTTCCCTTTATGCTCATTGTACTTGTAAAAATTTTTGATCATAGTGAAAATGTAATGGAGTGCTTGGTTGTTGTTGGTGGGTTATGCCTTGGGTTATGCTTATTACGAATCAAACTGATATTTAAAATCCTCCTCGTAGCATCCCAGGATCGGAACCTGGCGAATGGGAGCTAGGAGCCGAGAATGGGGTTCTACGGAGGCTGTCGGTGCCGGATTCGGCGATCGGAAATTTCGTGAGCCCGGTTTCCGAGTTTGGGGCGTGACATATCTAAAATGAGAAAAACTCATTTTTAGGTGTCTACCAAACAGGCTCTTAGAAGATGCCAATGACATGTCCTAATTCGAGAAACCAAGATCCATAGAAACATGTTTACAGAATTATCGAACACAGGAATGCTGATTCAAGAAAGCCCATCTTCAAGTGTCAAACTCCTATGCCAGATGTGCAATCATTGCAGATGCCTGTGGCATCCGAGACTTTCATCACACGTGCACGTTGAACATGATCGTTAATGTCATTTTTCTAATAATCTATTTCTTGATACACGTGTCCCACCTGATAAATGGACCAACCGGACTTTTGGGCTAATGAACATTCACCACAGGCACCAACCAGCATCCCGGATCCTGCACACAAGCATTTGTGTCAGTTGAAGATGGGGCATCTGGAATTAGCATTGCCTTGTCGAACCTGTTTCAATTACATGATTCCGATTGCATCTCCATATTGATAGTCCTAAGAAGGATTGATATAGAGTCAATTTCCGCTCTTTCTTATTGTTATAGAATTTTAAAATATAACATATTGCAACCAATTCCATGTTTCTTACTCCAAATCCAAAATCCTGTTATCCATCGATTATCATACTCTACTATGAATGAGGAAATAAAAGAAAAGAAGAGAAATCTTGAATTATGTCGACATATTTCAATTTCTGGCAAGAGTAGTTCAATACCCGCAACCTTTTCCCGCAAAAAGATCGCAGCACAACCTCAACAACGCTTCGCTTCATTCGCCAATCATCGATTGATTCAATCACATTCTCCACACACCCACATTGCCGATACAAAAAATCACCCACATTCACATCAAGAATCCTCCTTGGCAGATCCTAACAAACCGACAACCAATTGAAAAAAAATGAGATACCTAAAGACAGTTCCACCCAATTCCCCTCGAAACCAATCTAGAAAGTTCCTGTAAAGACAGTGAACCGGTCCACCAAATGCTGCTTGAGTGTTTGAAGAGCACAGCTTGATTTGAACAAGCTTCACTTCATATCAATTCAATCAAAATTCCCATTCGCGCACGTGTCGTCCTAATCAAAATTCACATGCATTCTTCCTCATTGGACCCCAACAAAACCTCCCACATCAATAGAAAAGAAATCGATGAATGCCCAGATGCCGCCCCATGGCATCTAGAGAACAGTTCCACCTGCTCCTAAACGAATCCGATTCATGATCTCCCAATCGAAAACAATCCCAACTTGCCGGCTTTCAAAAAAATAAGACCCTCCAACTGCTCTCGGATCCCAATACAACCAACACTCAACTTAGGCCAGGAGAATCTGTACAGTATTTGGATTAATTAAATTGAGTCCGCTTTTCTGTATCATCGTTTCGAATACCGACAATGCCGACAAACGGACAATGACCCCACACCGACAGTCTGGGTATAAAAACACCATCAAACTACCATTTCAAAGTTCAAACCAATTAAAAATTTCAAAAACAAACATTTTTTTCTTCTTATTTTGATGTTTCAAAGAAAACCCATGTGAGCAAAATTCAAATGGATGGTAAAAAACCTCGCCCCAAAAAAACATGGGTCTTGAACAGTACATACATAAGAGAGAGAGAGAGAGAGAGAGAGAGAGAGAGAGAGAGAGAGATATTGAGAGAGAGAACATGGGTCTTGAATAGTATATACAGAGAGAGAGAGAGAGAGAGAGAGAGAGAGAGAGAGAGAGAGAGAGAGAGAGAGAGAGAGAGAATTTGAATTATAGGGGCTGTAAAGCAGTTTGAAGGGGTTGTCCGGTACTGCAACTTGGAGGGATTTGGATGGGTTTTTTTTGCCATCCTGTCCTATTTTTGGGATGTTGGGCAATGGCAGCAGAGAGAGAGAGACTCTCCCCCCCTTTAAAAAAATAAATAAAAAATTCAAATTTAATTTGTTAACCATATATCTTTCTATTGAAAGTTGTGGGGTTGTGTTGTTGCTAACATCCAGCTGCATTGACGTTGCTCCAACCGAAGGGGAAAAAAAACAATTAATAAAAATAATAATAATAAGAGCATTACTAAGCACATGTGCCAAAGTGTTACACATGTGCAATAGAGAATCCATCCAGAAGGTTGGTCAAAATATGTAAGTGTTCTTGCACAAAAAATAGATCTGGTCCACCCAGCAGGTGGGCCACAATCTAAAAAACATCTGAATTGGTTAGAAATTTTCATCAGTAGAGTTTTTTTTTTTGTTTTTTTAAAATTTTTTTTTTAAAGAACGATTTTTAACCATTGATTTACATGGATAATGTTTGGATGGCATAGGTTATCCTATTAAAGTAATTACAGTGATGTAGATAATATGATTGTTTTGATATCATCAATGGGTCATGTGCCCAATATATTAATAGCCTAGTGGCACACGTGTTACACATGCAACTCTTGAAAGGATTTTAGATGTAATCCAAGCTTCTACTTTGGATTTAAAAGCCCCTCTTTAACAGGATTTGAAATTCCTTGTATTTAAAACCCACAATTACTTTATGATGCCAAACCTATAAGGGAATTTGAAATCCTCCCAAATCCATGGTGTCAATCTAACCCCAAGTCTAATTATCTAGAAGTGTTCCAAGTCAATTTTGGTGATTTTGCTACTTTCAGTGACTTTACTAGCATTTGAAGTGGAGTTGAGTTAGGAATTTAAGGCCAGTATAAGCATCATGAATTTGTTTGTAAGAAGGGCAACTCATTTTAATCAATTTTATTTCACTTTGAGAAGTTTTCTTTTCTTGTGGATTCTAGTCCTTACATAGAGAAAGAAGAGGGATGGTCTTTTTTCTTCTCCTTTTGCCTTTGAGAAGTTTTCTTTGAATGTCGCTAGACATAGCCCTTCCAAGTTGGGGTCCATTGAATTAACAATCTTATAAATCTAATCACTAAAGCATATCAAGTTAGAAGTCTTGGATACTAATTACATCTTTAGGGCCATTTGGAAGCTTGTATTTCTAATGCTTAGATTTTGAATCAAGGTGATTCAGAATCCTTCACTTATGTTTGGCAACTTGTATTCAAATTGCACTGGAATCCAAAAATGACAATGCATTGAAATTATGTAGTATATTAATGGGATAATGAATTTGATTAGTAAATCAACTTTAATATCCCTAATTAATGTACTTACGTAATGTTTGACACAATGATTGTAACAAGCCCACTAAAATATGTACTTTGGCAAAAAATAATGAAATTCAAAGCCTCGAATGGGCCACAAGCATAGGATCACAACTGATGAACCAACCAACATTTTTTAACCATTGATTTATGTGGCTAACTTAGACTGCTCGTATCATTCTATTAATGTAATTTTAGTGATGCAACTGATAATATGATTTTTTTAAGGATATCATAAGTGGGCCGTGTGTGCAATGGATGACTAACAATAATTATGTTATACACATGTGACTCTCCTACCTTTAAAAATGAGTAAAATAGAGGAATGACAATTTCAACAAAAATAAGAGATTTCAAAACTCAACAAACTGAGTATTTAAAATCCACATAGATTCCAAATACTTCCTAATCCACACCGCCAAATGATCCCTGGATTCTGAATCCATTCAATACCCCCAAAATCCATTCAACACCCCCATCCACGACCCCGTAATAGGTTTATAATTTAAAATTATATGAATACTTTAAATGGTATGAATCAAGGAATAACGATATTTCACTTGTCATCAATCTTGTGGAGACACTAGCCATAGATTCAAAAAACCAAAATCTAGACAACCAATCCACTCACCCAAACAAAAAATACAATTGTCCATTTCTAAAATTTAAGCCGCGGACATGCGCCTGGTATTAGTTCGCGCCGGCAAAGGATATCCTCCAGCGTCGGCTTTGCTCCTGCAAAGGCATAAAAGGGTATAGAAAAATGGATGGACGGTTTGAATCATACACATACAACAGGGTGGGTCCCATGAGTGTACCACCTATTGTTTGGAATGTTACTAGTTCAGGCCTATATCACCATATGAAAAGTCAAGTGCAATGAATGCAATGGTACTGGGTGGTGTTCAATGGTGGACGTTTTTGTCTCCAACCATTTCCTATAGTGTGGCCCACCGAGAATCTAGGTCAGGCAGATTATTAGGACCAATGTCTAAAATGGAATAACCAATCAGATGGATGGTGTGGATTCTCACAAAACTGTGGATCCACGACAATATGTATCAACTAGATATTCATGTTTTCACTTTACATAGGCATACGTGACAATACTAATAGATTAGATGACAATATATGCCATGCTATGGCTATAGGAATATTTCAATGGTGCACAATGGTGACCACTGTATTTCATTTTCCGCTTTTTCCTGCATAACATGAAATGGGCATAAATGCTTGGATGAAGACCATCCATCCACCAAACTTGAAAACCCATGTCCCACAAACAGAAACCAATGCTTCTCTACTTATTACAAAGTCTACATGATCTTTCGGAAAGTGCAAAAATTCAATACGTTAGACGAATCAAAACAAATCCTAACTTAAAATGCTGAGATGAGTGGGTTATACCTGAAAATGATAACCAACAAGAAGGTCATTGATGGAAATAAGTTGGACATGACACATACAAATGTCAACGAAGTTTGTTCTAATCGTCCAGTATAATACAATGTCCTAGCAAGCACAGCCCTGAAACACACCATAAAAAAAAAATTAAAAAAAAAAACCTCAGAAAATCATGGGTATTAAAGACTGCATTTACTTACAAATTTCAGCTGAGTTGGGAACATCGATTCTGTTTTCCGGTAACTTTTGGGAATGCATGGTCCATTAAGCAAAAGAGCTTGTATGAGAAACTTCAGTGATTTTATTTCCAGATAGCTATCTATAGCACCTGTCGTGTGCAATGGGTACAAAACCAGCCTATCATGTTGTGTGTGACATCTACTCGGTCTGCATCTCATGTGAATGGATGGTCCTAATCATAGGTGAAGATGCATTCATCATGAGGCCAGTGTGACAAAGGGCTTGGACCGCCAGTGTGACAAAGGGCTTGGACCACCAGCATGTGTTGCAACTTTCTGTTAGACACATATGCTGCATACATGACCTCATAATTACCCTGAGTAGATAATCACAGCCATCTGATTAAGAGCCTTTGAAATGGACAATAAGACCATTTTGCACTACCGTCCCTTTTGCTACAAATGAATGGTCATGGAGTGTCATACCACATCCAAACTGAGAGTTGGATCTACTTCATTTTTGGGATCATGCACTAATATGATCTAGAAAAATGGATGGACAGAGTGAATAAAACTCACACAATAGTGTGTAGTGTGTTCCACAAAGCTTTTCCAGCACCACCAAATAACTATGTTGGTGTGTGCTACAACAGCCAACCATGTGTATGTGAAATCCTATTCTATCAGTAGATGTGCCTAGAATTGAATATTTGTACGGTTATAGCTATATTGTCGAGCGCACAAGATACTGTTATAGTCCATCATTTCTATTATCTTGCTTCACCATGGAATTCCACATGATGATTTTATTGTAGGACATTTTCTGTAAGTGCCGGCTCTTCATGTTTTCCCCCATTTTCAAAATGGCTCCTACCTTTATCTTTAGAAAAAAGCAAAGCTATAAGAAAAAGAAAAGAAAAAACAAGGGGCTTCTTTATCTGTTCATGACCCCGCATTTTTAGACCTTGTTTTCAGTTCAAGCAAAAGATTTTTCTGAAAAAAAAAAGAGAGAAAAGAATCATCCCAAAAGCAGAAAGAACTGCATCATCATAATCGTAAAGATACAACTATCTGCATAATATGATCAAAATATACTTCATGTTAGACCTTGGGAGGGTTCCGACAGTGGGCAAACTGTCCCTCTCATGGGACAAAATGGCAACTGATGGTTGAAAAAAATCAAACTGATAGGACAATCCTAGCTGCCTAACATTTTCCCACTGAATGTGATCCAATGCCATTTTATTTAACTGCCCATTTTAAGGCCATTAATCTGACGAATAGGAATAACCAACCTGTATTTATGCAACTGCCCACTGCATGCAACTAGAACCCACATATACAAATCACTTCTGTATTTTGTATCTCATGTAAACGTTTTGAAATGAACAGACCAATACCTTTCTTAAGCACTGAATGTGGGGTCCATCTATCTCAGACAAAGTATCAAGATCTGAGCATTCCACTTTCTTTTTTTTCTTTTTTTTGGAAAAAAGGGCTTTCCCCTGTATCTTTGATAATTAGCAAAAAGAGATATACAAAGACTGGACATTCAGGAGGGCTCCACAATTACATCGGGCCTCACCTATTGTATAGCCAAGATGGGCAGCAGGAAAAGGAAGAAAGGAAAAAAAAAAAAGGAGAGAAAATTGGATAGACAAAATGGGCGCTTCTCGAGGATGAGAAGAGGGAGACAGGGAATCATGTACGATGAGAGGTTGAACCTAGCTGTGAAGCACTCCAAGCTCCCAACCCACTCCCTGAGATCGAATCTCTCAACCCACCCCCTGCCTTGCGCTGGAACTCCTGATAAAGCCCATACCGGCGCAATCTAGCACAAGGGAGCCTCTAATGTGTCTCGGGAGATCGGCTCTGGAGCGATAAAGGGAGTCAGCCTGTTTATCGCTACCTAACTTTGCTAGAGCATTCGCGACAGAGCTACCTTCACGGAGGGTGTGGGAAAAAAGCATGTTAAGTGGCCAAATCATGCATCTGAGCATTCCACTTGAACCTGTATGCAACATGAAAATTAAAGCATTTGAGCAAGTATTCAAAAAAAGCTAAGGTAAGCTAACAACATTTGAGCAATGCAAAGAACTCCAGCTGCAGCACCATTCCACATCTAAAATCCTTTAAAATCCATGTATCAGATAATTGATTTCTTCTCGTATAAGTGAAGATCTGATGTAGTGAGAAAAATTGGAAAATCATATAGTAGACTAAGGAAATAAAATTTCAAACAAAATTCACAATGAATCATTAAATACAAAGAAGCAGAAAATTCAGAATTTCAATCAAACTAGCAGGTCAGGACTGATGCAACCTATTACTATGAAATCTAAAATTTTTGAGTAAGAAATGATAACAGAACAGAACCTTTCTGTAAATCTTCACAATGAGCATATGTTTTTATAATTTTTAGTTGGAATTATAATCTAATGGTACATATCATGGGCCGTGTACTCATGTTGCATTGTGCACACTCTTTCTCTATTTTCAAGCAACTGCTAATTTTCTTCTTGAAAGTGCTTTAAATTTGTCTGAATTGGAAATCTTTCCATCTCTTCTGTTCTGTTTGTTTTATTCTCTTAGCTTCCATTTCTAATGAGTTTTCTCACTGCCTTTACTGAAAGATATGATTGTGGGACGATTCTCATATATTATATGATTATTTTTATTTTTATTTTCTGTACTCTTGACTCTCTTCTCAATATCTTCCAAAGAATCTTATTATTATTCAGTAAAATCCAGAAAATCTGGCTGTAATGCTGTGTGCATTATAATGACTGACTTTTTTTAATCAGCCAAATTCTAGCAATGTGAAGGAATTCAGAATGAAGCTTGAGGAGCGGAGACACATGTTCAAGCAAGACAATCTAAGAGCACATGATGAAAACATAGCCCACGTACAGCTAAAAGTAACTGGGTGATTGGAGTGACAGATAGATTGATTTTAAAAGTTTAAATTAACCTATGAGAGGCAAGCATAATATATCTATCATGCCGCTGAAAATGAAGAGAACGCAGATCAGAAAGACATAACGCTTGAGAGTGAGTTTCAGGTGTAAGTTGCATACAAGTGAAATCCCTTCTTTTGCTCAGGATTTCAAATGCACTAAAAAAGTTGTGAGTGACTTACAGCTTGTAACTCGCTTACAGGTGAAATTTTCTGTCCAAACACCACCTTTAAGTGGGTTTTCCTGTAAACCCTTGACAACTAATAAAACTTCCAGGCATCCAAATGACCCCTACATGCACCGGAAAATTGAGAAATCATATGATCATTGGTCTAAGCATGTAGTGTCCTCAGATAGATGGCTAAGAAAGTACTAGAGTGGCAATCTAAATTCAACAGAAAATGCCAAATTTGGGTTGGTGGGTCTTCCCAATCTTGCTATATTTGGGGCATGGTCCATCCACTCTGCGTCCCATCATAGCAACGGTCTCGAAGACTGAACCAGAGGCCCCACTTGTACAAATTCAAGGCTTATACAGTAAGAATCCCTGGGCCAAGGATCAAATTCAAGGAGAAAATTAGATAGAGGAGATAATTACCACAGTCAATGCGGTCCAACCATGAAAAAACCCATGCTGTCTGATGGCTTCTCCATCTGGAGACTTAGACATACTTGCCACTAAGCACAGGCTTCCAACTATAGACATTTCCACATTCATGAAGCATGAGCTGTGTTTCTTCACCTGCACCAAAAGGAAACAATATAGAAAGGATAGAAGAAAATGGAGAAAATGGAGAAAATGGAGGAATGTAAAGGAGTCTAACTTGAGAAGCCCACTGACAGGCTTCCAACCATAGACATTTCCACAGTCATTAAGCATGAGTTGTGTTTCTTTACCTGCACCAAAAGGAAACAATATAGAAATGATAGAAGAAAATGGAGAAAATGGAGGAATGTAAAGGAGTCTAACATGAGAAGCCCACTGACAGAGAGAAGAAGCGAGACCAGAGAGCACAGAAGCAACTAAAACAGGAATGATTCCATGAAAGAGAACTTGATCTGGGTTTGTGCCACTAGAATCCCTGCCAGAACCTTCTCCAAAGCTTAGAAGTATGGCAGCAATTATTAGTAAGAATAGGGCCCCCATTTGTTTAACTGATTGCTTCTGCCTACAGATTGCACCCAGAAAAAATATAGTAAAGTGATTGTCAGAGAACCTGGTAATTCTCTGAAATTACCTGAAAGCGCATAGCCATTAAAATGGCCTAGCATCAGCCTAGCCAGCAGAAATGCTCAACTCAGAATATATAAGAAAAGCTTTCTCCTGCCTTTGGAACCAATAGGAAATGATAGAAAAGTTAGACATAAGACAGTGATTTACTATCTGGAATAGGCCTAGGAAAATAACCAGTGATTAATAACCACTGCATTCAAAGAGTAAGTGGAGAGAAAAAAACAATCTACAATACATCTGGTGGTATAAACTATAAAGTGAGTCAGGAGTCAACAAAAAACATTGAAACTTCTAAAATACTCTTACATGTATCATGACCGACGGACCAAGTCTATGGTTCTTATACTGTTTCCCCTCAGCTAGAAGCAAGGTTCTCAAAACTCGGTTTCAGTGTGCAATTCAACAACGAATTAAACCAACCAGGCAGACAGTGACTCATCAAAGCAAGGTTCTCAAAACTCGGTTTCAGTGTGCAATTCAGCAACGAATTAAGCCAACCGGGCAGACAGTGACTCATCAAAGCATACATGTTTATGGTCAAAAGTCCAAAAAGAAAGAAAGAAAGAAAGAAAAAACTGATGGCTAGGATTATCCGGTGGGGCTTGTGGGACTCCCCCTCCATCACTTCTCTGCAACACAAGATCCACATACAAATAGGCACATGTACTAAAGAATTAAAAAAAAAAAAAATCCATGAACAAAGACCCAAATGCATATAAAAGAAACACAATTCTTTATCATGTTTCCATTTCCATCTTTAATGAAAGTGAGGTCTCATGCATTACCTTGTAGAAATCGACAGCAATGAAGTTGGGCCATCGTTTTCCTGCTGCTTCATGACATGTACCGGTCATGCTAGTTAGTGGAGATAAGTTGTCCTTACAAGCTGTCATTAAATTAGGATTGTCAGGGAAATAGTTCTCTAAAACAAGGGATCTTGTTGTTGTGTTCATGGGAGATGATTCCGCACGATTAGGATAAGAACTCGCCTTCATCCCACTGTCACCATCTGCAGTTTCAGCCCAATCACCAAAACCAATAAAAAGAGAATCAACAATAGCTTCACCTGTTTATACTCCTATGCATCAGAAATTCAAATTGGACAATGCTTCCTATTTTGATGTATTTTATATCAATTTCATTTTATCTCCAAAAGCAAATTGATTCAAGGAGAAAACACAGAAATTTTATATTTTTACTGAATTTCATTAACAGTGCAGACCTCCTCATGAGGCCACATTCGCCAACATGCAGAAGGCATTAGAGCATGCATCAAGCGGTCCACGCTAATAAATAGCCAGGCTCGAAAATCACGTCAGTTCACTCGTCAAGTGGAACACACATTTAAAAAAGAACAATGAACATTTTAAAAGAATTACCAGGAGTCCACATTCAACTAAAGCACGAGGCCTGCCCAATGAATGTACAACAAGCCTGATTCTCATGCCACATCATCTACTCGGCAGAGCCCATGTTATGCACGGCTCTAACATTGGGGATGGATCCATGTGGGATTAGCAAAGCATGTACTAAATTTCTACAGAAAAAAATCATCCATCTATCTCTAATAGTTCCACTGCAAGATCTGCATGGGATATACATTTATGAAAGGAGAGAAAACAGGGCTTACATTGGTTTTCTACAACATATCTCCACTCATAGGCAATGCCTTCAGAAGCCTCCTTGGCTGATTTTGAGGTGAATACCAACAAACGCTGGTTCTTACTAATCATATCATCGATGATGGGCCATTCCTGCCCATTTTTAGGCATCCCTGATACCAGAAACCAAAATTTCCTAAGGCCGGCGGCATTGAATACCTTAGATACGCCTTGAGGTGATGTGACATAATCTTCTATGAAGATTGTAATGATCTCCAAAGGGTTGGCATCAAGGAACACTTGAATTTCTTTCAGCACATTAATAGCAGGTTGTTGTTAATCAGATAGGTTAATCAGAATTCAATCATTTCATTAGATTTATATAAAAAGGAATCAACTGCAACTTACGAATGGTATCAAATTGTAGCATTGGCCTCCAAAGGAGTGGCACAACCAAATGTCATTGTTGAAGTCGTACATGTTAGGCATCACCCCTCTAACATCCTTCTGCAATGATTCAGAGTATAAATAGCAGTAATAAAAAAAAATAACCATATCTTTTTTTCGTTCACTTTTTTCTTTTTGCAAAAATAATTATATATTTGTTAAGATGGACATCTTGTTCATGAACATTATACAGTAGTGAGCATGTAAATCATATCTTCTATCCAAGAAGACCCACCTACACATACATACAGATCCCATCTTCAAGATACAAGTATTTCTATATTGCGTGTATGCGATTTTCTGTTAGTAGAGTTTGCTTACGGGTTTATTATGGATTCCTAGCTGAGCCCAGGTGATGACTTCCAAGAGCTCTTCTAAGGTTCCATACCCACCTGAAATAGGAAAGGAAATAAGAAAACCTGAAGGCTTTAGGAATCTGATTAAATGGGTTATTGAGAGAAGAAGAATAGAACCTAGTAATGCGATGAAAGTGTCGGAATGGCGGGACATCTCTGCCCTCCTTTGATGCATGCTGGCCACTGGTTTCACCCTCTCCTTCTGTTTCTCCTGTAATCTACCATTAAAGAACGTCTTTCAGCAGCATAAGAAAATGAGAATAGATGAAAGAAGCAAGAGAAGAAAGGCATATCTACTTACTTCTTTGCACATGAGAGTCTTCAGTATGATCCTACAAAGAAAAGCCATCAAAGAAAAGGTCGAAAAACGTTCATCAATCCAATGAAAAACAAAACCCATATCAAAAATCATTCCTTTCTTCTATGATTGTGTTGGTTTTTCTCCCCTAAAACATGTCCTCCTCCTTTATGAAACGAGTGAGAAAAACTCCGTTTCAACATTAAGAAAAGAGTGACAAACTCAGCTCCTTTCTTTCAACCAACATTTATGAAAAATTTTGTTTTCTTCATCACAGAAACAATGATAAGGTTGATGAAAAGAGTGACAAACTCAGCTCCTTTCTTTCAACCAACATTTATGAAAAATTTTGTTTTTTTCATCAAGGAAACAATGATAAAGGTTGATGAAAAGAGTAGCAAAACCTTGAGGAGAAAATAAAGTGATGATGGAATGATTAATGCTCCAGTCGCAATTACAGGATTCAAATGTCTAAAAAGCAAGACATGCACACATGCCAATATGTTAGCATTAATATTATAAAAACTTATGTATCAAAAAAATATATTATAAAAACCTACAAAAAAAACTAACAAGCTTTTATTCTCTTCACAATTTGTTGAGAGAAACCAAGAAGACAAATAGTTTGATCCGGATCCATAAGAAATCGTACCATGCCTAATCAAATGACACCTGATCATCACATCAAGGATTAAAATAATTTGTGTGATGACTTCCAATGTGTCCACACGTGCAAACATGGGTAGAAGCCCGATTGTCAAACTTAATTCTAAAGCATTTAAGCAACCATGAAAGGTAAAGATAAATTAGTACAGGGTGCACAGGATGAGATTTAGCTTACAGGAATGATTAGCTTTTGCCCCCCACAATGGAATTCAATTTTCCAAAAGGTTCCTTACAAGGACAGTTTGAGTCTAAATACATTAAGCATGATGAAAGGAAAAGCATATCTCAACAGGATAAATGGTGCTAATTCAAGGTAATTATGAACCATCAACTAAAAGATGATTTTTTAGAAATTGAAATGTGAACTGAAAAAATGACAAAATGACAAAACGACAAAGAAAGCAAGAAAAGAATTCACATTTAGATACAAATGGCAAAACAGAATACCTTTGACAAAAACAGAATTGTAATGAAATCCCAATTAGATGTTAGCATTAGAATTTCTATTAAATAGCATTAGTAGATCTTCCACGACATGTTACTCCTGAAAAGAAAAGCAAATATAAAAAATGTCACGCCCCAAACTCGTAAACCAGGCTCACAATCTGGACATTTAACCATCATTGCCCATCAATGTGGATATCTAACCAACATTGCTCCCTAGCAGTGGCCATTTAACAACCAAACTAGATGTTAGTATTACAATTTCTATTAAATGGCGTTAGTAGATTTTTCCGTGACATGCTACTCATGAAAACAAAAACAAGTATAAAAACAGCCACGCTCCAAACTCGAAAACCGAGCTCACAATGTAGACATTTAACTATCATTGCCCATCATTGTGGATATCTAACCAACACTGATCCTTAAGAGTGGCCATTTAACAACCAAACTAGATGTTAGTATTAGAATTTCTATTAAATAACGTTAGCAAATTCTTCCACGATATTTTACTCCTGAAAATAAAAACAAGTATAAAAACTGTTATGTCCCAAACTCGGAAACCGGGTTCACAATGTGTACATTTAAGCATCATTACCCATCAATGTGGACATCTAACCAACATTGCTCCCTAGGAGTGGCCATTTAACAACCAAACTAGAGGTTAGTATTAGAATTTCTATTAAATAGCGTTAATAGATTCATCCGCGATATTTTACTCCTGAAAACAAAAACAAGTATAAAAACTGTCACGCCCCAAACTCGGAAACCGGGTTCATAATGTGGACATTTAACCAACATTGCCCATTAATGTGGACATCTAACCAACATTGCTCCCTAGGAAATGCATTTAATAACCAAACTAGATGTTAGTATTAGAATTTTTATTAAATAGCATTAGTAGATTCTTCCACGACATGTTACTCTTGAAAACAAAAGCAAGTATAAGAACCGTCACGCCCCAAACTTGGAAACCGGGCTCACAATGTTGACATTTAACCGTCATTGCCTATAAATGTGGACATTTAACCAACATTGCTCCCTAAGAGTGGCCATTTAACAACATTGCTTCATATGAGTGGCCATTTAACAACCAAACTAGATGTCAATATTAGAATTTCTATTAAATAGTGTTAATAAATTCGTCCGCGACATGACAGTCCTGAAAACAAAAGTAAGTACAAAAACTGTTACGCCCCAAACTCGAAAACCGGTCTATCAATGTGGACTTTTAACCATCATTGCCCATTAATGTGGACATCTAACCAACATTGCTCCCTAAGAGTGGCCATTTAACAAACAAAATAGATGTTAGTATTAAAATTTCTTTTAAATAACGTTAGTATATTCTTCTACGATATGTTACTCCTGAAAAAAAAAAACAAAAGCAAGTATGAAAATTGTCACGCCCCAAACTCGAAAACTGAGATCACAATGCGGATATTTAACCATCATTGCCCATCAATGTGGACATCTAACCAACATTGCTCCCTAGCAGTGGCCATTTAACAACCAAACTAGTTGTTAGAATTAGAATTTCTATTAAATAGCATTAGTAGATTTTTCCGCGACATGTTACCCCTGAAAATAAAAGCAAGTATAAAAACTGTCGCGCCTCAAACTCGGTAACCTAGTTCACAATGTAGACATTTAACCATCATTGCCCATCAATGTGGACATGTAACCAACATTACTCCCTAGGAGTGGCCATTTAATAACCAAACTCAATGTTAGTATTAGAATTTCTATTAAATAGCATTAGTATATTCTTTTGCGATATGTTACTCCTGAAAATAAAAACAAGTATAAAAATTGTCATGCCCCAAACTCGGAAACTGGTCTCACAATGTGGCCATTTAACCATCATTGCCCATCAATGTGGACATCTAACCAACAATGCTCCCTAGGAGTGGCCATTTAACCATCAAAATAGATGTTAGTATTAGAATTTCTATTAAATAGTGTTAGTAGATTCTTCCGCAACATGTTACTCCTGAAAACAAAAACAAGTATAAAAACTATCACACCCCAACCTCGGAAACCGGGCTCACAATGTGGACATTTAACTATCACTGCCCATCAATGTGGACATCTAACCAACATTGCTCCCTAGGAGTGGCCATTTAACAACCAAAGTAATTGTTAGCATTAGAATTTCTATTAAATATCATTAGTATATTCTTCCACAATATTTTACTCTTGAAAATAAAAGCAAGTATAAAAATTGTCACGCGCTAAACTCGAAAACTGAGTTCACAATGTGGACATTTAACCATCATTGCTTATTAATGTGGACATCTAACCAACATTACTCCCTATGAATAGCCATTTAACAACCAAACTAGATATTAGTATTAGAATTTTTATTAAATAACGTTAGTAGATTCTTCCGCGACATGTTACTCCTAAAAACAAAAGCAAGTATAAAAACTGTTACACCCCAAACTCGGAAACCGGGCTCACAATGTGGACATTTAACCATCATTGCCCATAAATGTGGACATCTACATCTAACCAACATTGCTCCCTAGGAGTGACCATTTAACAATCAAACTAGATATTAGTATTAGAATTTTTATTAAATAGCGTTAGTAGATTCTTCCGCGATATTTTACTCTTGAAAACAAAAGCAAGTATAAAAACTGTCACACCCCAAACTCAGAAACTGGGTTCACAATTTAGACATTTAACCATCATTGCCCATCAATGTAGACATCTAACCAACATTGCTCTCTAGGAATTGTCATTTAACCACCAAACTATATGTTAGTATTAGAATTTTTATTAAATAGTGTTAGTAGATTTTTCTGCGACATATTACGACTGAAAACATATGCAAGTATAAAAACTGTCATGCTCCAAACTTGGAAAATTAGGTTCACAATGTGAACATTTAACCATCATTGCGCATAAATGTAGACATCTAACCAACATTGCTCCCTAGGAGTGGCCATTTAACAACCAAATTAGATATTAGCATTAGAATTTCTATTAAATAGCATTACTAGAATCTTCCTCGACATGTTACTCCTGAAAAGAAAAGAAAATATAAAAACTGTCATGCCTCAAACTCGAAAACTGCGATCACAATGTGAACATTTAAATATCATTGCCCATCAATGTGGACATCTAACCAACATTGCTCCCTAAAAGTGGCCATTTAACAATCAAATTATATGTTAGTATTAGAATTTCTATTAAATATTGTTAGTAGACTCTTCCGTAACACGTAACTCCTGAAAACAAAAGCAAGTATTAAAACTGTCACGCCCTAAACTCGAAAACCGGTCTAACAATATGGACATTTAACCATCATTGCCCATCAATGTGGACATCTAACCAAAATTGTATCCTAAGAGTGGCTATTTAACCATCAAACTAAATGTTAATATTAGAATTTTTACTAAATAGCATTATTAAATTCTTCCACGACATGTTACTCCTGAAAACAAAAACAAATATAAAAACTATCACGCCCCAAACTCAGAAACCAGGCTCACAATTTGGACATTTAACCATCATTACTCATCAATGTGGACATCTAACCAACATTGCCCCCTACGAGTCCATTTAATAACCAAAGTAGATGTTAGTTTTAGAATTTCTATTAAATAACGTTAGTAGATTCTTCCACGACATGTTACTCCTGAAAAAAAAAGCAAGTATAAAAATTGTCACGACCCAAAGTTGAAAACTGGGCTCACAATGTGGACATTTAACCATTATTGCCCATCAATGTGGACATCTAACCAACATTGCTTCCTACGACTGGCTATTTAACAACTAAACTAGTTATTAGTATTAGAATTTCTATTAAATAGCGTTAGTATATTCTTCCGCGACATATTACTCCTGAAAACAAAAGTAAGTAAAAAACTGTTGCGCCTCAAAGTTGGAAACCGGGCTCACAATGTGGACATTTAATTATCATTGTCTATCAATGTGGACATCTAACCAACATTGCTCCCTAGGAATGACAATTTATCAACCAAAATAGTTGTTAATATTAGAATTTCTATTAAATAGTGTTATTAGATTCTTCCGCGACATGTAACTCCTGAAAACAAAAGTATAAAAATTGTCGCGTCTCAAACTCAAAAATCGGGCTCACCATGTGGACATTTAACCATCATTACCTATCAATGTGGGCATCTAACCAACATTGCTCCCTAGGAGTGGCCATTTAACAACCAAACTAGATGTTAGTATTAGAATTTCTTTTGAATAGCGTTAGTAGATTCTTCTACGATATGTTACACCTGAAAACAAAAACAAGTTTAAAAACTATCACGCCCCACACTCGGAAACCGAGCTCACAATGTAGACATTTAACCATAATTACCCATCAATGTGGACATCTAACCAACATTGCTCCCTAGGAGTGGCCATTTAACAACCAAAATAGATTTTACTATTATAATTTCTATTAGATATATTTAGTAGATTCTTCCGCGAAATGTTACTCCTGAAAACAAAAGCATGTATAAAAACTGTCACGCCTCAAAGTCCGAAACCGAGCTCACAATGTAGACATTTAATCATCATTGCCCATCAATGTGGACATCTAACCAACATTGCTCCCTAGGAGTAGCCATTTAACAATCAAACTAGATGTTAGTATTAGAATTTTTATTAAATAACGTTAGTAGATTCTTCCACGACATGTTACTCCTGATAAAAAAACAAGTAAGAAAATTGTAATGCTCCAAACTTGAAAACTGGGCTCACAATGTAGACATTTAACCATCATTGCCCATCAATGAGGACATCTGACCAACATTGCTCCCTATGAGTGGCCATTTAACAACCAAACTAGTTATTAATATTAGAATTTCTATTAAATAACATTAGTAGATTCTTCCGCGACACGTTACTCCTGAAAACAAAAGCAAGTATAAAAACTAGCGTGCCTCAAACTCGGTAATAAGGCTCACGATGTGGACCTTTAACCACATTGCCCATCAATGTGGACATCTAACCCACATTGCTCCCTAGGAATAGCTATTTAACAACCAAAGTAGATGTTAGTTTTAGAATTTTTATAAAATAGCATTAGTATATTTTCCCGCGATATGTTACTCTTGAAAACAAACGCAAGTATAAAAACTGTCACGCCCTAAACTTGGAAATCGGGCTCACAATGTGGACATTTAACCATCATTGCCCATAAATGTAGACATCTAACCAACATTACTCCTTAGGAGTGGCCATTTAACAACCAAACTAGATATTAGCATTAGAATTTCTATTAAATAGCGTTACTAAAATCTTCCGTGACATGTTACTCCTGAAAAGAAAAGCAAATATAAAAACCGTCACATCCCAAACTCAGAAATCGGGTTCACAATGTGAACATTTAAACATCATTACCCATCAATGTGGACATCTAACCAACATTACTCCCTAAGAGTGGCTATTTAATAGCCAAACTAAATGTTAGTAATAGAATTTCTATTAAATAGCGTTAGTAAACTCTTCCGTGACGCATTACTCTTGAAAACAAAAGCAAGTATAAAAACTGTCACACCCCAAACTTAGAAACTGGGCTCACAATGTGGACATTTAACCATCATTGCTCATCAATGTGGACATCTAACCAACATTGCTCCCTAAGAGTGGCCATTGAACAACCAAACTAGATGTTAATATTAGAATTTCTATTAAATAGCGTTATTAAATCTTTCCACGACATATTACTCTTGAAAACAAAAGCAAGTATAAAAACTGTCAAGCCTCATACTCGGAAACCGGGCTCACAATGTGGACATGTAACCATCATTAGTCATCAATGTGGATATCTAACCAACTTTGCTCCCTACGAGTGGCCATCTAACAATCAAACTAGATGTTAGTATTAGAATTTCTATTAAATAATGCTAGTAGATTCTTCTACGACATCTTACTCTTGAAAAAAAAAAGGCAAGTATAAAAACTGTCACACCCCAAACTCGAAAACTGGGCTCACAATGTGGACATTTAACCATCATTGCCCATCAATGTGGACATCTAACCAACATTGCTCCCTGGGAGTGGTCATTTAACAACCATACAAGTTGTTAGTATTAGAATTTCTATTAAATAGTGTTAGTAGATTCTTCCACGACCTGTTACTCCTAAAAACAAAAGAAAGTATAAAAACTGTCGCGCTTCAAACTCAGAAATTGGGCTCACAATGTGAACATGTAACCATCATTACCCATCAATGTGGACATGTAACCAACATTGCTTCTTAGGAGTGGCCATTTAACAACCAAAATAGTTGTTAGTATTAGAATTTCTATTAAATAACATTGTTAGATTCTTTCGCGACATGTTACTCCTGAAAACAAAAGCATGTATAAAAATTGCCGCGCCTCAAACTCGGAAACCGGGCTCACAATGTGTACATTTAACCATCATTGCCCATCAATGTGGACATCTAACCAACATTGCCCCCTAGGAGTGGCTATTTATCAACCAAAAGAGATGATAGTATTAGAATATCTATTGAATAACGTTAGTAGATTCTTCCGCAATATGTTACTCCTGGAAATAAAAATAAGTATAAAAACTGTCACGCCCAAACTCGAAAACCGAGCTCACAATGTTGACATTTAACCATCATTACCCATCAATGAGTACATCTAACCAACTTTGCTACCTAGGAGTGACCTTTTAGCAACTAAACTAGATATAACTATTGTAATTTCTATTAAATATATTTAATAGATTCTTCCACGAAATGTTACTCCTGAAAAGAAATATATATATATATATATATATATATATAAATTGTCACACCCCAAACTCAAAAACCGGGCTCACAATGTGGACATTTGACCATCATTGCCCATCAATGTGGGCATCTAACCATCATTGCTCCCTAAGAGTAGCCATTTAACAACCAAACTATTTATTAGTATTAGAATTTCTATTAAACAACGTTAGTAGATTCTTCCGCGATATTTTACTCTTGAGAACAAAAGAAAGTATAAAAAATGTCATGCGCCAAACTTGGAAACCGAGTTCACAATGTGGACATTTAACCTTCATTGCCGATCAAGGTGGACATCTAACCAACATTGCTCTCTAGGAATAGACATTTAACAACCAAACTAGATGTTAGTATTAGAATTTTTATTAAATGCCATTAGTAGATTCTTCCGCGACATGTTACTCCTGAAAAGAAAAGCAAATATAAAAACTGTCAGGCCCCAAACTCGAAATCGGGCTCACAATGTGGACATTTAACCATCATTGCCCATAAATGTGGACATTTAACCAACACTGCTCCCTAAGAGTGGCCATTTAACAACCAAAGTAGATGTTAGCATTAAAATTTCTATTAAATAGCGCTAGTAGAATCTTCCGCGACATGTTACTCCTGAAAAGAAAAGCAAATATAAAAACTGTCATGCCCCAAACTCGGAAACTGGGCTCACAATGTGAACATTTAATCATCATCGCTCATCAATATGCACATCTAACCAACATTGCTCCTTAAGAGTGGCCATTCAACAACCAAACTAGATGTTAGTATTATAATTTCTATTAAATAGCGTTAGTAGACTCTTCTGTGACATGTTACTCCTGAAAACAAAAGAAGGTACAAAAACTGTCACGCTTCAAACTTGAAAACTGGGCTCACAATGTGGACATTTAACCAAACTCGGAAACCGGGCTCAGAATGTGGACAATTAACCAACATTGGTCCCTAAGAGTGGCCATCTAACCACCAGAATAGATGTTAGTATTAGAATTTCTATTAAATAGCGTTAATAGATTCTTCCACGACATGTTACTTCTGAAAATAAAACTGTAAGACCCGTATCTTGGTCCGTACCTTTCCGTACACTCCCGCGGTCGTACCGGTCGAATTCCGGCAACTTTCGACCCTTAAACAATATCGACGCGCGACCTGGATTCATGTACCGACAACCCGAGTCGACTCAACCCGAGACCAATACCATAGCGACCGCACCGTCGCCGCGGTTCCGATACCGCGACTCGCGCGCCGAGGCGATACCCGGATCAAGAGATATGGGCCAACGTTCGGTGCGAGAAAACGCCACGCGTTGCGAAAACCAAGGGAATCTCAACGATGTGTCACATCAATCACATCAATCCCATCAATCAATCACCCATCAACCCATCACATGTCAAGTACACATCACTCTCACCCATTTTCCCAAGCAACCACAAAAGTCTCCCAAACCCATACCTCTCTTACACAAAAGCCAACAAAGTCTTCTCAACCCATACCTTTCTTACACAAAAAGCCACAAAAGTCTTCCTAACCCATACTTTTCTTACACAACCATCACTCACCCATCCATCCATCACTCTCTCTCTCTCCCTTTACATCACTCTCTCTCTTTCTCTCTTTCTCATTCCAAAATTTACAAACAACAAAAAATTGCAAGGGCTCCCACGTATGGAAATTTTCCAACCTTTCTAAGCTCCAAGTGGCCCACCTTCCTACCCCAAAATCTCCCATCTCAACCCTCCATTCTTCATCTTAGCCATTGAAGTTGAAGACAAGGTGCAAAGGAACCCCTAGGAGCGAGAAGATCGGACGGTGGGTGCTTCTATAGGGTAGATTTTCTTGTTTTTATGGTGGACCAAGTGAGGCCCACCGATCAATGGTGTGGATCCCACTTGGGACCCTTATTTGTGGCCGATGGACCACTTGGATCGCCATGATCATTCCATGATGGGGCCATTCTCCATGGACCCCATCATGATCCTTATTTTCATTTGAGAAGGGTCATCTAGACCATCCATATCGGTGGGGAAAGGATTCCCACCATTGATCTTTAGTTTTGATGGTCATATGTGCAAATGACCCATTGATGTATGATTTCATGTATGGGAGGGCCCATAATGACGGGGTCCCTCCATCACAAGCCGTGTCCCACTCTCCATCTCTCTCTCTCTCTCTCTTTTATTTTATTTTATTTTATTATATTTTATTGCAATGGGAGGGTGTGGCCCACTTGAATGGATCCCACTTGAGATATTTTATTTTATTCAAGTGGGGCCCACCTTGGCTGTTACTCCCATGCCACCCATCAGTGGGGCCCACTTCATCAGGGCCCTCCATCTTAAAAACAAAGAAATTTTTAAAACCGTCCAGACGCTAGACGTTTACAACAAAAAGAAGAAAAAGGAAAGAAAAGGAGAGGATTTTGGGTGGTCCCCTTGCATAGGCTCCACCTTGACGTTTAAGTCCGATCCAAGCCGCCCATCCTCTTACCCACGGCGTTTTAGCCGTTGGGTAGAAGTTTGGAGCTAATCCAATCACCTGGTGGACCATAGCGCCGAATGTTGCGTCCTCACCATTCAAATGTTAATTCTTGTGTTATTTCACTTTCCATGCGCCAAAAAAATTCAAACTCTGGACTTATTTGGACGGCCTCGAGCCACTGATCGCAATGGCTGGGTTGGATTTCGGCGCAGCGGGCCCCACGTGCAAAAATCTCCAAGAAAAGCGTTTTCCTCCAAAAATTGCAAGAGGCAAGGCCTCTTGCTTCTGACAAAAAAAAAAAAAAAAAAAAAAAAAAAAAAAAAAAAAAAAAACTGCACACCAGCAGCGTGCTGGCGTGCGTGCAGGCGGGCGGTGGCGTCCAGAGAGGGACCCGCAGCCCCAGCCGTGGGCCCCACCTTGATGTATGTATGCTATCCAAGCCGTCCATTGGGTGGGTCCCCATCTCAGGTGGGCCCCTCCAAATTTCAGTTTGGTCTAAAAACTCAGGTGGCCCACACCGTAAGAAACAGTGTGAATGAGCATCCACCATTGAAACTATTCCTGGGGTCCACAGAAGTGTTGGATCAAGCTGCGATTTTATGTTTTTCCTTCATCCAGGTTGAGTGACCTTATGAATGAGTTGGATGGCAATTAAACATTACAGAGTGGGCCCCACATGGGACCCACATTGATGCATATGTGTTGCCAGCGTGCTGGCGGACGGTGGCACCCATCTGACGCATGGGCTGCCTCCACCGTCCACGGACGGTGGGCCCTGTGTGATGTATGTGTTATACCGCACTGTCCACTGGACAGTGGGACCTCCCCTTGATGCATATGATACATCCAAACCGTCCACCCATTTGATATATGTAAGGCCTAGAGATTTAGGCCCATCTGACTCATAAAAGGCCTATGGGCTAGGCCCATTCGAATTTCAAAAGGCCTATGGGCTAGGCCCATTTGGCTTGTGAAATGCTTATGGGCTAGGCCCATTGGATTCATTCTAGGTCTAAGGACTTAGGCCCATATGATGTGTTGCAAGTCCATGGGACTAGGCCCATTTAATGTACTTCAAGGCACAGGTAATTGGACCTATTTGTTGCATTCTTAAAGCCCATGGAAGTGGACCCATTTGTTATATTATAAGGCCCATGGGACTAAACCCATTTGATTATAAAAGGGCCCATGGGATTAGGCCCATTAGATTTGTTTGAGGCTCATGGGTTAGACTCATTTGATTTGCTTAAGGCCTAGGAATTTAGGCCCATTTGACTCATGTTAGGTCTGTGGGTTGAGGCCCACTTGACCTGCATGTGGGATCCCAATTGGTATGGCCCATTTGATGCATATTAGACTCATATGACTAGGTCCAATTGATGCAATCCAAGCCCATGGGTTTGACCCATTGCAATGCACTTAAGGCCCATTGGTTTGGCCCATTTATGTGGCCCATCTGATGAATAAGAGCCCATAGGATATGGCCCATTTGATATATATATAAGGTCCAATGGGGACAACCTACGGTCCATTGCAATGTGTAAATCCATTACAGACTAAGTGTTGATGTTTACAAAGATTGTGCCTTGGGAACAATGTTGGTTTGACGTCCACATTGTGAGTGTAATGTTGGTTGGATGTCCACATTACGACTCTCCTTAGGGTCCGTTACTGGGCCGTACTTATCGTATTTAGGCCGTCCAGGTCCATCCGCATTGTAAATAGTTCATTTTGTTATAACACGTTTAATATAGTTTCATGACTCATGATCATATGCATCATATGTATGCTTGATATGATGACTGACTGATCATAGCATATGCCTTCGGGCAGGTTGTTTATGGACTCCTGGTTAGGCAGTATTGCCCTACATGAGCGCACGATATGCGCATGGATTGTTGCATGACTGGACAGCGTGAATCATGCATTTCGCACTTATGTGACATGGTTATTGTACGCCCTAGCAACATCAGGGCCGTAGCCTCCACAGACGTATCGTGGTTGGCAGGATTGGATACCGGAAATCTTGATCTACATGGGGTACTATAGATATCCCTGGGTGAAAGTCCCTAAACCCTTATGGTACCAAGAGGTTGCTCCAACGTCTAGACCGAGTGGGTAGATGAGTACTGAGTGCCGAATACCAGTTGGCTGTGCTCTCCACTGTGTCGTGGTCGGTTGGAAGGGGGTGCGGCCTTACCCGCCCGAGTGTAGGGGGCAATGCTAGGCTGAGTCTGACCAGCTCGAGGAATGGGTCCGCTATCGACGAGTCGCGCCCGATATTGGCAGACGGATAGTGAGGTCTCTTCCACTTACCTTATTGTGCGCGATGTGGCGGCAATCTGGTTTAGAGTGTACTAGACCCCGGTGATATTCCATACTTTGAGCTGTATTGACGTGTGGACATTGATGAGTATCTGTATGCTTGAGTTGCATTGTACATTGCATGGCCTTGGGATGACCGATACCATTCATGTCTTGCATTGCATAGCCTTGGTACGGCTCATGACGTTTTGGTTCCATCTGCATATTCCGCATTACTCTGACATTGCATTCATATTACTACCTTGCGCACACACTTTCACCACCCTCTAAGCTTTCTGTAAGCTTATGCACGACCGTTGCGTGCAGGTGACGTTGGACTGCAGCAGCGCTGAGGCAGGAGCACGTTGCTGATCATTTTGGAGTTTTTGTTATTTGCCATTGTATTTCCCTTTATGCTCATTGTACTTGTAAAATTTTTGATCATAGTGGAAATGTAATGGAGTGCTTGGTTGTTGTTTGTGGGTTATGCCTTTGGTTATGCTTATTACGTATCAGACTGATGTTAAAAATCCTCCTCGTAGCATCCCAGGATCGGAACCTGGCGAATGGAAGCTAGGAGCCGAGAATGGAGTTCTACGGAGGCTGTCGGCGCCGGATTCGGCGATCGGGAATTTTGTGAGCCCGGTTTCCGAGTTTGGGGCGTGACAAAAACCAAGTATAAAAATAATCACGCCCCAAACTAGGAAATTGATCCCTAGGAGTGGTAATCTAACCACTAAAATAGGGCTCACAATGTGGACATTTAACTAAACTCTGAAACCGGGCTCACAATGTGGACATTTAACCAACATTTAACCGGGCTCACAATGTGGACATCTAACCAACATTGATCCCTAGGAGTGGTAATCTAACCACTAAAATAGGTGTTAGTATTAATAGAAATTCTAATACAATGTGGACATCTAACCAACATTGATCCCTAGGAGTGGCCATCTAACCACCAAAATAGATGTTAGTAGATTCTTCCGCGATATAGTACACCTGAAAACAAAAATAAGTTTTAAAACTGTCACGCACCAAACTCAAAAATCGGGCTCACAATGTGGACATTTAACCAACATTTATCCCTATGAGTGGCCATCTAACCACCAAAATAGATATTAGTATCAAAATATCTATTAACTAGCGTCAATAGATTCTTCCACGACATGTTACTCCAGAAAATAAAAGCAAGTATAAAAATAATCATGCCCAAAACTCAGAAGCCGGGTTCACAATGTGGACATTTAGCCATCATTGCCAATCAATGAAGACATTTAACCAACATCTAACCGGGTTCACAATGTGGACATTTCACCACCAAAATAGATGTTAGTATCAGAATTTTTATTAACTAGCGTTAATAGATTCTTCCACGACATATTAATCCTGAAAACAAAAACAAGTATAAAAATAATCACGCACCAAACTCAAAAATTGGGCTCATAATGTGGACATTTAACCATCATTGCCCATCAATGTGAACATTTAACCAAACTCGGAAACCGGGCTCAAAATGTGGACATTTAACAAACATTGATCCCTATGAGTGGCCATCTAATTATCAAAATAGATGTTAGTATTAGAATTTCTATTAAATAGCGTTAATAGATTCTTCCATCACATGTTACACCTGAAAACGAAAGCAAGTATAAAAATAATCACGCCCAAAACTCGAAAACCGGGTTCATAATGTGGACATTTAACCATCATTGCCAATCAATGTAGACATTTTACCAACTTTTAACCAGGCTCACAATGTGGACATTTAACCAACACTGATCCCTAGGAGTCGTCAACTAACCACCAAAATATATGTTAGTATTATAATTTCTATTAAATAGCGTTAATAGATTCTTCCGCGATATGTTACACCTAAAAACATAAACAAGTTATAAAACTGTTACGCCAGAAACTAGGAAACCGTGCTCATAAAGTGGACATTTAACCAACTTTATCCCTAGGAGTGGCCATCTAACTACCAAAATAGATGTTAGTATTAGAATTTCTTTTAAATAGCGTTAATAGATTCTTCCCCGATATGTTATACTTGAAAACAAAAACAAGTCTTAAAACTGTCAAGCCCCAAACTTGGAAACCGGGCTCACAATGTAGACATTTAACCATCATTACCCATCAATGTGGACATCTAACCAAACTCAGAAACCGGGCTCACAAAGTGGACATTTTACCAACATTGATCGCTTGGAGTGACCATCTAACCACGAAAATAGATGTTAGGATTAGAATTTCTATTAAATAGCGTTAATAGATTCTTCCGCGATATGTTACACTTGAAAACAAAAACAAGTTTTAAAACTGTCACACATCAAATTCGGAAACTGGGCTTACAATGTGGACATTTAACCAACATTGAACCTTAGGAGTGGCCATCTAACCACCAAAATAAATGTCAGTATTAGAATTTCTATTAAATAGCTTTAATAGATTCATCCGCGATATGTTATACCTGAAAACAAAAACAAGTTTTAAAACTGTCACGCCCCAAAATCGTCAACCGGACTCACAATGTGGACATTTAACCATCATTACCTATCAATGCGGACATCTAACCAAGCTCGGAAAGTGGGCTCACAATTTGGACATTTAACCAACATTGATCCTTAGGAGTGGACATCTAACCACCAAAATAGCTGTTAGTATTAGAATTTCTATTAAATAGCGTTAATAGATTCCACCGCGACATGTTACTCCTGAAAACAAAAGTAAAAAAATAATCACGCCCCTATGTGGACATTTAACCATCATTGCCCATCAATGTGAACTCTAACCAGACTCGAAAAATGGGCTCACAATGTGGACATTTAACCAACATTGATCCCTAGGAGTGGCCATCTAACCACCAAAATAGATGTTGGTAGATTCTTTCATAATATGTTGCACCTAAAAACAAAAACATGTTTTAAAACTATCACACACCAAACTTGGAAACCGGGCTCACAAGGTGGACATTTAACCAACATTGATCCCTAGGAGTGGTCGTCTAACCACCAAAATAGATGTTAGTATTAGAATTTCTAATAAATAGCGTTAATAGATTCTTCCGTGATATGTTACACTTGAAAACAACAAGTTTTAAAACTGTCACGCCCCAAACTCAAAAACCAGGCTCACAATATGCACATTTAACTATCATTGGTCATCAATGTTGACATCTAACTAAACTCGAAAATCGGGCTCACAATGTAGACATTTAACCAACATTGATCCCCAGGAGTGGCCATTTAACCACCAAAATAGATTTTAGTATTAGAATTTCTATTAAATAGCGTTAATAGATTCTTCGATGACATGTTACTCTTGAAAAAAAAGCAACTATAAAAATAATCACGCACCAGACTCGGAAAACGGGCTCACAATGTGGACATTTAACCATCATTGCCCATCAATGTTGACATCTAACCAAACTCAGAAACCGGTCTCAGAATGTGGAAAATTAACCAACATTGGTCCCTAGGAGTGGCCATCTAACCTCCAAAATAGATGTTAGTATTAGAATTTCTATTAAATAGCATTAATAGATTTAAACAATATTTAACCGGTTTCACAATGTGGACAATATTTAACCGGTTTCACAATAAATGCTAGTAGATTCTTCCACGATATGTTACACCTGAAAACAAAAACAAGTTTTAAAACTGTCACACAGCAAACTCGAAAACCGGGCTCATAATGTCGACATTTAACCAACATTGATCCCTAGGAGTGACCATCTAACCACCAAAATAGATGTTAGTAGCTTCTTCCTCGATATGTTACACCTGAAAACAAAAATAAGTTTTAAAACTGTCACGCCCCAAACTCGAAAATCAGGCACAAAATGTGGACATTTAACCAACATTGATCCATAGGAGTGGTCATCTAACCACCAAAATAGATGTTAGTATTAGAATTTCTATCAAATAGCGTTAATAGATTCTTCCACGATATGTAACACCTGAAAACAAAAATAAGTTTTGAAACTGTCACACCCCAAACTCGGAAACCAGGCTCAAAATGTGGACATTTAACCATCATTGCCCATCAATGTAGACATTTTACGAACATTTAAACGGGCTCACAATGTGGACATCTAACCAACATTGATCCCTACGAGTGGCTATCTAACACCCTAAATAGATGTTAATATTCGAATTTCTATTAAATAGCGTTAATAGATTCTTCCACAACATGTACACCTGAAAATAAAAACAAGTTTTAAAACAGTCACGCCCCAAACTCGAAAATTGGGCTCACAATGTGGACATTTAACGAACATTGATCCCTAGGAGTGGCTATCTAACCGCCAAAATAGATGTTAATATTAGAATTTCTATTAACTAGTGTTAATAGATTATTCCACGACATATTACTCCTGAAAAGAAAAGCAAGTATAAAAATAATCACGCCCCAAAAATGAAAACCGGGCTCGCAATGTGGACATTTAACCAACATTGCCCATCAATATGGACATTTAACCAACATTTAACCGGGCTCACAGTGTGGACATCTAACCAACATTGATCCCTAGGAGTGGCCATCTAACCACCATAATAGATGTTAGTATTAATAGAAATTCTAGTACAATGTGGACATCTAACCAACATTGATCCCTAGGAGTGATCATCTAACCACCAAAATAGATGTTAGTATATTCTTCCGCGAAATGTTACACCTGAAAACGAAAACTAGTTTTAAAACTGTCACGCCCCAAACTCGGCAACCGGGCTCACAATGTGGACATTTAACCAACATTGATCCCTAGGAGTGGCCATTTAACCACCAAAATAGATGTTAGTTAATTCTTCCTCGATATGTTACACCTGAAAACAAACATAAGTTTTAAAATTGTCATACCCCAAACTCGAAAACCGGTCTCATAATGTGGACATTAAACCAACATAGATCCCTAGGAGAGGCCATCTAACCACCAAAATAGATGTTAGCATTAAAATTTCTATTAAATAGCATTAATCAATTTTTTCGCGATATATTACACCAAAGAACAAAAACAAGTTTTAAAACATTCATGCCCCAAAGTTGGAAACCAGGCTCACAATGTGGACATTTAACCATCATTGCCCATCAATGTGGACATCTAACTAAACTCGGAATCCGGTCTCTCAATGTGGACATTTAACCAACATTGATTCCGAGGAGTGGCCATTTAACCACCAAAATAGATGATAGTATTAGAATTTCAATTAAATAACGTTACTAGATTCTTCCATGACAAGTTACTCCTAAAAACAAAAACAAGTATAAAAATAATCACGCCCCAAACTCGGAACTGGGCTCACAATGTGGACATTTAACCATCATTGCCCAGCAATGTGGACATCTAACCAAACTCTGAAACCAATCTCACAATGTGGACATTTAACCAACATTGATCCTTAGGAGTGGCCATCTAACCACCAAAATATATATTAGTATCAGAATTTCTATTAACTAGTGTTAATAGATTCTTCAACGACATGTTACTCCAGAAAACAAAAGCAAGTATAAAAATAATCACGCCCAAAACTCGGAAGCCAGGTTCACAATGTGGACATTTAACCATCATTGCCAATCAATGTAGACATTTTACCAACATTTTACCGGGCTCACAATGTGGACATCTAACCATCAAAATAGATGTTAGTATAAGAATTTCTATTAACTAGGGTTAATAGATTCTTCCACGACATGTTACTCCTGAAAACAAAAACAAGTATAAAAATAATCACGCCCCAAACTCAAAAATTGGGCTCACAATGTGGACATATAACCATCATTGCCCATCAATGCGGACATCTAACTAAACTCAAAAATCGGGCTCAAAATGTGGACATTTAACCAACATTGATCCCTAGGAGTGGCCATCTATCCACCAAAATAGATGTTAGTATTAGAATTTCTATTAAATAGCGTTAATAAATTCTTCCACGACTTATTAATCTTGAAAAGAAAAGCAAGAATAAAAATAGTCACGCCCCAATGTGGACATTTAACCATCATGGCCCATCAATTTGGACATCTAACCAAACTGGAAACTGGGCTCACAATGTCGACATTTAACCAACATTGATCCCTACAAGTGGCCATCAAACCACCAAAATAGATGTTAGTATTATAATTTCTATTAAATAGCGTTAATAGATTCTTCCACAACATGTTACTCCTGAAAAAAAAAAAAGTAAGTATAAAAATAATCAGGCCCTAAACTCGGAAAACGGGCTCACAATGTGGACATTTAACCATAATTTTCCATCAATGTGGACCTTTAACCAACATTTAACCAGGCTGCAATGTGGACATCTAACTAAAATTAATCCTTAGGAGTGGCCATCTAACAACCAAAATAGATGCTAGTATTAATAGAAATTCTTATACAATGTGGACATCTAACCAACATTGATCCCTAGGAGTGGCCATCTAACCACCAAAATAGATGTTAGTAGATTCTTTCGCGATATACTATACTTGAAAACAAAAACAAGTTTTAAAACTGTCAACCCCCAAACTCAAAAACCTGGCTCACAATGTCCACCAAAATAGATGTTAGTAGATTCTTCCGCAATATGTTACCCCTGAAAATAAAAACATGTTTTAAAACTGTCACCCCCCAAACTCAAAAACCTGACTCACAATGTGGACATTTAACCAACATTGATCCCTAGGAGTGGCCATCTAACTACGAAAATGGATGTTAGTTTTAGAATTTCTATTAAATAGCGTTAATAGATTCTTTCGCGATTTGATACACCTGAAAACAAAAATGAGTTATAAAACTGTTACGCCCGAAACTCGAAAACCGTGCTCACAAAGTGGACATTTGTCACGCCCCAAACTCGGAAACCGGGCTCACAAAATTCCCGATCGCCGAATCCGGCGCCGACAGCCTCCGTAGAACCCCATTCTCGGCACCTAGCTCCCATTCGCCAGGTTCCGATCCTGGGATGCTGTAAGACCCGTATCTTGGTCCGTACCTTTCCGTACACTTCCGCGGTCGTACCGGTCGAATTCCGGCAACTTTCGACCCTTAACCGATATCGACGCGCGACCTGGATTCATGTGCCGACAACCCGAGTCGACTCAACCCGAAACCAATACCTTAGCGACCGCACCGTCGCCGCGGTTCCGATACCGCGACTCACGCGCCAAGGCGATACCCGGATCAAGAGATATGAGCCAACGTTCGGTGCGAGAAAACGCCGCGCGTTGCGAAAACCAAGGGAATCTCAACGATGTGTCACATCAATCACATCAATCCCATCAATCAATCACCCATCAAGCCATCACATGTCAAGTACACATCACTTCCATCCCTTTTTCCCAAGCAACCACAAAAGTCTCCCAAACCCATACCTCTCTTACACAAAAGCCAACAAAGTCTTCTCAACCCATACCTTTCTTACACAAAAAGCCACAAAAGTCAAATTTCTCTTACACCACCATCACTCACCCATCCATCCATCACTCTCTCTCTCTCCCTTTACATCACTCTCTCTCTTTCTCTCTTTCTCATTCCAAAATTTCAAAGCAACAAAGGAGATCCAAGAATTCCATACGTATGGAATTTTCCAAGCCCCTCTAAACTTCAAGTGGCCCACCTTCCTACCCCAAAATCCCCCATCTCAACCCTCCATTCTTCATCCTAACCGTTGAAGTTGAAGCCAAGGTGCCAAGGAACCCCTAGGAGCGAGAAGATCGGACGGTGGGTGCTTCTATAGGGTAGATTTTCTTGTTTTTATGGTGGACCAAGTGAGGCCCACCGATCAATGGTGTGGATCTCACTTGGGACCCCAAAATGTGGCCGATGGACCACTTGGATCATCATGATCGTTCCATGATGGGGCCATTCTCCATGGACCCCATCATGATGGTTATTTTCATTGCAAAAAGGTCATCTAGACCGTCCATAACGGTGGAGAATGGATCTCCACCGTTGATTTATAATTTTGATGGTCCCATGATCAAAGGGGTCCATTTATTGTATATTTCATTGCAAGGGAGGGCCCATAATGACGGGGTCCCTCCATCACTAGCCGTGTCCCACTCTCCATGTCTCTCTCTCTATTTTATTTCATATTATTTTATTTTATTTATTGCAGAAGGATGGTGTGGCCCACTTGGATGGATCCCACTTTGACATATTTATTTTTATTCAAGTGGGGCCCACCTTGGCCGTTACTCTCATACCACCCATCAGTGGCGAGTCCACTTCATCAGGGCCCACAAACAAAAAAAAAATATATAATAAAATACATCGTCCAGCGTCTGGGACGCTGGACGTTATTTTTTTTGAAAGAAGAAAATGGAAGAAAAGAAGCTTTTTGGGTATTCCCTTACATAGGCCCCACCATGATGTATTTGAGTAATCCAAGCCGTCCATCCTCTTACCTACGGTGTTTTAGCCGTTGGGTACAAGTTTGGGGCTGATTGAAAGACCTGGTGGACCATAATATCAATGAATGTATCACTACCATTCAAGATCATTATATGGTTTTATTTTACTTTCTAAGCATCCAAAAAATTCGAACTCTGGACCCGTTCCGACTGTTGCGGGCCACTGAACGTAATGGCTGGAGTGGATTTCCCGATTGCAGGCCCCACACATGCTTTTTGTCAAAATTAAAATCCAAGGGAGAGAGAGATGGGGTGTGGCAGCAGCAGCTGCGTCAGGCGCTGGCAGCGCCTGCACGGCTGCCAGGCGACGGGCGGGCGGACGACCGTGGACCCACGGCCCCAGCCGTGGGCCCCACCTTGATGTTTATGTTCCATCAAAACCGTCCATCAGGTGGGCCCCCTTCTCAGGTGGGCCCCCTCCAAATTTCAGGTTGATCCAAACCTCAGGTGGGCCACATCACACGAAACAGTGAGATGAAGCACCTACCATTAAATTTTCTGGGGCCCTCCTTTGATGCAGGCGCACGTCCAGGCCGTCCAGGGCCTGGACGTTTTATATTTTTTTTCTTTTTAATAATAATAATAATAAAATTAAATAATATATCTTGTTATATTAATGTATAATATAATATTACCTGTTATATTATACGGGTTAGGCCCTTGTGGTTTGCAATAGGCCTATGGACTAGGTCCATTTGTATTATAAAAGGTCTATGGGCTAATCCCATTTAAATTATGAAATACTTATGGGCTAGGCCCATTTGATTCGTTTAAGGCCCAAGAACTTGGGCCCACTTGATATGTCCCAAGGCCATGTGTCTAGGCCCATTTGAATTAAATATGAGGCCTAGGGATTTAGACCCATCTGGCTCATAGGACGCCTATGGGCTAGGCCCATTCGAATTTCAAAAGGACCATGGGCTAGGCCCATTTGGGTTATGAAATTCTTATGGGCTAGGCCCGTTGGTTTCATTCTAGGCCTAAGAACTTAGGCCCATTTGATATGTTCCCAATCCATGGGACTAGGCCCATTTGATATGTTCCCAATCCATGGGACTAGGCCCATTTGATATGTTCCCAATCCATGGGACTAGGCCCATTTGATGTACTTCAAGGCCCATGAAATTGGACTCATTGTTGCATTCTTAAAACCCATGGAAGGAGGACATTTGATATATGTAAGGCCTAGGGGTTAGGCCCACTTTGATATGTATACAAGGCCTACAGGTTAGGCCATTTAATGAACCATAAGGCCTAGGGGTTAGGCCCATTTGAACCCATGTTTAGGTCTATGGGTTGAGGCCACTTGATCTACTTATAGGGTCCAATTGGTGTGGCCCATTTGATACATATTAGACTCATGTGACTAGGTCCAATTGGTGCAATCCAAGGCCCACGGGTTTAACCCATTGTAATGCACTTAAGGCCCATTGGTTTGGCCCATTTCTGTGGCCCATCCGATGAATAAGAGCCCATAAGCTATGGCCCATTTGATATATATGTAAGGCCCAGTGGGAGGAACATAGGGTCCATTGCAATGTGTAAGCCCAATACCGATTATGTAGCAGTGTTTTAAGAAGATTGTGCCTGGGAAGTAATGCTGGTTTGATGTCCACATTGCGAGTGTAATGTTGGTTGGATGTCCACATTACGACTCTCCTTAGGGCCCATTACTGGACCATGTTTATCGTATTTAGGCCGTTCAGGCTCATCTGCATTGTAAGATAATGCATTTTATTATAACATGTTTAGTATAGTTTCATGACCCATGATCATACGCATCATATGCATGCTTGATATGAGGATTGACTGATCATGGCATATGCCTTCGGGCAGGTTGTTTATGGGCTCCCGGTTAGGCGGTGTTGCCCTACATGAGCGCACGGTATGCGCAGGATTGGTTGCATGACTGGATAGCGTGATTCATGCATTCTGCATTTGTGTGACATGGTTGTTGTACGCCCTAGCGACATCAGGGCCATAGCCTCCACAGACGCATCGTGGTTGGCAGGATTGGATACCGAAAATCTTGACTTACATGGGGTACTATAGATATCCCTGGGTGAAAGTCCCTAAACCCTTATGGTACCAAGAGGTTGCTCCAACGTCTAGACCGAGTGGGTAGATGAGCGTTGAGTGCCGATTACCAGACGGTTACGCTCTCCACTGTGTCGTGGTCGGTTGGAAGGGGGTACGGCCTTACCCGCCCGAGTGTAGGGGGCAATGCTAGGCTGTTTTATAAGGAGGGAAGAGCTGTAAGACCCGTATCTTAGTCCGTACCTTTCCGTACACTTCCGCGGTCGTACCGGTCGAATTCCGGCAACTTTCGACCCTTAAACAATATCGACGCGCGACCTGGATTCGTGTACCGACAACCCGAGTCGACTCAACCCGAGACCAATACCATAGCAACCGCGCTGTCGTTGCGGTTCCGATACCGCGACTCGCGTGCCAAGGCGATACCCTGATCAAGAGATATGAGCCAACGTTCGGTGCGAGAAAACGCCGCGCGTTGCGAAAACCAAGGGAATCTCAACGATGTGTCACATCAATCACATCAATCCCATCAATCAATCACCCATCAACCCATCAAAGGTCAAGTACACATCACTTCCATCCCTTTTCCCAAGCAACCACCAAAGTCTTCTCAACCCATACCTTTCTTACACAAAAAGCCACAAAAGTCTTCCTAACCCATACCTTTCTTACACAACCATCACTCACCCATCCATCCATCACTCTCTCTCTCTCCCTTTACATCACTCTCTCTCTTTCTCTCTTTCTCATTCCAAAATTTCAAAGCAACAAAGGAGATCCAAGAATTCCATACGTATGGAATTCCCCAAGTCCCTCTAAGCTTCAAGTGGCCCACCTTCCTACCCCAAAATCCCCCATCTCAACCCTCCATTCTTCATCCTAACCGTTGAAGTTGAAGCCAAGGTGCCAAGGAACCCCTAGGAGCGAGAAGATCGGACGGTGGGTGCTTCCATAGGGTAGTTTTTATTATTTTTTTTTAGTGGACCAAGTGAGTCCCACCGATCAATGGTGTGGATCTCACTTGGGACCCCAAAATGTGGCCGATGGACCACTTGGATCATCATGATCGTTCCATGATGGGGCCATTCTCCATGGACCCCATCATGATGGTTATTTTCATTGCAAAAAAAAAGGTCATCTAGACCGTCCATAACGGTGGAGAATGGATCTCCACCGTTGATTTATAATTTTGATGGTCCCATGATAAAAGGGGTCTATTTATTGTATGTTTCATTGCAAGGGAGGGCCCATAATGTCGGGGTCCCTCCATCACAAGCCGTGTCCCACTCTCCATGACTCTCTCTCTCTTTTATTTATTTTATTTTATTTATTTTATTTTATTTTATTTTTGTGCAAAAGGATTGTGTGGCCCACTTGAATGGATCCCACCTTGGCATTTTATACTTTTGATCTATTCAAGTGGGGCCCACCATATGCGTTGTACACCTGTCTGTGGTGGCCCACTTCATCAAGGCCCACTACACAAAAAAAAAAAAAGAGAGAAGAAAAGAAAAAAAAAAAACACCGTCCAGCGTCAGAGACGCTGGACGTTTCAGCCCAAACAATAAAAAAAAAAGAAAAGAAGGGAACCTTTTTGGTGGCCCACTTGCATAGGCCCCACCCTGATGTTTATGGTCAATCCAAGCCGTCCATCCTCTTACCCACGGCGTTTTAGCCGTTGGGTAGAAGTTTGGAGCTGATCCAATCACCTGGTGGGCCATAGCATCAAAGGTCGCACCCTCACCATTCAAACATCTTTTTCTTAATTTATTTCACATCCAAGCATCAAAAAAATTCAAACTCTAGACTCATTTGGACGGCGTCGAGCCACTGATCGCCATAGCCGGGTCGGATTTTGGCGCAGCGGGCCCCAAGTATCAAAAACCCCAAAAATTTAGATTTTCTTTTTTTCTAAAATTTCATGGCAGAGGCAAAGCCTCTGCCTCTGTAAGTGTCAGCGCCTGCACGGCCTGCGTGCAGCGCATGCATGGCGTGGGCGGACGAGCGTGGGGGCCCACGGCCGTACGTGTGGGCCCCACCAAAGATGTTTATTTGTCATTCCATCCGTTCATGAGGCGGGCCCCCTTTTCAGGCGGGTCCCCTCCAAATTTTGGCATGATCCAGTGCTCGGGTGGCCCACACCACAGGGAATAGTTGAATTGAGTCCTTGCCATTGAAAATTTCCCTAGTGCCCACAGGAGTATTGGATTAAGCTGAAATTTATGTTTTACCTTCATACAGGTCCAAGGGACCTCGTGAACGGGTTAGATTTCAAAAGAACATTCTAGAGTGGGCCCCACATGGGACTCACAGTGATGTGTGTATTGGAGTCCACCGTCCAGTGGACGGTGGCGCCCACCTAGTTGCCATTTTGCTTCCACCGTCCGCTGGACGGTGGAGCCTTCTTGATGCATGTGTTTTATGCACGCCACAGCGGGCGTGCGGTGTGTGTGTGCGTGCTGTGTGGGTGTGTATACGTGTATGGGTGTGTGCATGTATACATATACATACATACTTATATATATACTATATGTATTATATGTATTATATGTACATATCATTCCTGTTGTAGTAAATATGATGGTAGGCCCTCATGTGGGCCCCACCCTTGATGTATGTGATGCATCCGGACTTCCCATCCGCTATGACATATAAGGCCTTTGGGTTAAACCCCTTTGGACTGTAAAAAGAGCCTATGGGCTTAGGCCCACTTGATATGATCCCATCCCATAGGAATAGGCTCTTCTGTTGTACTTCAAAGGCCCATAAAGATTGGACCCATTTGTTGCATTCTTAAAGCCCATGGAAGTGGACCCATTTGTTATATTGAAAGACCCATGGGACTACACCCATTTGATTATAAAAGGGTCCATGGGAATAGGCCCACTTTGATATGCATGCAAGCTCATGGATTAGGCCCATTTGAATTATTTAAGGCCTAGGGATTTAGGCCCATTCGACTCATATAAGGCCTCTGGGTTGAGGCCCATTGGATATACATTTGGGGGTCCAATTGGTGTGGCCCATTTGATACATATTAGACTCATGTGACTAGGTCCAATTGGTGCAATCCAAGGCCCACGGGTTTAACCCATTGCAATGCACTTAAGGCCCATTGGTTTGGCCCATTTCTGTGGCCCATCTGATGAATAAGAGCCCATAAGCTATGGCCCATTTGATATATATGTAAGGCCCAGTGGGAGGAACATAAGGTCCATTGCAATGTGTGAACCCAATACCGATTATGTAGCAGATCGTACCTGAGAAACAATGTTGGTTTGACGTCCACATTGCGAGTCTAATGTTGGTTGGATGTCCACGTTACGACTCTCCTTGGGTCCATTGCTGGGCCGTACTTATCATATTTAGGCCGTCCAGGACCATCTGCATATTAAGATAGTTCATTTTATTATACCATGTCTAATACAGTTTCATGATTCATGATCATACGCATCATACGTATGCTTGTTATGAGGATTGACTGATCATAGCATTTGCCTTCGGGCAGGTTGTTTATGGGCTCCCGATTAGGCGGTGCTGCCCTACATGAGCGCACGGTATGCGCAGGATTGGTTGCATGACTGGATGGCGTGATTCATGCATTCCGCATTAGTGTGACATGGTTGTTGTACGCCCTAGCGACATCAGGGCCGTAGCCTCCACATACGCATCGTGGTTGGCAGGATTGGATACCGGAAATCTTGACTTACATGGGGTACTATAGATATCCCTGGGTGAAAGTCCCTAAACCCTTATGGTACCAAGAGGTTGCTCCAACGTCTAGACCGAGTGGGTAGATGAGCGTTGAGTGCCGATTACCAGACGGTTACGCTCTCCACTGTGTCGTGGTCGGTTGGAAGGGGGTGCGGCCTTACCCGCCCGAGTGTAGGGGGCAATGCTAGGCTGAGTTTGACCAGCTCGAGGAATGGGTCCGCTATCGACGAGTCGCGCCCGATATTGGCAGACAGATAGTGAGGTCTCTTCCACTTACCTTATTGCGCGCGATGTGGCGGCAATCTGGTTTAGAGTGTACTAGACCCCGGTGATATTCCATACTTTGAGCCGTATTGATGTGTGGACATTGATGAGTATCTGTATGCTTGAGTTGCATTGTACATTGCATGGCCTTGGGATGGCCGATACCATTCATGTCTGGCATTGCATAGCCTTGGTACGGCTCATGACGCTTTGGTTCTTTCTGCATATTCCGCATTACTCTGACATTGCATTCATATTACTACCTTGCGCACACACTTTCACCACCCTCTAAGCTTTCTGTAAGCTTATGCACGACCGTTGCGTGCAGGTGACGTTGGACTGCAGCAGCGTTGAGGCAGGAGCGCGTCGCTGATCATTTGGAGTTTTCTGTTATTTACCATTGTATTTCCCTTTATGCTCATGTACTTGTAAAAATTTTTGATCATAGTGGAAATGTAATGGAGTGCTTGGTTGTTGTTTGTGGGTTATGCCTTTGGTTATGCTTATTACGAATCAAACTGATATTTAAAATCCTCCTTGTAGCATCCCAGGATCGGAACCTGGCGAATGGGAGCTCGGAGCCGAGAATGGGGTTCTACGGAGGCTGTCGGTGCCGGATTCGGCGATCGGGAATTTTGTGAGCCCGGTTTCCGAGTTTGGGGCGTGACAAGGAATGGGTCCGCTATCGACGAGTCGCGCCCGATATTGGCAGACGGATAGTGAGGTCTCTTCCACTTACCTTATTGCGCGCGATGTGGCGGCAATCTGGTTTAGAGTGTACTAGACCCCGATGATATTCCATACTCTGAGCTGTACTGATATGTGGACATTGATGAGGATCTGTATGCTTGAGTTGCATTGTACATTGCATGGCCTTGGGATGGCCGATACCATTCATGTCTTGTATTGCATAGCCTTGGTACGGCTCATGACGTTTTGGTTCCATCTGCATATTCCGCATTACTCTGACATTGCATTCATATTACTACCTTGCGCACACACTTTCACCACCCTCTAAGCTTTCTGTAAGCTTATGCACGACCGTTGCGTGCAGGTGACGTTGGACTACAGCAGCGTTGAGGCAGGAGCGCGTCGCTGATCATTTTGGAGTTTTCTGTTATTTACCATTGTATTTCCCTTTATGCTCATTGTACTTGTAAAATTTTTTGATCATAGTGAAAATGTAATGGAGTGCTTGGTTGTTGTTGGTGGGTTATGCCTTTGGTTATGCTTATTACGAATCAAACTGATATTTAAAATCCTCCTCGTAGCATCCCAGGATCGGAACCTGGCGAATGGGAGCTAGGAGCCGAGAATGGGGTTCTACGGAGGCTGTCGGTGCCGGATTCGGCGATCGGGAATTTCGTGAGCCCGGTTTCCGAGTTTGGGGCGTGACAGATGCTACGAGGAGGATTTCAAATACCAGTTTATTTCGTAATAAGCATAACCAAAGGCATAACCCACAAACAACAACCAAGCACTCCATTACATTTCCACTATGATCAAAATTTTTTTTTACAAGTACAATGAGCATAAAGGGAAATACAATGGCAAATAACAGAAAACTCCAAAATGATCAGCAACGCGCTCCTGCCTCAACGCTGCTGCGAGCCAACGTCACCTGCACGCAACGGTCATGCATAAGCTTACAGAAAGCTTAGAGGGTGGTGAAAGTGTGTGCGCAAGGTAGTAATATGAATGCAATGTCAGAGTAATGCGGAATATGCAGATGGAACCAAAACGTCATGAGCCGTACCAAGGCTATGCAATGCAAGACATGAATGGTATCGGCCATCCCAAGGCCATGCAATGTACGATGCAACTCAAGCATACAGATACTCATCAATGTCCACACGTCAATACAGCTCATAGTAATGGAATATCACCGGGGTCTAGTACACTCTAAACCAGATTGCCGCCACATCGCGCGCAATAAGGTAAGTGGAAGAGACCTCACTATCCGTCTGCCAATATCGGGCGCGACTCGTCGATAGCGGACCCATTCCTCGAGCTGGTCAAACTCAGCCTAGCATTGCCCCCTACACTCGGGCGGGTAAGGCCGTACCCCCTTCCAACCGACCACGACACAGTGGAGAGCGTAACCGTCTGGTAATCGGCACTCAACGCTCATCTACCCACTCGGTCTAGACGTTGGAGCAACCTCTTGGTACCATAAGGGTTTAGGGACTTTCACCCAGGGATATCTATAGTACCCCATGTAAGTCAAGATTTTCGGTATCCAATCCTGCCAACCACGATGCGTCTGTGGAGGCTATGGCCCTGATGTCGCTAGGGCGTACAACAACCATGTCACACAAATGCAGAATGCATGAATCACGCTATCCAGTCATGCAACCAATCCTGCGCATACCGTGCGCTCATGTAGGGCAACACCGCCTAACCGGAAGCCCATAAACAACCTGCCCGAAGGCAAATGCTATGATCAGTCAATCCTCATATCAAGCATACATATGATGCGTATGATCATGGGTCATGAAACTATACTAAACATGTTATAACGAAATGAATTATCTTACGATGCAGATGGGCCTGGATGGTCAATACACAGCAAGTACGGCCTGGTGATGGGCCCTAAGGGGAGTCGTAATGTGGACATCCAACCATCATTATGCTCGCAATGTGGACGTCAAACCATCATTGCCCCCAAGGCACGATCGTTGTGAATATCGTACTTAGTCTATAATGGATTTACACATTGCAATGGACCGTAGGTTGTCCCCATTGGATCTCACATATATATCAAATGAGCCATATCCTATGGGCTTTTATTCATCAGATGGGCCACATAAATGGGCCATAACAATGGGTCTTATGTGCATTGCAATGGGTCGAAACCCGTGGGCCTTGGATTGCATCAATTGGACCTAGTCATATGAGTCTAATATGTATCAAATGGGCCTAACCCATGAGTCTCAAACAAGTCTAATGGGCCTAATCCCATGGGCCCTTTTATAATCAAATGGGTTTAGTCCCATGGGCCTTACAATATATCAAATGGCTTACTTCTATGGGCTTTAAAATATCAACAAAAAGGGGGTCCAATTACATGGGCCTTGAAGTACATCAAATGGACCTAGTCCCATGGACTTGCAACACATCTAATGGGCCTAAGCTCTAGGCCTAAAATGAATCCAATGGGCCTAGCCCATAAGCATTTTATAAATCATTAACCCTTTTGAAATTCGAATGGGCCTAGCCCATAGGCCTTAAATAAATCAAGTGGGCCTAGATGTACATCAAATGGCCTAGTCACATGGCCTTAGATCATATCCTTTGGGCCTAAAACCATAGGCCTTAAATATCAAGTTAAGCCCATAGGCTTTACATATCAAGTGGGCCTAAGTTCTTGGGCCTTAAATGTCAAATTAGCCTAAGCTCATAGGCTTTACATATCAGGTGGGCCCAAGTTTATAGGCCTTAGATGAATCAAATGGGCCTAGCCCATAAACATTTCATAAATCAAATGGGTCTAACCCATAGGTCCTTTGTAAGGCAAATGGGCTTAACCCAAAGGCCTAAACCATTCAAATGGATCGACGGTTCGGATGCATCACGTGCATCATAGTGGGTCCCACTGTCCAGTGGACAGTGCTAATAAGGCACATATGTCACATATGTCACAAGGGGGCCCCACCGTCCACTGGACGGTGGAGTACAACAAATATATCATGGTGGGAGTCCACCGTCCACAGCCGGTGGACGGTGTGTTAAGACACATACATTAATGGTGGGGTCCACGGATGTGGCCCACCATGATACCCAAATACCATCTGGGCCATTCATAAGGCCTCTCGGGCCTAGGTGGAGGGAAAACAAAAATTTCAGCTTGATTCAATACTTCTGTGGGTCCCAGGAAAAATTTCAATGGCCAACACTCATTCCTACTATTTCACATGGTGTGGGCCACCTGAGTCTTGGATCTGTCCCATTTTTGGAGGGGGGCCCGCTACTGGGGCGGCCCACCTCATGAACAATTTAGATGGCATGCAAACATCAAGGTGGGGCCCACGGCTAGGGCCGTGGGTCCCTCTCTGGACGCCACCGTCCGGCGCTGCAGGCAGAGGCAGAGGCAAAGCCTCTGCCATTTCATTTTTTTTTTAAAAAAAGAAAACCCTTTTTTCCAAGGTTTTTGCACGTGGGGCCCGCTAAATTTGAAATCCGTCCCGGCCATTACGATCAGTGGCCCGAGACCGTCCAAATGAGTCCAGAGTTTGAATTTTTTTTGACGCTAGAAAAAGGATAAAATGAGAAAATGGATCCTTGAATGGTCGAGGTGCATTATTTGATGCTATGGCCTACCAGGTCTTCAAATCAACCCCAAACTCCCACCCAACGGTTAAAACTCTGCAAGTAAGAGGGTGGACGGCTCGGATTGTCTAGGTACAATATGGTGGGGCCTAAACAAGCGGGCTACCCAAGCCCTTCTTCCTTTTCTTTCCTCTTTCTAAATTTCTTTACAACGTCCAGCGTCCCAGACGCTGGACGGTTCATAATATTATTTATTTATTTATTTTTTTAAATGGTGGGCCCTGAGGAAGTGGGCCACCACATGATGGGCGTCATGGGAATAGCGTTTAAGGTGGGCCCCGCTTGAATAAAATAAATACACCAAGATGTGATCCTTCAAGTGGGCCACACCATCCTATTACAATAAAATAAAATAAAATAAAATAAAATAAAATAAAAGAGAGAGAGAGAGAGAGAGACATGGAGAGTGGGACACGGCTTGTGATGGAGGGACCCCGTCATTATGGGCCCTCCCTTACAAGAAAATTTTACAAAAAAGGATCCCTTGCACATGGGACCATGGAAAATGTAAATCAACGGTGGAGATCCCTTCTCCACCGATATGGACGGTCTAGATGACCTTTCTAATGAAAATAAACATCATGATGGGGTCCATGGAGAATGGCCCCATCATGGAACGATCATGATGATCCAAGTGGTCCATCGGCCACATTTTGGGGTCCCAAGTGAGATCCACACCATTGATCGGTGAGACTCACTTGGTCCACCATAAAAAAATAATAAAAATTACCCTATGGAAGCACCCACCGTCCGATCTTCTCGCTCCTAGGGGTTCCTTGGCACCTTGGCTTCAACTTCAACGGTTAGGATGAAGAATGGAGGGTTGAGATGGGAGATTTTGGGGTAGGAAGGTGGGCCACTTGAAGCTTAGGGTCTTTGGAGAAATGCCATACGTATGGGGCTCTTGGAGTTGCTTGAAATCTTGAAATGAGAAAGAGAGAAAGAGAGAGTGATGTAAAGGGAGAGAGAGAGTGATGGATGGATGGGTGAGTGATGGTTGTGTAAGAAAAGTATGGGTTAGGAAGACTTTTGTGGCTTTTTGTGTAAGAAAGGTATGGGTTGAGAAGACTTTGTTGGCTTTTGTGTAAGAGAGGTATGGGTTTGGGAGACTTTTGTGGTTGCTTGGGAAAATGGGTGAGAGTGATGTGTACTTGACATGTGATGGGTTGATGGGTGATTGATTGATGGGATTGATGTGATTGATGTGACACATCGTTGAGATTCCCTTGGTTTTCGCAACGCGCGGCGTTTTCTCGCACCGAACGTTGGCTCATATCTCTTGATCAGGGTATCGCCTTGGCGCGTGAGTCGCGGTATCGGAACCGCAACGACGGCGCGGTCGCTATGGTATTGGTTTCGGGTTGAGTCGACTCGGGTTGTCGGCACATGAATCCAGGTCGCGCGTCGATATCGGTTAAGGGTCGAAAGTTGCCGGAATTCGACCGGTAAGACCGCGGAAGTGTACGGAAAGGTACGGACCAAGATACGGGTCTTACAACATTTAACTAACTTTGATCCCTAGGAGTGGCCATCTAACCACCAAAATAGATGTTAGTATTTGAATTTCTTTTAAATAGCGTTAATAGATTCTTCAGCGATATGTTACACCTGAAAACAAAAACCAGTCTTAAAACTGTCAAGCCCCAAACTCGGAAACCAAGCTCATAATGTGGACATTTAACCATCATTGTCCATCAATGTAGACATCGAACCAAAATCGGAATCCGGGCTCACAATATGGACATTTAACCAACATTGATCGCTAGGAGTGGCCATCAAACCATGAAAATAGATGTTAGGATTAGAATTTCTATTAAATAGCATTAATAAATTCTTCCGCAGTATTTTACACCTGAAAAGAAAAGCAAGTTTTAAAACTATCACGCCCCAAATTCGGAAACCGGGCTCACAATGTGGTCATTTAACCCACATTGATCCTTAGGAGTGACCATCTATCCACCAAAATAAATGTTAGTATTAGAATTTCTATTAAATAGTATTAATAGATTCTTCCGCGATATGTTACACCTGAAAATAAAAACAAGTTTTAAAACATGTCACGTCCCAAACTCAAAAACCGGGCTCATAATGCGAACATTTAACCATCATTGCCCATCAATGCGGACATCTAACCAATCTCGGAAAGTGGGTTCACAATGTGGACATTTAACCAACATTGATCCCTAGAATTGACCATCTAACCACCAAAATAGATGTTAGTATTATAATTTCTATTAAATGGCGTTAATAGATTCTTACGCGACATGTTACTCCTGAAAAGTAAAGAAAGTATAAAAATAATCACGCCCCTATGTGGACATTTAACCATCATTGCCCATCAATGTGGACATCTAACCAAACTCTAAAAACGGGCTCACAATGTGGACATTTAACCAACATTGATCCCTAGGAGTGGTCATCTAACCACCAAAATAGATGTTAGTAGATTCTTCCGCAATATGTTATATCTTAAAACAAAAATAAGTTTTAAATCTGTCATGCCCCAAACTCGAAAACTGGGCTCATAATGTGGACATTTAACCAACATTGATCCCTAGGAGTGGCCATCTAACCATCAAAATAGATGTTAGTATTAAAATTTCTATTGAATAGCATTAATAGATTCTTCCGCGATATGTTACACCTAAGAACAAAAATAGTTTTAAAACATTCACGCCACAAAGTAGGAAATCGGGCTCACAATGTGGACATTTAACCATCATTGCCCGTCAATGTGGACATTTAACCACCAAAATCGATTATACTATTAGAATTTCTATTAAATAACCTTAATAGATTCTTCCACGACATGTTACTCCTGAAAACAAAAGCAAGTATAAAAATAATCACCCCCTAAACTAAGTAATCAGGCTAACAATGTGGGCATTTAAACATCAGTGCCCATCAATGTGGACATCTAACCAAACTCGGAAACCAGTCTCACAATGTGGACATTTAACTGTAACGACTCGAAAAATTTCGTACAAAGAACCGAGTACCACCTCGAGCAGAAATTACTTAGGATTAATTCCCTTAGAAATTAAACATAAGTTAACTAGCGCTAAGTTAGACTAGCTGTGAAATTAGCTCTGTTCGCTTTAAATTTTTTTTGTAAGACTTAAAACTTGTAGAATCGTTAACGCTACATTGCCCTGAAATATAGAATCTAACTCTAAACCCAGTTGCTCATGGGAGCACTTTGAAACTTCGTATCGGACCTAGACCGCACGTCAAAAGTCCGATTTCGATGAACTTAGAAGATATTGGCCGCGTAGTTGGACTTGATAATCACCACGAAAATCATGTCCAAACGATGCTTTGAGACGATTTCCTTGAATCCGGGGTGAAGAGTGTGAGAAAATGAAGATTTTTAAGAAATTAAATATAATTTTAAGAAATCTGAGACGTGTCGCTTGCGCATTATTTATAAGCGTTCTGACTGTTAGATTTTGACCCAAATTTACCCTCGGATTGGGATAGGTGGCCCTTACATGTCATAGTACTTGTAGCTCTGATCGAGTTCTCGTAACCGTTGAACTGAAACTGGTCTGCCACGGTTGATCTGGAAACCCAACCGGACTGAAAACTTAGCTTGACCTAGATCTAATATTAGAAAGGTTAAGTCCGACCGCATTTAGTAATAGGACCTCCAAAAGTGCTCCGTTGGATCGGAACAGACTCGATTTGGTTATAACATAAGTATACCTTGGCCCTGGGTCTAATTTGGTGAGTTTTTAGCCTATATAAGGACCTTAAAACCTCTCTCTCATACACCATACGAATTTTGAAACTCTAGCTAAGGAAGAGAAGAAAAAGAGAGAGAAAGTGAGAGAGAAGTGAGAGCTACTCCTGGGATTTGATTCCCGTTACTCCTTATGCTTACACATCGATACCGGATCACTACTCCGGTGATTTCAAATACACTATTGGGTAAGAAAACCTATCCCTAATCAGTTCTAGGGTTTCAGCTAGTTAAAGTGAAGTGATAGCTAACCTATTTCATGTAATAGGTTGCCGTTGGGCCGTAGACGAAGCGTGAGCGAACAAACTGAATTCGTTACACGTTTATCGACGTAAGGTGCGGATTTTATACATATAGGTTATGGTTTTCAAGGCTTTCAATGTCAATTAATGATTTATTACTAACGTGGATGCTATTTCACATGTCTAACGTGTTGTTTGTTTTGCTTTACGAATACGTATGGAAAATGTATAGTATTGCGTATTTTATGTATTTGTTGGAATACCTGTATACGTATAGAATTTGAATTTGAGTTTAACATGATTATTTGCCGTAAATATATACTTGTTACATGTGTGACAACTCCTTAGCAAAAGGACTTGCCCTAAATCACGCCACGACCAATATACGCTATATATGTTAAAGTGTGTAGCCCGCGTGTTTGTGAAAATGTTTAAATGAATACGGAACCCGGATTCATGCATGTCAGGATTATCCATCGTGGGTATATGCAAGTTGTATATGGGGCAGCTCCCTAGTGAAAGGATTTAGCCTAATACATGTATAATCAACATACACATGTATGATAAAGTATGTATTCTAAGCGTTTGTGGAAATGTCTAAATGAGTATGTTGTTTCTATGAAATACTTTGTATGAGGGTCGAGATGTAAATCTCGACTACCTTATTTATGTGTATGATTTCCTCCATGTATGCTTACATCACGAGGTCTGCTTATCTATGAAATGAATGTATATGGATTCATGTTTGTGATGCACTCCTCAACATGCTCATGTTTGAAATGATTGATTTATCTGTTCATTACAGTTTTTACTATTTCTTATGATTACTTGTTGAAAATGGATGAGATTGGAACTATGATATAGTCCAGGCAATCGGTAATCGGCCCCGAGTTCGTGGTTGAGATTCATTCGCCACGTAGGACTTGTTCGACGAACCCGAGTCGTACGTTAGTCGTCGGCAGTGGTTAGGCCACAAGAAGTGCTTACGCACTTCATGTCGATTGATTCGATGTGCGCTCATACTAATCGAGCTCTTCAAGTAACCCGATCTGCCTATTGTATGTTCTCCATGTATGGACGCTATTGCTTGAACCTAGGGTACTGAACTTACCAGTGATAACCCTGATAACCATGGTACCTTGATCCATTAAGACTCATGAGCCGGGCATGGTGTTATGGGACACCGTAGTCGAGCTGTTGGCCTACGCCGGGGCCACGAGCCTCCCCGTAGTGATCAGTGAGCAACCCAGACTCGTGAGCCGAATATGGTGGTATGGGACACTGTATTCGAGCTGTCGGCCTACATTGATTGGTGATGGGGGAGTGGTGTAACGATTACGTGTAACAGCCCTGGCAGCCCTTGTAGTGACCTCGAGCGTACTCTGAGTCTACGAGGGGGCGACGACCCTTCCGTAGCAACAAGAGTACAAACTAGGCCTGTATTAATTTGGTGATGGGGGAGTGGTATAACGATTGCGTGTAACAGCCCTGACAGCCCTTGCAGTGACCTATAACTGCGATATCGTATGAGATTAACTAGGAGTGACGACCCTAGATAGGATCCTTGTTGGGAATGATACAAGGGAAGTACCTTAGTTTTCCAATCCTGCTGAATGAAAAGACTAATAACCAACATTGATCCCTAGGAATAGTCATCTAACCACCTAAATAGATGTTAGTAGATTCTTCCGCGATATGTTACACTTGAAAACAAAAACAAGTTTTAAATCTGTCACACCCCAAACTCAGAAATCGGGCTCTCAATGTGGACATTTAACCAACATTGATCCCTAGGAGTGGCCATCTAACTACCAAAATAGATGTTAGTAAATTCTTCATCGATATGTTACACCTGAAAACAAAAATAAGTTTTAAAACTGTCACGCCTCAAACTCGGAAACCAGGCTCACAATGTGGACATTTAACCAGCATCGATCCCTAGGAGTGGCCATCTAACCACCAATTTGAATTTCTATTAAATAGCGTTAATATATTCTTTCGCGACATGTTATACTTGAAAACAAAAACAAGTTTTAAAACTGTCACACCCCAAACTCGAAAACCGGGCTTACAATGTGGACATTTAACCATCATTGCCCATTAATGTGGATATCTAACCAAACTCAAAAACCGGACTCACAAAGTCGACATTTAACCAACATTAATCCCTACGAGTGGCCATCTAACCATCAAAATAGATGTTAGTATTAGAATTTCTATTAAATAGCGTTAATAGATTCTTCCACGACATGTTACTCCAGAAAATAAAAGCAAGTATAAAAATAATCACGCCCAAAACTCGAAAGCCAGGTTCACAATGTGGACATTTAATCATCATTGCCAATCAATGTAGACATTTAACCAACATTTTACCGGGCTCACAATGTGGACATCTAACCATCAAAATAGATGTTAGTATAAGAATTTCTATAAACTAGGGTTAATAGATTCTTCCACGACATGTTACTCCTGAAAACAAAAACAAGTATAAAAATAATCACGCTCCAAACTCAAAAATTGGGCTCACAATATGGACATATAACCATCATTGCCCATTAATGTGGACATTTAACAAACATTTAACCGGGTTCACAGTGTGGACATCTAACCAACATTGACCCCTAGGAGTGGCCATCTAACCACCAAAATAGATGTTAGTATTAATAGAAATTCTAATACAATGTGGACATCTAACCAAAATTGATCCCTAAGAGTGGCCATCTAACCACCAAAACAGATGTTAGTATTAAAATTTCTATTAAATAACATTAATTGATTCTTCCACGATATGTTACACCTAAGAACAAAAATAGTTTTAAAACATTCACGCTGTAAAGTCGAAAACCGGGCTCACAATGTGGACATTTAACCATCATTGCCCATCAATGTGGACATCTAACCTCCAAAATCGATTATAGTATTAGAATTTTTATTAAATAGCCTTAATAGATTCTTCCACGACATGTTACTCCTGAAAACAAAAGTAAGTATAAAAATAATCACGCCCCAAACTAAGAAACCGGGCTAAAAATGTGGGCATTTAAACAGCAGTGCCCATCAATGTGGACGTCTAACCAAACTCGGAAACCGGTCTCACAATGCAGACATTTAACCAACATTGATCCATAAGAGTGACCATCTAACCACCAAAATAGATGTTAGTATTAGAATTTCCATTAAAAAGCGTTAATAGATTCTTCTACTACAAGTTACTTCAGAAAACAAAAGCAAGTATAAAAATAATCACTCTCCAAACTCGAAAAACGGGCTCACAATGTCGATATTTAACCATCATTGCCCATCAATGTGTACATTTAACCAATATTTAACTGGTCTCGCAATGTGGACATCTTACCAACATTGATCACTAGGAGTGGCCATCTAACCACCAAAATAGATGTTAGTATTAATAGAAATTCTAATACAATGTGGACTTCTACCCATCATTAATCCCTAGGAGTGGTCATCTAACCACCAAAATAGATGTTATTAGATTCTTTAGCGATATGTTACACCTGAAAACAAAAATAAGTTTTAAAACTGTCACGTCCCAAACTCGGAAACTGTGCTCAAAATGTGGACATTTAACCAACATTGATCCCTTGGAGTGGCCATCTAACCACCAAAATAGATATTAGTAGATTCTTCCTCGATATGGTACGCCTGAAAACAAAAAAAAGTTTTAAAACTGTCACACCACAAACTCAGAAACTGGGCTCACAATGTGGACATTTAACCAACATTGATCCCTAAGAGTGGCCATCTAACCACCAAAATAATTGTTAGTATTAGAATTTCTATTAAATAGTGTTAATAGATTCTTCCGCGATATGTTACACCTGAAAACAAAAAAAAGTTTTAAAACTGTCATGCCCTAAACTCAAAAACTGGGCTCACAATGTGGACATTTAATGATCATTGCCCATCATTGTTGACATTTAACAAACATTTAATCGGGCCCACAAGGTAGACTTCTAACCAACATTGATCCCTAGAAGTGGCCATCTAAGCACCAAAATAGATGTTAGTATTAGAATTTCTATTAAATAGCGTAAATAGATTCTTCCACGACATGTACACCTGAAAATAAAAACATGTTTTAAAACTGTCACGTCCTAAACTCTGAAACCGAGTTCACAATGTGGACATTTAACCAACATTGATCCCTATGAGTGACCATCTAACCACCAAAATAGATGTCAGTTTTAGAATTTCTATTAAGTAGCGTTAATAGATTCTTCCACGACATATTACTACTGAAAACAAAAGCAAGTATAAAAATAATCACGCATGGCTCGCAATGTGGACATTTAACCATCATTGCTCATCAATATGGACATTTAACCAGGCTCATAGTGTAGACATCTAACCAACATTGATCTCAAGGACTGGCCATCTAACCACCAAAATAGATGTTAGTATTAATAGAAATTCTAATACAATGTGGACATCTAACCAACATTGATCCTAAGGAATGGTCATCTAATCACCTAAATAGATATTAGTAGATTCTTCCGCGATATGGTACACTTGAAAACAAAAATAAGTTTTAAAACTGTCACGCTCCAAACTTGGAAACCGGGCTCTCAATGTGGACATTTAACCAATATTGATCCCTAGGAGTGGCCATCTAACTACCAAAATAGATGTTAGTAAATTCTTCCTCGATATGTTACACCTGAAAATAAAAACAAGTTTTAAACTATCACGCCCCAAACTCGAAAACCAGGCTCACAATTTGGACATTTAACTAACATTGATCCCTACGAGTGGCCATCTAACCACCAAAATAGATGTTAGTATTTGAATTTCTATTAAATAGCGTTAATAGATTCATCCGCGAAATGTTACACCTGAAAACAAAAACAAGTTTTAAAACTGTCATGCCCCAAACTCGGAAACCGGGCTCATAATGTGGACATTTAACCATCATTGCCCATTAATGTGGATATCTAACCAAACTCGAAAACCGGGCTCACAAAGTGAAAATTTAACCAACATTGATTCCTACGAGTGGCTATCTTACAACCAAAATAGATGTTAGTAGTAGAATTTCTATTAAATAGCGTTAATAGATTCTTCCACGACATGTTACTCCTGAAAATAAAGGCAAGTATAAAAATAATCACGCCCCAAACACAGAAACTGGACTCGCAATGTGGATATTTAACCATTATTGCCCACCAATGTGGACATTTAACAAACATTTAACCGGGCTCACAGTGTGAACATCTAACCAACATTGATCCCTAAGAGTGGCCATCTAACCACTAAAATAGATGTTAGTGTTAATAGAAATTCTAATACAATGAGGACATCCAACCAACGTTGATCCCTAGAAGTGACCATCTAACCACCAAAATAGATTTTAGTAGATTCTTCCGTGATATTTTACACCTAAAAACAAAAACATGATTTAAAATTGTCACGCCCCAAACTCAGAAACCGGGCTCACAATGTGTACATTTAACCATCATCGTCAATCAATGTGGACATCTAACCAATCTCGTAAACCGGGCTCACAATGTGGACATTTAACTAACATTGATCTCTAAGAGTGGCCATCTATCCACCAAAATAGATGTTAGTATTAGAATTTCTATTAAATAGTGTTAATAAATTCTTCCACGACATGTTAATCCTGAAAAGAAAAGCAAGCATAAAAATAATCATGCCCTAATGCGGACATTTAACCATCATTGCCTATCAATGTGGACATCTAACCAAACTCGAAAACCGGGCTAACAATGTGGACATTTAACTAACATTGATCCCTACGAGTGGCCATCTAACCACCAAAATAGATGTTGGTATTAGAATTTCTATTACATAGCGTTAATAGATTCTTACACGACATGTTACTTTTGAAAAAAAAAAAAAAAAAGTATAAAAATAATCACGCCCTAAACTCGAAAAACGGGCTCACAATGTGGACATTTAACCATAATGGCCCATCAATGTGAACATTTAACCATCATTTAATCGGGCACACAATGTGGACATCTAACCAAAATTAATCCTAAGGAGTGGCCATCTAACCACCAAAATAGATGCTAGTATTAATAGAAATTCAAATACAATGTGGACATCTAACCAACATTGATCCGTAGGAGTGGCCATCTAACCACCAAAATAGATGTTAGTAGATTCTCCGCGATATGTTACACCTGAAAATAAAAATAAGTTTTAAAACTGTCACCCACCAAACTCGAAAACCTGGCTTACAATGTCCACCAAAATAGATGTTCGTAGATTCTTCCGCGTTATGTTACACCTGAAAACAAAAACATGTTTCAAAACAGTCACCCCCAAACTCGGAAACCTGGTTCACAATGTGGACATTTAACCAACATTGATCCCTAGGAGTGGCCATCTATCCACAAAAATGGTTCACAATGTGGACATTTAACCAACATTGATCCCTAGGAGTGGCCATCTATCCACGAAAATAGATGTTAGTTTTAGAATTTCTATTAAATAACGATAATAGATTCTTTCGCGATATGATACACCTGAAAACAAAAACAAGTTGTAAAACTGTTACGCCCAAAACTCAGAAACCGTGCTCACAAAGTGGACATTTAACCAACTTTGATCCCTAGGAGTGGCCATCTAACCACCAAAATAGATGTTAGTATTTGAATTTCTTTTAGATAGCATTAATATATTCTTCCGCGATATGTTACACCTGAAAACAAAAACAAGTTATAAAACTGTTACACCAGAAATTAGGAAACCGTGTTCACAAAGTGGACATTTAACCAACTTTGATCCCTATGAGTGGTCATCTAACCACTAAAATAGATGTTAGTATTAGAATTTCTTTTAAATAGCGTTAATAGATTCTTCCGCGATATGTTACACTTGAAAACAAAAACAAGTCTTAAAACTTCCATACCCAAAACTTGGAAACCGGGCTCACAATGTAGACATTTGACCATCATTGCCCATCAATGTGGACATCTAACCAAACTCAGAAACCGTGCTCACAATGTGGACATTTTACCAACATTGATCGCTCGGAGTGACCATCTAACCATGAAAATAGATGTTAGGATTAGAATTTCTATTAAATAGCATTAATAGATTCTTCCGCGATATGTTACACCTGAATAAAAAAATAAATTTTAAAACTATCACACCCCAAATTCAGAAACTGGGCTTACAATGTAGACATTTAACCAACATTCATCCTTAGGATTAGCCATCTAACCAACAAAATAAATGTTAGTATTAGAATTTTTATTAAATAGCATTAATAGATTCTTCCGCGATATGTTATACCTGAAAACAAAAATAAATTTTAAAACTGTCACGCCCCAAACTCGTAAACTGGGCTCACAATGCGGACATTTAACCTTCATTACCCAACAATGTGGACATCTAACCAAACACGGAAAGTAGGCTGACTATGTAGACATTTAACCAACATTGATCCTTAGGAGTGGCATTATAACCACCAAAATAGATGTTAGTATTAGAATTTCTATTAAATAGCGTTAATAGATTCTACCGTGACATTTTACTCCTGAAAACAAAAGCAAGTAAAAAAATAATCACGCCCCTATGTGGACATTTAACCATCATTGTCCATCAATATGAACATCTAACCAAACTTGAAAAACGGGCTCACAATGTGGACATTTAACCAACATTGATCCCTAGGAGTGGCCATCTATCCACCAAAATAGATGTTAGTAGATTCTTCCGTGATATGTTACACCTAAAAACAAAAATAATTTTTAAAAATATCACGCACCAAACTCAGAAACCGGGCTCACAATGTGGACATTAAACCAACATTGATACCTAGGAGTGGTAGTCTAACCACCAAAATAGATGTTAGTATTAGCATTTCTATTAAATAGCGTTAATAGATTCTTTCGCGATATGTTACACCTGAAAACAAAAACAAGTTTTAAAACTGTCACACCCCAAATTCAGAAACCGGGCTCATAATGTGGACATTTAACCATCATTGCCCATTAATGTGGATATCTAACTAAACTCGATAGCCGGACTCACAATGTGGACATTTAACCAACATTGATCCCTAAGAGTGGCCATCTAACCACCAAAATAGATTTTAGTATTAGAATTTCTATTAAATAGCGTTAATAGATTCTTCGACGACATGTTACTCCTGAAAAAAAAGCAAGTAGAAAAATAATCACGCACCAAACTCGGAAAATGGGCACACAATGTGGATATTTAACCATCATTGCCCATCAATGTGTACATTTAAACAATATTTAACCAGTCTCACAATGTGGACATCTAACCAACATTGATCTCTAGGAGTAACCATCTAACCACCAAAATAGATGTTAGTATTAATAGAATTCTAAAACAATGTGGACATCTAACCAACATTGAGCCTTAGGAATGGTCATCTAACCACCAAAACAGATATTAGTAGATTCTTCCGCGATATGTTACACCTAAAAACAAAAACAAGTTTTAAAACTGTAACACCCCAAACTCGGAAACCGGGCTCATAATGTGGACATTTAACCAACATTGATTCCCAGGAGTGACCATCTAACCACCAAAATAGATGCTAGTAGATTCTTCCTCGATATGTTACACCTGAAAATGAAAATAAGTTTAAAAACTGTCATGCCCCAAACTCAAAAACCGGGCATACAATGTGGACATTTAACCAACATTGATCCATAGGAGTGGCCATCTAACCACCAAAATAGATGTTAGTATTAGAATTTCTATCAAATAGCGTTAATAGATTCTTCCACGATATGTTACTCCTGAACAGAAAAGCAACTATAAAAATAATCACACCCCAAACACGAAAACCGGGCTCGCAATGTGGACATTTAACCAACATTGCCCATCAATGTGGACATTTATCCAACATTTAACCGGGCTCACAGTGTGGACATCTAACCAACATTGATCCCTAGGAGTGGCCATCTAACCCCAAAATAGATGTTAGTATTCGAATTTCTATTAAATAGCGTTAATAGATTCTTCCACGACATGTGCACCTGAAAACGAAAACAAGTTTTAAAACAGTCACGCCCCAAACTCGAAAATCGGGCTCACAATGTGGACATTTAATGAACATTGATCCCTAGGAGTGGCTATCTAACCACCAAAATAGAAGTTAGTATTAGAATTTCTATTAACTGGCGTTAATAGATTCTTCCACGGCATGTTATTCCTGAACATAAAAGCAATTATAAAAATAATCACACCCCAAACACGGAAACCGGGCTCGCAATGTAGACATTTAACCAACATTGCCCATCAATGTGGACATTTAACCAACATTTAACCGAGCTCACAGTGTGGACGTCTAACTAACATTGATCCCTAGGAGTGGGTATTAATAGAAATTCTAGTACAATGTGGACATCTAACCAACATTGATCCTTAGGAGTGGTCATCTAACTACCAAAATAGATGTTAGTAGATTCTTCCGTGATATGTTACACTTGAAAACGAAAACAAGTTTTAAAAATGTCAGGCCCCAAACTCGGAAACCGGGCTCATAATGTGGACATTTACCCAACATAGATCCTTAGGAGAGGCCATATAACCACTAAAATAGATGTTAGCATTAAAATTTCTATTAAATAGCGTTAATAGATTTTTCCGCGATATATTACACCTAAGAACAAAAACAAGATTTAAAACATTCGCGCCCCAAAGTCGGAAACCAGGCTCACAATGTGGACATTTAATCATCATTGCCCGTCAATGCGGACATCTAACCAAACTCAGAATCCAGTCACTCAATGTGGACATTTAACCAACATTGATCCCGAGGAGTGGCCTTCTAACCACCAAAATAAATGATAGTATTAGAATTTCTATTAAATAGCGTTAATAGATTCATCCACGACAATTTACTCCTGAAAACAAAAACAAGTATAAAAATAATCATGCCCCAAGCTCTGAACCGGGCCCACAATGTGGACATTTAACCAACATTGCCCATCAATGTTAACATCTTACCAAACTCTGAAACCAGTCTCATAATGTGGACACTTAACCAACATTGAGCCCTAGGAGTGGCCATCTTACAACCAAAGTAGATGTTAGTGTTAGAATTTCTATTAAATAACGTTAATAGATTCTTCGACGACATGTTACTCCTGAAAACAAAAGCAATTATAAAAATAATCATGCCACTAACTCAGAAACCGGGCTCACAATGTGGACATTTAACCATCATTGCCCATCAATGTTGACATTTAACCAACATTTAACCGGGCTCACACTGTGGACATCTAACCAATATTGATGCTTAAGAGTGGTAATCTAACCACTAAAATAGGTGTTAGTATTAATAAAAATTCTAATACAATGTGGACATCTAACCAACATTGATCCCTAGAAGTGGCCATCTAACCACCAAAATAGATGTTAGTAGATTCTTCCGCGATATGTTACACCTGAAAATAGAAACAAGTTTTAAAACTATCATGCCCCAAACTCAGAAATCGGGTTGACAATGTGGACATCTAACCAACATTTAATCGGGCTGTCAATGTGGACATCTAACCAAAATTAATCCTTAGGAGTGGCCATCTAACCACAAAAATAGATGCTAGTATTAATAGAAATTCTAATACAATGTGGACATCTAACCAACAATGATCCGTAGGAGTGGCCATCTAACCACCAAAATAGATGTTAGTAGATTCTTCCGCGATATGTTACACCTGAAAACAAAAACAAGTTTTAAAACTGTCACCCCCAAAACTCGAAAACCGGGCTCACAATGTTCACAAAATAGATGTTTTTAGATTCTTCCGCAATATGTTACACATGAAAACAAAAACATGTTTTAAAACTGTCACCCCCCAAACTCGAAAACCTGGTTCACAATGTGGACATTTAACCAACATTGATCCCTAGGAGTGGCCATCTAACCACGAAAATAGATGTTAGTTTTAGAATTTCTATTAAATAGCGTTAATAGATACTTCCGCGATATGATACACCTGAAAACAAAAATAAGTTTTAAAACTCTCACGCCCCAAACTCGAAAACCGTGCTCACAAAGTGGACATTTAACCAACTTTGATCCCTAGGAGTGGCCATCTAACCACCAAAATAGATGTTAGTATTTGAAATTCTTTTAAATAGCATTAATAGATTCTTCCGCGATATGTTACACCTGAAAACAAAAACAAGTTATAAAACTGTTACTCCAGAAACTAGGAAATCGTGCTCACAAAGTGGACATTTAACCAACTTTGATCCCTAGGAGTGGCCATCCAACCACCAAAATAGATGTAAGTATTAGAATTTCTTTTAAATAACGTTAATAGATTCTTCCGCGATATGTTACACCTGAAAATAAAAACAAGTCTTAAAACTGTCAAGCCCCAAACTTGGAAACCGAGCTCACAATGTAGACATTTAACCATCATTACCCATCAATGTGGACATCTAACTAAACTCAGAAACTGGGCTCACAATGTGGAAATTTTACTAACATTGATCACTCGGAGTGACCATCTAACTACGAAAATAGATGTTAGGATTAAAATTTCTATTAAATAGCATTAATAGATTCTTCCGCGATATGTTACACCTGAAAACAAAAACAAGTTTTAAAACTGTCACACTCCAAATTTGAAAACCGGGCTTACAATGTGGACATTTAACTAACATTCATCCTTAGGAGTGGCCATCTAACCACCAAAATAAATGTTAGTATTAGAATTTCTATTAAATAGCATTAATAGATTCTTCCGCGATATGTAACACCTGAAAATAAAAATAACTTTTAAAACTGTCATGCGTCAAACTCGGAAACTAGGCACAATATGTGGACATTTAACTATCATTGCCCATTAATGTGGATATTTAACCAAACTCGAAAACTGGGCTTACAATGTGGACATTTAACTATCATTACCCATCAATGTGGACATCTAACTAAACTCAGAAACCTGGCTCACTATGTGGACATTTAACCAACATTAATCCCTAAGAGTGGCCATCTAACTACCAAAATAGATGTTAGTATTAATAAAAATTCTAATACAATGTGGACATCTACCCAACATTGATCCCTAGGAGTGGTCATCTAACCACCAAAATAGATGTTAGTAGATTCTTCTGCGATATGTTACACCTGAAAACAAAAACAAGTTTTAAAACTGTCACGCGCCAAACTCGGAAACCAGGCTCACAATTTGGATATTTAGCCAACATTGATCCCAAGGAATAGCCATCTAACCACCAAAATAGATGTTAGTAGATTCTTCCGCGAAATGTTACACCTGAAAACAAAAATAAGTTTTAAAACTGTCACGCGCCAAACTCAAAAACCGGGCTCACAATGTGGACATTTAACCAACATTGATCACTAGGAGCGGCCATCTAACCACCAAAATATTTAGTATCAGAATTTCTATTAACTAGCGTTAATAGATTCTTCCACGACATGATACTCCAGAAAACTAAAGCAAGTATAAAAATAATCACGCCCCAAACTCGGAAGCGGGGTTCACAATGTGGACATTTAACCATGATTGCCAATCAATATAGACATTTAACCAACATTTAACTGGGCACACAATGTGGACATCTAACCACCAAAATAGATGTTAGTATCAGAATTTCTATTAACTAGCGTTAATAGTTTCTTCCACGACATGTTACTCTTGAAAACAAAAACAAGTATAAAAATAATCACGCCCCAAACTCAGAAATTGGGCTCACAATGTGGACATTTAACCATCATTGCCCATCAATATGAACATTTAACCAAACTCGAAAACTGGGCTCACAATGTGGACATTTAACCAACATTGATCCCTAGGAGTGGCCATCTAACTGCCAAAATAGATGTTAGTATTAGAATTTTTATTAAATAGCATTAATAGATTCGTCCACGACATGTTACACTTGAAAACAAAAGCAAGTAGAAAAATAATCTCGCCTAAAACTCGGAAATCGGATTCACAATGTGGACATTTAGCCATTATTGCCAATCAATGTAGACATTTAACCAGCATTTAACCGGGCTCACAATGTGGACATCTAACCAACATTAATCCCTGGGAGTGACCATCTAACCACCAAAATAGATGTTACTACTGGAATTTCTATTAAATAGCGTTAATAGATTCTTCCATGACCTGTTACTCCTAAAAATAAAAGCAAGTATAAAAATAATCACGCCCTAAACACGAAAATCGGGCTCGCAATGTCGATATTTAACCATCATAGCCCATCAATGTGGACATGTAACCAACATTTAACCGGGCTCACAATGTGGACATCTAACCAACATTAATCCCTAGGAGTGACCATCTAACCACCAAAATAGATGTTACTACTAGAATTTGTATTAAATAGCTTTAATAGATTCTTCCATGACCTGTTACTCCTAAAAATAAAAGCAAGTATAAAAATAATCACGCCCTAAACACGAAAACCGGGCTTGCAATGTCGATATTTAACCATCATAGCCCATCAATGTGGACATTTAACCAATATTTAACTGGGCTCACAGTGTGGACATCTAACCAACATTGATCCCTAGGAGTAGCCACCTAACCACCAAAATAGATGTTAGTATTAATAAAATTTAGAATACAATGTGGACATCTAACCAACATTGATCCCTAGGAGAGGAGTGGCCATCTAACCACCAAAATAGATGTTAGTACATTCTTCCGCGATATGTTAAACCCGAAAACAAAAACAAGTTTTAAAATTGTCAGGCCCCAAACTCGCAAACCGGGCTCACAATATGGACATTTAACCGTCATTGCCAATCAATGTGGACATCTAACCAAACTAGTTAACGGGGCTCACAATGTCAACATTTTACCAACATTGATCCCTAGGAGTGGCCATCTATCCACCAAAATAGATATTAGTATTAGAATTTCTATTAAATAGCGTTAATAAATTCTTCCACAACTTGTTAATCCTGAAAATAAAAGCAAGTGTAAAAATAATCACGCCCTGATGTGGACATTTAACCATTATTGCCTATCAATGTGCGCATCTAACCAAACTCGAAAACCGGCTCACAATGTGGACATTTAACCAGCATTAATCCGTACGAGTGGCCATTAAACCACAAAAATAGATGTTAGTATTATAATTTCTATTAAATAGCGTTAATAGATTTTTTCACGACATGTTACTCGTGAAAAAAAAAAGCAAGTCTAAAATTAATCATGCCATAAATTCGGAAAACGGGCTCACAATGTGGACATTTGACCAACATTTAAACGGGCTGACAATGTGGACATCTAACTAAAATTAATCCTTAGGAGTGGCCATCTAACCACCAAAATATATGTTAGTATTAATAAAAATTCTAATACAATGTGGACAACTAACCAACATTGATCCCTAGGAGTGGCCATCTAACCACAAAAATAAATGTTAGCAGATTCTTCCGCGATATGTTACACTTGAAAACAAAAACAAGTTTTAAAACTGACACCCCCCAAACTCGAAAACCTGGCTCACGATGTCCACCAAAATAGATGTTAGTAGATTCTTTCGTGATATGTTACACCTGAAAACAAAAACACGTTTTAAAACTGTCGCGCCCCAAACTTGAAAACCTGACTCACAATGTGGACATTTAACCAACATTGATCCATAGGAGTGGCCATCTAACCACCAAAATAGATGTTACTTTTAGAATTTCTATTAAATAGCGTTAATAGATTCTTCCGCGATATGATACACCTGAAAACAAAAACAAGTTATAAAACTGTTACGCCTGAAACTTGGAAACCGTGCTCACAAAGTGGACATTTGACCAACTTTTATCCCTAGGAGTGGCCATCTAACCAAAAAAATAGATGTTAGTGTTTGAATTTCTTTAAAATAGCTTTAATATAATCTTCCGCGATATATTACACCGGAAAACAAAAACAAGTCTTAAAACTATTAAGCCCCAAACTCGAAAACCGGGATCACAATGTGGACATTTAACCAACATTGATCGCTAGGAGTGGCCATCTAACCACCAAAATAGATGTTAAGATTAGAATTTCTATTAAATAGCGTTAATAGATTCTTCCACGACAAGTTTCTCTTGAAAACAAAAGCAAGTATAAAATTAATCAAGCCCCAAAGTCGGAAAACGGGCTCACAATGTCGACATTTAACCATCATTGCCCATCAATGTGTACATTTAACTAATATTTAACAGGTCTCGCAATGTGGACATCTTACCAACATTAATCCCTAGGAGTGGCCATCTAACCACCAAAATAGATGTTATTATTAATTGAAATTCTAATACAATGTGGTCATCTAGCCACCACAATAGATGTTAGTAGATTCTTCCGCGATATGTTACACTTGAAAACAAAAACAAGTTTTAAAACTATCACGCCCTAAACTCGCAAACCGGGCTCACAATGTGGATATTTAACCAACATTGATTCCAAGGAGTGGCCATCTATCCACCAAAATAGATGTTAGTAGATTCTTCCGCGATATGTTACACCTGAAAATAAAAACAAGTTTTAAAACTATCACCTCCCAAACTCGAAAACCTGGCTCACAATGTCCACCAAAATATATGTTCGTAGATTCTTCCGCGATATGTTACACCTGAAAACAAAATCATGTTTTAAAACAGTCACCCCTCAAACTCGGAAACCTGGCTCACAATGTGGACATTTAACCAACATTGATCCCTAGGAGTGGCCATCTATCCACAAAAATAGATGTTAGTTTTAGAATTTCTATTAAATAGTGTTAATAGATTCTTCCGCGATATGATACACCTAAAAATAAAATCATGTTATAAAACTGTTACACCCGAAACTCGGAAACCGTGCTCACAAAGTGGACATTTAACCAACTTTGATCCCTAGGAGTGGCCATCAAACCACCAAAATAGATGTTAATATTTGAATTTCTTTTAAATAGCGTTAATAGATTCTTCCGTGATATGTTACACCAGAAAATAAAAACAAGTCTTAAAACTTTCAAGCCCCAAACTCGGAAACTGGACTCATAATGTGGACATTTAACCATCATAGCCTATCAATGTGGACATCGAACCAAACTTGAAAAACGGGCTCACAATGTAGACATTTAACTAACATTGATCACTAGGAGTGGCCATCTAACCACAAAAATTGATGTTAGGATTAGAATTCCTATTAAATAGCGTTAATAGATTCTTCCGCAATATTTACACTTGAAAACAAAAACAAGTTTTAAAACTATCACGCCCCAAATTCAAAAACTGGGCTCACAATGTGGACATTTAACCAACATTGATCTTTAGGAGTGGCCATCTAACCTCCAAAATAAATGTTAGTATTAGAATTTCTATTAAATAACGTTAATAGATTCTTCTACGATATGTTACACCTGAAAATAAAAATAAGTTTTAAAATATGTCACGTCCCAAACTCGGAAACCGGGCTTACAATTCGGACATTTAACCATTATTGCCCATTAAAGCAGACATCTAACTAAAGTCGGAAAGCGGGCTCACATGTGAACATTTAACCAACATTGATCCCTAAAAGTGACCGTATAACCACCAAAATAGATGTTAGTATTAGAATTTCTATTAAATAGTGTTAATAGATTCTTCCACGACATGTACACCAGAATACAGAAACAAGTTCTAAAACAGTCATGCCCCAAACTCGGAAACCGGTCTCACAATGTGGACATTTAACCAACATTGATCCCTAGGAGTGGATATCTAACCCCCAAAATAGATGTTAGTATTAGAATTTATATTAACTAGCGTTAATAGATTCTTCAACGACATGTTACTCCTGAAAACAAAAATAAGTATAAAAATAATCACGTACCAAACACGGAAATCGGGCTCGCAATGTGGACATTTAACCATCATTGCCCATCAATGTAGACATTTAACGAACATTTAATTGGGCTTACAATGTGGACATCTAACCAACATTGATCTCTCGGAGTGACCATCTAACCACCAAAATAGATGTTAGCATTAATAGAAATTCTAATACAATGTGGACATCTAACCAACATTGATCCCTACGAGTGGTCATCTAACCACCAAAATAGATGTTAGTAAATTCTTCCGCGATATGTTACACTTGAAAATGAACACAAGTTTTAAAACTGACACGCCCCAAACTAGGAAACCGGGCTCAGAATGTGGACATTTAACCACCAAAATAAATGTTAGTAGATTCTTCCTCGATATGTTACACTAGAAAATAAAAACAAGTTTTAAACTATCACGCCTCAAACTCAGAAATCGGGCTCACGATGTGGACATTTAACCAACATTGATCCCTAGGAGTGGCCAGCTAACTACTAAAATAGATGTTAGTATTAGAATTTCTATTAAATAGCGTTAATAGATTCTTCCGCGATATGTTACACCAGAAAAGAAAAACAAGTTTTAAAGCTGCCACGCCCCAAACTCGGAAACCAAGCTCACAATGTGGACATTAAACCATCATTGCCCATCAATGAGGACATTTAACCAAGATTTAAACGGGCTCACAATGTGGACATCTAACCAACATTGATTCCTACGAGCGGCCATCTAACCACCAAAATAGATGTTAGTATTAGAATTTCTATTAAATAGCGTTAATAGATTCTTCCACGACATGTACACCTGAAAATAAAAACAAGTTTTAAAACTGTCACGCCCCAAACTCGGATACCGGGCTCTTAATGTGGACATTTAACCAACATTGATCCCTAGGAGTGACCATCTAAACACCAAAATAGATGTTAGTATCAGAATTTATATTAACAATCGTTTATAGATTCTACCATGACATGTTACTCCTGAAAATAAAAGCAAGTATAAAATAAATCACGCACCAAACACGGAAATCGGGCTCGCAATGTGGACATTTAACCATCATTGCCCATCAATGTGGACATTTAACCAACATTTGACCGGGCTCACGGTGTGGACATCTAACCAACATTGATCTCTAGGAGTGACCATCTAATCACCAAAATAGATGTTAGTATTAATAGAAATTCTAATATAATGTGGACATCTTACCAACATTGATCCCTAGGAGTGGTCATCTAACTACCAAAATAGATGTTAGTGGATTCTTCCGCAATATGTTACACCTCAAAATAAAAATAAGTTTTAAAAGTGTCACGCCCTAAACTTGAAAATCGGGCTCACAATGTGGACATTTAACCAACATTGATCTCTAGGAGTGGCCATCTAACCACCAAAATAGATATTAGTAGACTCTTCCTCAATATGTTACACCTGAAAACAAAAACAAGTTTAAAAACTGTAACGCCCCAAACTCGGAATTCTGGCTCACAATGTGGAAATTTAACCAATATTGATCCCTAGGAGTGGGCATTTAACCACCAAAATAGATGTTAGTATTAGAATTTCTATTAAATAGCGTTAATAGATTCTTCTGCGAAATGTTACACATGAAAACAAAAACAAGTTTTAAAACTGTCATGCCTCAAACTCGAAAACCAGGCTCACAACGTGAAAATTTAACCATCATTGCCCATTAATGTGGATATCTAACCAAACTTGAAAATTGGGTTCACAATATGGACATTTAATCAACATTGATCGCTAGGAGTGACCATCTAACCACGAAAATTGATGTTAGGATTAGAATTTCTATTAAATAGCGTTAATAAATTCTTCCGCGATATGTTACACCAGAAAACAAAAACAAGTTTTAAAACTGTCACGCACGAAATTCAGAAATCGGGCTCGCAATGTGGACATTTAATCAACATTGATCCCTAGGAGGCCATCTAACCACCAAAATAGATGTTAGTAGATTCTTCCTCGATATGTTACACCTGAAAACAAAAATAAGTTTTAAAACTGTCACGCCCCAAAACCGAGCTCACAATGTGGACATTTAACCAATATTGATCCTTAGGAGTGACCATCTAACCACGAAAATAAATGTTAGTATTCGAAATTCTATTAAATAGCGTTAATAAATTCTTCCGCAATATGTTATACCTGAAAACATAAACAAGTTTTAAACCTGACACGCCCCAAACTCGGAAACCGGGCTCATAATTTGGACATTTAACCAACATTGATCCCTAAGAGTGGTCATCGATCCACCAAAATAGATGTTAGTAGATTCTTCTTCGATATGTTACATCTGAAAACAAAAACAAGTTTTAAAACTGTCACGTCCCAAACTCGTAAACCGGGCTCATAATGTGGACATTTAACCAACATTGATCGCCAAGAGTGGCCTTCTAACCACAAAAATAGATGTTAGTATTAGAATTTTTTTAAAATAGCGTTAATAGATTCTTCCGCGATATGTTACACATGAAAAGAAAAATAAGTTTTAAAACTACCACGCCCCAAACTCAGAAACCGAGCTCACAATGTGGACATTAAACCATCATTGCTCATCAATGTGGATATCTAACCAAACTCGAAAACCGAACTCACAATGTGTACATTTAACCAACATTGATCGCTAGGAGTGACCATCTTTCCACGAAAATTGATGTTAGGATTAGAATTTCTATTACATAGAGTTAATAAATTATTCCCACGATATGTTACACCAGAAAACAAAAACAAGTTTTAAAACGGTCACGCACGAAATTCAGAAACCAGGCTCACAATGTGGACATTTAACTATTATTGCCTATTAATGTAGATATCTAACCAAACTCGAAAACCGGAATCACAATGTGGACATTCAACCAACATTGATCGCTAGGAGTGGTCATCTAACCATGAAAATCGATGTTAGGATTAGAATTTCTATTAAATTGCGTTAATAGATTCTTCCGTGATTTGTTACACCTGAAAATAAAAACAAGTTTTAAAACTCTCACGCCCCAAACTCGGAAACCGGGCTCACATTGTGGACATTTAACCAACATTGATCCCTAAGAGTGGTCATCTAACCGCTAAAATAGACATTAGCAGATTCTTCCTCGATATGTTACACCTGAAAATAGAAACAAATTTTAAAACAGCCACGCCCAAAACTCAGAAACTGGACTCACAATGTGGACATTTAACCAACATTGATCCCTAAAAGTAGCCATTTAACCACTAAAATATATGTTAGTATTAGAATTTCTATTAAATAGTGTAAATAGATGCTTCCGCGATATGTTACACTTGAAAACAAAAATAAGTTTTAAAATTGTCACGCCCCAAACTCGAAAACTGTGCTCACAATGTGGACATTTAACCATCATTGCCCATCAGTGTGGATATCTAATCAAACTCCAAAATCGGGCTCACAATGTGGACATTTAACCAACATTGATCGCTAGGAGTGGCCATCAAAACATGAAAATAGATATTAGGATTAGAATTTCTATTAAATAGCATTAATAGATTCTTCCGCGATATGTTACACCTGAAAACAAAAACAAGTTTTAAAACAGTCACGCCTAAATTCAGAAACCGGGCTTACAATGTGGACATTTAACCAACATTGATCCCTACGAGTGGCCATCTAACCACCAAAATAGATGTTAGTAGATTCTTTCTCGATATGTTACACCTGAAAATGAAAACAAGTTTTAAAACTGTCACACCCCAAACTCAGAAACCGGGCTCACAATGTGGACATTTAACCAACATTGATCCTTAGGAGTAACCATCAACCCCTAAAATAAATGTTAGTATTCGAATTTCTATTAAATAGCATTAATAGATTCTTTCGCGATATATTATACATGAAAACAAAAACAAGTTTTAAAACTGTCACGCCCCAAACTCGAAAATCGGGCTCACAATTTGGACATTTAACCAACATTGATCCCTAGGAGTGGTCATCGAACCACCAAATAGATGTTAGTAGATTCTTCATCGATATGTTACACCAGAAAACAAAAATAAGTTTTAAAACTGTCACGTCCCAAACTCATAAACCGGGCTCATAATGTGGACATTTAACCAACATTGATCCCTAGGAGTGGCCTTCTAACCACAAAAATAGATGTTAGTATTAGAATTTCTTTTAAATAGCGTTAATAGATTCTTCCGAGATATGTTACACCTGAAAAGAAAAATAAGTTTTAAAACTGCCACGCCCCAAACTCAGAAACCGAGCTCACAATGTGGACATTAAACCATCATTGCTCATCAATGTGGACATTTAACCAACATTTAAACGCGCGCACAATGCAAACATCTAACCAACATTGATCCCTACGAGCGGCCACCTAACCACCAAAATAGATGTTATTATTAGAATTTCTATTAAATAACGTTAATAGATTCTTCCACGACATGTACACCTGAAAACAAAAACAAGTTTTAAAACATTCACGCCCCAAACTTTGATACCGGGCTCACAATGTGGACATTTAACCAACATTGATCCCTAGGAGTAGCCATCTAACCACCAAAATAGATGTTAGTATTAGAATTTAAATTAACAATCGTTTATACATTCTTCCACGACATGTTACTCCAAAAAACAAAAGCAATTATAAAATAAATCACGTACCAAACACGGAAACCGGGCTCGCAATGTGGACATTTAACCATCATTGCCAATTAATGTGGACATTTAACCAACATTTGACCGGGCTCACAGTTTGGACATCTAACCAACATTGATCTCTAGGAGTGGCCATCTAATCACCAAAATAGATGTTAGTATTAATATCAATTCTAATACAATGTGGACATCTTACCAACATTGATCCCTAGGAGTGGTCATCTAATTACCAAAATAAATGTTAGTAGATTCTTCCGCGATATGTTACACCTGAAAATAAAAATAAGTTTTAAAACTGTCACGCCCCAAACTTGGAAATCGGGCTCACAATTTGGACATTTAACCAACATTGATCCCTATGAGTGGCCATCTAACCACCAAAATAGATATTAGTAGACTCTTCCTTTATATGTTACACCTGAAAAGAAAAATAAGTTTAAAAACTGTAACGCCCCAAACTCGAAAACTGGGCTAACAATGTGGACATTTAACCAACATTGACCCCTAGAAGTGGGCATTTAACCACCAAAATAGATGTTAGCATTAGAATTTCTATTAAATAGCGTTAATAGATTCTTCCGCGATATATTACACCTAAAAATAAAAACAAGTTTTAAAACTGTCACGCCTCAAACTCGGAAACCAGGCTCAAAACGTGGACATTTAACCATCATTGTCATTAATGTGGATATCTAACCAAACTCAAAAATCGGGCTCACAATATGGACATTTAACCAACATTGATCGCTAGGAGTGACCATCTTACCACGAAAATTGATGTTAGGATTAGAATTTCTATTAAATAGCGTTAATAAATTATTCCGCGATATGTTACACCAGAAAATAAAAACAAGTTTTAAAATGGTCACGCACGAAATTCAGAAACCGGGCTCACAATGTGGACATTTAACCATCATTGCCCATTAATGTGGATATCTAACCAAACTCGAAAACCGGGCTCACAATGTGGACATTTAACCAACATTGAGGGCTAGGAGGGGCCATCTAACCACGAAAATAGATGTTAGGATTAGAATTTTTATTAAATACCGTTAATAGATTCTTCTGCGATATGTTACACCTGAAAAGAAAAACAAGTTTTAAAACTGCCATGCCTCAAACTCGGAAACCCGGTTTAAAATGTGGACATTTAACCATCATTGCCCATTAATGTGGATATCTAACCAAACTCGTAAACCGGACTCACAATGTGGACATTTAACCAACATTGATCGCTAGGAGTGGCCATCTAACCACGAAAATAGATGCTAGGATTAGAATTTCTATTAAATAGCGTTAATAGATTCTTCCGCGATTTGTTACACCTGAAAACAAAAATAAGTTTTAAAAGTCTCATGCCTCAAACTCGAAAACTGGGCTCACAATGTGGACATTTAACCAACATTGATCGCTAGGAGTGGCTATCTAAACATGAAAATAGATGTTAGGATTAGAATTTCTATTAAATAGCATTAATATATTCTTCCGCGATATGTTACACCTGAAATCAAAAACAAGTTTTAAAACAGCCACGCCCAAATTCAGAAACCGGGCTCACAATGTGGACATTTAACCAACATTGATCCTTAGGAGTGACCATCTAACCACCAAAATAGATGTTAGTAGATTCTTCCGCGATATGTTACACCTGAAATCAAAAACAAGTTTTAAAACAGCCACGCCCAAATTCAGAAACCGGGCTCACAATGTGGACATTTAACCAACATTGATCCTTAGGAGTGGCCATCTAACCACCAAAATAGATGTTAGTAGATTCTTCCTGGATATGTTACACTTGAAAACAAAAATAAGTTTTAAAACTGTCACGCCCCAAACTCAGAAACTGGGCTCACAATGTGGACATTTTACCAACATTGATCCTTAGGAGTGACCATCTAACCACCAAAATAAATGTTAGTATTCGAATTTCTATTAAATAGCGTTAATAGATTCTTCCGCGATATGTTATACTTGAAAACAAAAAAAAAGTTTTAAAACTGTCACGCCCCAAACTCAAAAACCGGGCTCACAATTTGGACATTTAACCAACATTGATCCCTAGGAGTGGTCATCGAACCACCAAAATAGATGTTGGTAGATTCTTCATCGATATGTTACACCTGAAAACAGAAACAAGTTTTAAAACTGTCACGTCCCAAACTCGTAAACCGGGCTAATAATGTGGACATTTAACCAACATTGATACCTAGGAATGGCCTTCTAAACACTAAAATAGATGTTAATATTAGAATTTCTTTTAAATAGCGTTAATAGATTCTTCCGTGATATGTTACACCTGAAAAGAAAAATAAGTTTTAAAACTGCCACACCCCAAACTCGAAAACCGAGCTCACAATGTGGACATTAAACCATCATTGCTCATCAATGTGGACATTTAACCAACATTTAAACGGGCTCACAATGTGGACATCTAACCAACATTGATCCCTACGAGCGGCCATCTAACCACCAAAATAGATGTTAGTATTAGAATTTCTATTAAATAGCATTAATAGATTCTTCCGCGATATGTTATACTTGAAAACAAAAACATGTTTTAAAACTGTCACGCCCCAAACTTTGATACCGGGCTCACAATGTGGACATATAACCAACATTGATCCCTAGGAGTGGCCATCTAACCACCAAAATAGATGTTGGTATTAGAATTTATATTAACAATCATTTATAAATTCTTCCACGACATGTTACTCCTGAAAACAAAAGCAATTATAAAATAAATCACGCACCAAACATGGAAACCGGGCTCGTAATGTGGACATTTAACCATCATTGCCAATCAATGTGGACATTAATAGATTCTTCCGCGATATGTTATACTTGAAAACAAAAACATGTTTTAAAACTGTCACGCCCCAAACTTTGATACCGGGCTCACAATGTGGACATATAACCAACATTGATCCCTAGGAGTGGCCATCTAACCACCAAAATAGATGTTGGTATTAGAATTTATATTAACAATCATTTATAAATTCTTCCACGACATGTTACTCCTGAAAACAAAAGCAATTATAAAATAAATCACGCACCAAACATGGAAACCGGGCTCGTAATGTGGACATTTAACCATCATTGCCAATCAATGTGGACATTTAACCAACATTTGACCAGGCTCACAGTGTGGACATCTAACCAACATTGATCTATAGGAGTGGCCATCTAATCACCAAAATAGATGTTAGTATTAATAGAAATTCTAAGACAATGTGGACATCTTACCAACATTGATCCCTAGGAGTGGTTATCTAACTACCAAGATAGATGTTAGTAGATTCTTCCGCGATATGTTACACCTGAAAACAAAAACTGTCACGCCCCAAACTTGGAATCCGGGCTCACAATGTGGACATTTAACCAACATTGATCCCTAGGAGTGGCCATCTAACCACCAAAATAGATATTAGTAGACTCTTCCTCAATATGTTACACCTGAAAAGAAAAATAAGTTTAAAAACTGTAACGCCCCAAAACCGGAAACCGAGCTCACAATGTGGACATTTAACCAACATTGACCCCTAGAAGTGAGCATTTAACCACCAAAATAGATTCTATTAAATAGCGTTAATAGATTCTTCCATGATATGTTACACCTAAAAACAAAAACAGGTTTTAAAATTGTCACGCCTCAAACTCGGAAACCAGGCTCACAACGTGGACATTTAACCATCATTGGCATTAATGTGGATATCTAACCAATCTCGAAAATCGGGCTGACAATATGGACATTTAACTAACATTGATCGCTAGGAGTGACCATCTTACCATGAAAATTGATGTTAGGATTAGAATTTCTATTAAATAGCGTTAATAAATTATTCTGCGATATGTTACACCAGAAAACAAAAACAAGTTTTAAAACGGTCAGGCACAAAATTTAGAAACCGTTCTCACAATGTGGACATTTAACCATCATTATCCATTAATGTGGATATCTAAATAAACTCAAAAATCAGGCTCACAATGTGGACATTTAACCAACATTGAGCGCTAGGAGTGGCCATCTAACCACGAAAATAGATGTTAGGATTAGAATTTCTATTAAGTAGCGTTAATAGATTCTTCTGCGATATGTTGCACCTGAAAAGAAAAATAAGTTTTAAAACTGCCATGCCTCAAACTCGGTAACCGGGCTCACAATGTGGGCGTTTAACCATCATTGCCCATTAATGTGGATATCTAACCAAACTCGAAAATTGGACTCACAATGTGGACATTTAACCAACATTGATCGCTAGGAGTGGCCATCTAACCACGAAAATAGATGTGGATTAGAATTTCTATTAAATAGCGTTAGTAAATTCTTCCGCGATTTGTTACACCTGAAAACAAAAACAAGTTTTAAAATTCTCACACCCCAAACTCGAAAACCGGGCTCACATTGTGGACGTTTAACCAACATTGATCCCTAGGAGTGACCATCTAACCGCTAAAATAGATGTTAGTAGATTCCTCCTCGATATGTTACACCTGAAAACAAAAATAAATTTTAAAATAGCCACGCCCCAAACTCGGAAACTGGGCTCGCAATGTGGACATTTAACCAACATTGATCCCTAAAAATGGCCATTTAACCACTAAATTAGATGTTAGTATTAGAATTTCTATTAAATAGTGTAAATAGGTTCTTCCGCGATATGTTACACTTGAAAACAAAAACAAGTTTTAAAATTGTCACGGCCCAAACTCGAAAACCGGGCTCACAATGTGGACATTTAACCATCTTTGCCCATCAGTGTGGATATCTAACTAAACTCCAAAATCGGGCTCACAATGTGGACATTTAACCAACATTGATCGCTAAGAGTGGCCATCTAACCACGAAAATATATGTTAGGATTAAAATTTCTTTTAAATAGCATTAATAGATTCTTCCGCGATATGTTACACCTGAAAACAAAAACAAGTTTTAAAACAGTCACGCCCCAAATTCAGAAACCGGGCTCACAATGTGGACATTTAACCAACATTGATCCCTAGGAGTGGCTATCTAACCACCTAAATAGATGTTAGTAGATTCTTCCTCGATATGTTACACCTGAAAATAAAAACCAGTTTTAAAATTGTCACGCCCCAAACTCGAAAATCGGGCTCACAATGTGGACATTTAAACAACATTGATCCTTAGGAGTGACCATCTAACCACCAAAATAAATGTTAGTATTCGAATTTCTATTAAATAACGTTAATAGATTCTTCCGCATATGTTATACCTGAAAACAAAAAAAAGTTTTAAAACTGTCACGCCCCAAACTCAGAAACTGGGCTGACAATTTGGACATTTAACCAACATTGATCCCTAGGAGTGGTCATCGAACCACCAAAATAGATGTTAGTAGATTCTTCCTCGATAGGTTACCCCTGAAAACAAAAATAAGTTTTAAAACTGTTACGTCCCAAACTCATAAACCGGGCTCATAATGTGGACATTTAACCAACATTGATTCCTAGGAGTGACCTTCTAACCACCAAAATAGATGTTAATATTATAATTTCTTTTATATAGCGTTAATAGATTCTTCCGCGATATGTTACACCTGAAAAGAAAAACAAGTTTTAAAACTACCACGCTCCAAACTCAGAAATTGATCTCACAATGTGGACATTAAATCATCATTGACTATCAATGTGGATATTTAACCAACATTTAAACGGGCTCACAATGTGAACATATAACCAACATTGATCCCTACGAGTGGCCATCTAACCACCAAAATAAATGTTAGTATTATAATTTTTTTTAAATAGCATTAATAGTTTCTTCCACGACATGTACACCTGAAAACAAAAACAAGTTTTAAAACTGTCATGCCCCAAACTTGGATACCGGGCTCACAATGTGGACATTTAACCAATATTAATCCCTATGAGTGGGCATCTAACCACCAAAATAGATGTTAGTATTAGAATTTATATTAATTAGCGTTTATAGATTCTTCCACGACATATTACTCGTGAAAACAAAAGCAAGTATAAAAAAAATCACAGACCAAACATGGAAACCGGACTCGCAATGTGGACATTTAACCATCATTTTCCATCAATGTGGACATTTAACGAACATTTAACTGGGCTCTCAGTGTGGACATCTAACCAACATTGATCTCTAGGAGTGGCCATCTAACCACCAAAATAAATGTTAGTATTAATAGAAATTCTAGTACAATGTGGACATCTAACCAACATTGATCCCTTGGAGTGGTAATCTAACTACCAAAATAAATGTTAGTAGATTCTTTTGCCATATGTTACACCTGAAAACAAAAACAAGTTTTTAAACTGTCACGCCCCAAATTGAGAAACTGGGCTCACAATGTGGACATTTAACAAACATTGATGATCCCTAGGAGTGGCCATCTAACCACCAAAATATATGTTAGTAGACTCTTTCTCGATATGTTACACCTGAAAACAAAAACAAGTTTAAAAACTGTCACGCTTCAAACTCGGAAATCGGGCTCACAATGTGGACATTTAACCAACATTGATCCTTAGGAGTGGCCATTTAACCACCAAAATAGAAGTTAGTATTAGAATTTCTATTAAATAGCCTTAATAGATTCTTCCGTGATATATTACGACTGAAAATAAAAACAAGTTTGAAAACTGTCATGCTCCAAACTCGAAAATCGGGCTCACAATGTGGACAATAAACCATCATTGCTCATCAATCTGGACATTTAACCAATATTTAAACGGGCTCACAATGTGGACATCTAACCAACATTGATCCCTACGAGTGGCCATCTAACTACCAAAATAGATGTTAGAATTAGAATTTCAATTAAATAGCGTTAATAGATTCTTCCATGACTTGTGCACCTGAAAACAAAAACAAGTTTAAAACTGTCACGCCCCAAACTCGAAAACCGGGCTCACAATGTGGACATTTAACCAACATTGATCCCTAGGAGTGGCCATCTATACACCAAAATAGATGTAGATGTTAGTATTAGAATTTATATTAACTAGCGTTAATAGATTCATCCACAACATGTTACTCCTGAAAACAAAAGCAAGTATAAAAAAAATCACGCACCAAACACGGAAACTAGGCTCGTAATGTGGACATTTAACCATCATTGCCTATCAACGTGGACATTTAACTGGGCACACAGTGTGGACATGTAACCAACATTGATCTCTAGGAGTGACCATCTAACCACCAAAATAGATGTTAGTAGATTCTTCCGCGATATATTACACCTGAAAATAAAAACAAGTTTTAAAACTATCACTCCCCAAACTCAGAAACTGGGCTCACAATGTGGACACTTAACCAACATTGATCCTTACGAGTGGCCATCTAACCACCAAAATAGATGTTAGTAGACTCTTCCTCGATATGTTACACTTGAAAACAAAAACAAGTTTAAAAACTGTAACGCCCCAAACTCGAAAACTGGGCTCACAATGTGGACATTTAACCAACATTGATCCCTAGGAGAGGCCATTTAACCACCAAAATAGATGTTTGTATTAGAATTACTATTAAATTGCGTTAAGAGATTCTTCCGCGATATGTTACACCTGAAAACAAAAACAAGTATTAAAACTGTCACGCCCCAAACTCGGAAACCGGGCTCACAATGTGGACATTAAATCATCATTGTCCATCAATGTGGATATGTCCACATTTCTATTAAATAACGTTAATAGATTCTTCCGCGATATGTTACACCTGAAAAGTAAAACAAGTTTTAAAACTGTCGCGCCACAAACTCGGAAACCGGGCTCACAATGTGGACATTTAACGAACATTTAACCGGGACCACTGTGTGAACATCTAACCAACATTGATCTCTAGGAGTGGCCATCTAACCATCAAAATAGATGTTAGTATTAATAGAAATTCTAGTACAATGTGGACGTCTAACCAACATTGATCCCTAGGAGTAGACATCTAACTACCAAAATAGATGTTGGTAGATTCTTCTGCGATATGTTACACCTAAAAATAAAAACAAGTTTTAAAACTGTCACGCCCCAAACTTGGAACCGGGCTCACAATGTGGACATTTAACCAACATTGATCCTTAGGAGTGGCCATCTAACTACCAAAATAGTTAGTAGACTCTTCCTCGATTTGTTACACCTGAAAACAAAAATAAGTTTAAAAACTGTCACGCCCCAAACTCGAAAACCGGGCTCACAATGTGGACATTTAACCAACATTGATCCATAGGAGTGGCCATTTAACCACCAAAATAGATGTTAATATTAGAATTTCTATTAAATAGCGTTAATAGATTCTTCCGCAATATGTTACACCTGAAAACAAAAACAAGTTTTAAAACTGTCACGCCTCAAATTCGGCACACAATGTGGACATTTAACCATCATTGCCCATTAATGTGGATATCCAACCAAACTCGAAAACTGAGTTTTACAATGTGGACATTTAACCAACATTGATCGGCAGGAGTGGCGATTTAACCACGAAAATAAATATTAGGATTAGAATTTCTATTAAATAGCGTTAATAAATTCTTCTGCGATATGTTACACCTGAAAACGAAAACAAGTATTAAAACTGTCATACCCGAAAATCGAAAACCGGGCTCACAATGTGGACATTTAACTATCATTGCCCATTAATATGGATATCTAACCAAACTCAAAAATCGGGCTCACAATGTGGACATTATTTAACCAACATTGATCATTAGGAGTGACCATCTAACTATGAAAGTAGATGTTACGATTAGAATTTCTATTAAATACCGTTAATAGATTCTTCCGCGATATGTAACACCTGAAAACAAAAACAAGTTTTAAAATCGTCACGCCCCAAATTCAGAAACTGTGCTCACAATGTGGACATTTAACCATCATTACCCATTAATGTGGATATCTAACCAAACTCGAAAGCCGGGCTCACAATGTGGACATTTAACCAACATTGATCGCTAGGAGTGGCCATCTAACCACGAAAATAGATGTATTAGAATTTCTTTTAAATAGCATTGATAGATTCTTCCGCGATTTGTTATACCTGAAAATAAAAATAAGTTTTAAAACTGTCACGCCCCAAACTCGTTAACCAGGCTCACATTGTGGACATTTAACCAACACTGATCCCAAGGAGTGGCCATCTAACCACTAAAATAGATGTTAGTAGATTCTTCCTCGATATGTTAAACCTGAAAACAAAAATAAGTTTTAAAACTGTCATGTCCCAAACTTGGAAACCGGGCTCACAATGTGGACATTTAACCAACATTGATCCCTAAGAGTGGCCATCTAACCACCAAAATAGATGTTAGTAGATTCTTCCTCGATATGTTACACCTGAAAACAAAAATAAGTTTTAAAACTGTCACGCCCCAAACTCGAAAACTGGGCTCACAATGTGGACATTTAACCAACATTGATCCTTAGGAGTGACCATCTAACCACCAAAATAAATCTTAGTATTAGAATTTCTATTAAATTGCATTAATAGATTCTTCTACGATATATTACACCTGAAAACAAAAACAAGTTTTAAAATTGTCACGCCCCAAACTCGGAAACCGGGCTCACAATGTGGACATTTAACCATCATTGTCCATCAATGCGAACATCTAACCAAACTCGAAAAGTGGGCTCACAATGTGGATATTTAACCAACAATGATACCTAGGAGTGGCCATCTAACCACCAAAATAAATGTTAGTATTAGAATTTTTATTAAATAGCGTTAATAGATTCTTCTGCGACATGTTACTCCTGAAAACAAAAGCAAGTATAAAAATAATCACGCCCGTATGTGGACATTTAACCATTATTGCCCATCAATGTGGACATCTAACCAAACTCAAAAACTAAGCTCACAATGTGGACATTTAACCAACATTGATCCCTAGGAGTGGCCATCTAACCACCAAAATAGATGTTAGTAGATTCTTCCGCGATATGTTACACCTAAAAACCAAAACAAGTTTTAAAACTGTCACGCCCCAAACTCGAAAACTGGGCTCACAATGTGGACATTTAACCAACATTGATCCTTAGGAGTGACAATCTAACCACCAAAATAAATCTTAGTATTAGAATTTCTATTAAATTGCATTAATAGATTCTTCTACGATATATTACACCTAAGAACAAAAATAAGTTCTAAAACATTCACGCCCCAAAGTCGGAAACCAGGCTCACAATGTGGACATTTTACCATCATTGCCCATCAATGTTGACTTCTAACTAAACTTGGAATCCGGTCTCACAATGTGGACATTTAACGAACATTGATCCATAGGAGTGGCCATCTAACCACCAAAATAGATGATAGTATTAGAATTTCTATTAAATAACGTTAATAGATTCTTCCACGACATGTCACTCCTGAAACCAAAAGCAAGTATAAAAATAACCACGTCCCAAACTCTGAAACCGGGCTCACAATGTGAACATTTAACTATCAGTGCCCATCAATGTGAACATCTAACCAAACTCGGAAACCCGGCTCACAATGTTGACATTTAACCAACATTAATCCATAAGAGTGACCATCTAACCACAAAAAAGATTTTATTTTTAGAATTTGCATTAAAAAGCGTTATTAGATTCTTCCACGACATGTTACTCCTGAAAACAAAAGCAAATATAAAAATAATCACGCCCCGAACTCGGAAAACGGGTTCACAATGTCGTCATTTAACCATCATTGCCCATCAATGTGGACATTTAACCAACATTTAACCGGGCTCACAATGTAGATATCTTACCAACATTGATCCCTAGGAGCGGCCATCTAACCACCAAAATAGATGTTAGTATTAATAGAAATTCTAATATAATGTGGAAATCTAACTAACATTGATCCCTAGGAATGGTCATCTAACCACGTAAATAGATGTTAGTAGATTCTTCCGTGATATGATACACTTGAAAACAAAAATAAGTTTTAAAACTGTCACGCCCCAAACTCAGAAACCGGGCTCATAATGTAGACATTTAACCAACATTGATCCCTAAGAGTGGCCATCTAACTGCCAAAATAGATGTTAGTAGATACTTCCTCGATATGTTACACCTGAAAATAAAAATAACTTTTAAAACTGTCACGCCCCAAATTCGAAAACCGGGCTCACAATGTGGACATTTAACCAACATTGATCCCTAGGAGTGGCCATCTAACCACAAAAATAGAAGCTAGTATTAGAATTTCTATTAAATAGCGTTAAAAGATTCTTTCGCGATATGTTACACCTGAAAACAAAAACAAGTTTTAAAACTGTCATGCCCCAAACTTGGAAACCGAGCTCACAATGTGGACATTTAACCATCATTGCCCATTAATGTGTATATCTAACCAAACTCGAAAACCGGGCTCACAATGTGGACATTTAACCAACATTGATCCCTACGAGTGGCCATCTAACTACCAAAATAAATGTTAGTATTAGAATTTCTATTAAATAGCGTTAATAGATTCTTCCACGATATGTTACTCCTGAAAACAAAAGCAAGTATAAAAATAATCACGCCCCAAACTCGAAAAAATGGGCTCACAATGTGGACATTTAACCATAATTCCCATCAATGTGATCATTTAACCAACATTTAACCGGGCTCACAATGTGGACATCTAACCAAAATTGATCCCTAGGAGTAGCCATCTATCTAACCACCAAAATAGATGCTAGTATTAATAGAAATTCTAGTATAATGTGGACATATAACCAACATTGATCCCTAGGAGTGGCCATCTAACCAAAGAAATTGATGTTAGTAGATTCTTCCGTGATATGTTACACCTGAAAACAAAAATAAGTTTTAAAACTGTCACCCGCCAAACTCGAAAACCTGGCTCACAATATGGACATTTAACCAACATTGATCCCTAGGAGTGACCATTTAGCCACCAAAATAGATTCTTCTGCGATATGTTACACCTGAAAACAAAAACAAGTTTTAAAACTGTCACGCCCGAAACTCGGAAACCGTGCTCACAAAGTAGACATTTAACCAACTTTGATCCCTAGGAGTGGCCATCTAACAACCAAAATAGATGTTAGTATTTAGAATTTCTTTTAAATAACATTAATAGATTCTTCCGTGATATGTTACACCTGAAAAGAGAAAAAAAGTCTTAAAACTGTCACGCCCCAAACTCGAAAACCGGGCTCACAATGTGGACATTTAACCATCATTGCCCATCAATGTGGACATCTAACTAAACTCGAAAATCGGGCTTACAATGTGGACATTTAACCAACATTGATCCCTAGGAATGGCCATCTAACCACCAAAATAGATGTTAGTATTAGAATTTCTATTAAATAGCATTAATAGATTCTTCCACGACATGTACTCCTGAAAACAAAAGCAAGTATAAAAATAATCATGCCCCAAACTCGAAAAACGGGCTCACAATGTGGACATTTAACCATAATTGCCCATCAATGTAGACATTTAACCGAGCTCATAATGTGGACATCTAACCAACATTGATCCATAAGAGTGGCCATCTAACCACCAAAATAGATGCTAGTATTAATAGAAATTCTAATACAATGTGGAGATCTAACCAACATTGATCCCTAAGAGTGGCCATATCTAACAACCAAAATAGATGTTAGTAGATTCTTCCGCGATATGTTACACCTGAAAATAAAAACAAGTTTTAAAACTGTTACCCCCCAAACTTGAAAACCTGGCTCACAATGTGGACATTTAACCAACATTGATCCCTATGAGTGACCATCTAACCACTAAAATAGATGTTAGTTTTACAATTTCTATTAAATAGCGTTAATAGATTCTTCCGCGATATGTTAAACCCGAAAACAAAAACAAGTTTTAAAACTGTCACGCCCGAAACTCGAAAACCGTGCTCACAAAGTGGACATTTAACCAACTTTGATCCCTAGGAGTGGCCATATAACCAGCAAAATAGATGTTAGTATTAAAATTTCTTTTAAATAGCGTTAATAGATTCTTCCGCAATATATTACACCTGATAACAAAAACAAGTCTTAAAACTGTCACGCCCCAAACTCGGAAACTGGGCTCACAATGTGAACATTTAACTATCATTGCCCATCAATATGGACATCTAATCAAACTCAAAAACCGGGCTCACAATGTGGACATTTAACTAACATTGATGATCCCTAGGAGTGGCCATCTAACCACCAAAATAGATGTTAGTATTAGAATTTCTTTGAAATAGCGTTAATAGATTCTTCCGTGATATGTTACACCTGAAAACATAAACAAGTTTTAAAACTGTCACGCCCCAAACTCCGAAACCGGGCTCACAATACCATCATTGCCCATCAATGTGGACATCTAACTAAACTCGAAAACCGGGCTTACAATGTGGACATTTAACCAACATTGATCCTTAGGAGTGGCCATCTAACCACCAAAATACATGTTAGTATTAGAATTTCTATTAAATAACGTTAATAGATTCTTCCACGACATGTTACTCCTGAAAATAAAATCAAGTATAAAAATAATCACGCCCCAAACTTGGAAACCGGGCTCACAATGTGGACATTTAACCATCATTGCCTATCAATGTGGACATTTAACCAACATTTAACCGGGCTCACAATGTGGACTTCTAACCAACATTGATCCCTAGGAGTGGTCATCTAACCACCAAAATAGGTATTAGTATTAATAGAAATTCTAATTCAATGTGGATATCTAACTAACATTGATACCCATGAGTGGCCATCTAACCACCAAAATAGATGTCAGTAGATTCTTCCGCGATATGTTACACCTGAAAACAAAAACAAGTTTTAAAACTGTCACGCCCCAAACTCAGAAACCGGGCTCACAATATGGACATTTAACCAACATTGATCCCTAGGAGTGGCCATCTAACCACCAAAATAGATGTTAGTATTAGAATTTCTATTAACTAGCATTAATAGATTCTTCCACGGCATGTTACTCCTGAAAACGAAAGCAAGTATAAAAATATTCACGCCCAAACTCGCAAACCGGGCTCACAATGTGGACATTTAACCAACATTGATCCCTAGGAGTGGCCATCTAAACACCAAAGTAAATGTTAGTATGAGAATTTCTATTAAATAGCGTTAATAGATTCTTCCGCGATATGTTACACCTGAAAATAAAAACATAGAGATATTTCCACCTGAATGGTATGCATATCATTACGGATTCAATGTTATAGACAGTAAAATGATACCTTATTGGATTTATCCATGCCGAAAACTTGCGGAACGATAGTAAGCTTTGCACATAGTAAAAGTTCTTGTTACCATCGTGGCTAAGATAAATAATGTATCTTAGCCACGATGGTAACAAGAACTTTTAAAGCGTTGATAATTTTATTAGAGAAGGCTGAAGCTGAAGAATATACAAAAAGAGAAGCAAAATACAAACAAGAAGCCACTACAAAAAGAAATAATTTTCAACCAGCTAGAATGATGCATATTCCACATGAAAAAGAAATGTTTCTGCATTTGATTGCAAATGTTGTTTTAAAAAAAAAAACGAGATGGGGTGTTAACTACAATAAGTGTTTGAAGCTTTAGGATGTCCACAAAAGGAGGCAAGCTCAAAACTCTTTATATTTGAACTGGATTTTCAAGAAAACATTTCTAGCAACCAGACCACACCATTTTTAGCCCAAGTAAATGACATAAATAAGTGATTTCTTACCTGTAATGCACCAGCAAAGGAAGCTGCCAGTAGAAGAGGGGCTACATAACCAGTTGTGTATGTCAAGAGTAAGCTGCCCCCTATAACTGGATCCTGTTATCAAGAGCACCTACTTCCAGTTATAACAAACACAGGCAACATGCTAAATGCTTGATATCTTCAATGATTTCAAGGAGAAACTGGAAATTTTAAGTCCATTGAAAGTGGCAAAATAAGAAAGGAAAAAAGGGAGTAGACACCTTATCAAATACAGGTTTTAATACCTATTAGGGCTACAATGTGCCTTTGCCTAAAACTATTAGTTAGTGGCAACTGGCTACTCATCTGCAGTAAATTTGGCATACTTTCACACCAATACTGAACTCGTTGACCCCATTGAGGACAGAGCATTGCCCAAAACCCACATTGACTGGATGGTCCTAACTCTCTAATCGGCAGGGCCATCAAATGGAGGGTTAATGAAAAAAAAGGTTGATGGTCAAAATCCAACGGGATGGCTGATCAGTCTGATCTTCAGGCCATCCACCCAAAATGAGGGGGTAGTTTTGATCATCTGGATTGGTGTGCACATATGTGATATGTAAGGTGGATTAGTAGCCACAATTTGTGGCAAATGAACCCACCATGCAAGTTACAGGCCATGCCAATAAGAACTCAAAAATGGAAAATAATGTTTACAGTGGATTTAAAATCATTTAGATTTCTGTACCCTAGATGCAGCCACATATCCAAGAAGAGTAGCAAGCACGGGTGTACTACAAGGAGAGGCAGCTAAGGCGAAAGTCAGTCCGGCCAAATATGCTTGCACACCTGCAAACCCAAAATTTGAAAACCATAAGAAGACCAAAGATAAGAGACAATCAAGCAAGATGTAATAATAATGAAAGGCTCATAAAGGTATGCACATATGACAATCTCAGAAGAAATTCTTTACAAAAGCAAAGGGACTTGCTTGAAGGGAAGTTGGCTGCAGCAGCACAGGGATCAAAATTATTAAAAAATGAGGGTAGTTGTAACTCAATGACCTGAAAAAAGGTGATACCAAAATGAGTAACACAATGCAATGGGTGGTTACATGCAGGGTAGAGGAAACTAATACATAATCTCATTAAAACTACTGAAATTCTTTTAGGTTGGAAGACTAATGGTCTGAGTAAATAGCCAAAATGCAGTGAAATGAGGCAGAACCAAGATACAGATATATACGCAGCAGAAGACAAAATTTTGACAAAATTTTGAAATAATTAGAGGGATGGAGGGATCTAAAAGACTCTATTAATTGATGTTATCAAACCAATATTTTGATGTCTCTCAAGATGACAAGTGGGGGGTGCTTGTTGCTCAAAGATCCTCACCATCCATACAAAGGTGACTCAGAAACTGCTTTCTAGATCATAATTTCTAAATCACCTTTGTAAGGATAGTGAGATTCCAACGAGTGAGATACTTGCCATGTGGCCATCTAGAGTACGACTTCTAGATGAATGGTTTGGATTATCAATTGGTTGGGCAGAACAAGCAAGTGGCTTGAGTGAGCCTCTAGGGGAGAACCTCCCTACTCTCAGAAAAAGAGGGGGGGAAACGTGCTTAGCCAGGTTGAATTCAACTGTTTCTTCATTGATCAACTAGTATGTTAATTTCCCACTTTCAACATGTACTTCAAAAGGAAACATTGCTAAAAATATGAATGTTGTTAGACAAAGCATCCTCTGATAATCAAGCATGGAGTAGGTTGTTATTAAGAAAGAAATTCCTTAGTGATCATGCCATGAGTGTAATTACCTCCAAAAGATTCAAACCCATTACAATTGCCAAGCCAGATGCAGCAATAGGAAGTCCCTGTCCAATCAGCCCGTAAGCCTTTCCAGTAAACGATGCAGCAATTCCCAGGATTGCCAATGTTGTTGCCAGCCCCAGTGAGAAAGAAAGTGAATCCCAAACTATCTAAAGAAGAAAAAGAAAATCACAAAAACAAAAAATAGTGAGTGGCTCATTTCTAGTCAGAAGAATAAAACAGGTGTTCTTGGTTCGGTTTGATCTATGTTTGAAAATAACTAAGTAAATTTAAGAAAAAATGCAACAAAGATATATAAAGAGAATTGCTCAAGGATGCATTTAATTTGATTTAGCCTGATCAGCTGATCCTGACCACCTGATTTTGCCCATTGATATGGAATGTTGACCATCTGAATTTTCCCATCGAGTACAGACTGGTGATTGTTTTCTTTATAGTCATCCATTTGATGAAGACCAACAGGACAAAGGTATTAAATATTGGTACCTTGGGGCGAATCAGCTGGGCCCAAAAACAATATGATATGGGTGGATTGGACCTGGATCAGCTGATACATGCCAGTATTGGCTGTTTTTTTTTTTTCCTGCCCAAAACCTTCTACAAATTTATTGGGAAAATAACCAAAAAACTGCATATTATTCTTTTGTGTTGTTAATATACATTCAATGGTGTATCAGACCATTCTTTGAAAAGAATGTTGTCCGTCAGCTTGACCTGCTGAAAGTCAACCAAATAGGCCCTAACTGATCACAAATCAAGAATGATTTAGAGGATTATGATCCACTGCATTGAACTACAACAAAAAGAAGATGTAAAAACGAAAATTGTGATGGTTTACCCATTCTATTGATTTTTCCAAAATGGTCCACTCTGCTTCGCTTCATCGAATCCAACTCAGAATTTGTATTTTGATCCCCAAAATAGGGCTAAGTATTGTCTAAGATGAATTTCTATGCTTCTTCCATGGTTGAAATAAAGAAACAAGTACAAAATGAGTGAAAATTAGAAAGAAAAAAAAAAGAAGAAGAGAGAAAGCAAGCCTTTATGGCCATTTTGGCTTGTATTGGTTCCGTATCAGCAATGGTATGTATTTGCATGAATCAGCTGATAGGGCCCTTTCCCCTGTATCACATGATGATGTATCATAACCAATAGTCAAAACCATGAACAAGACAATCAGGCTTGTAGCAGCAGAACTTTCAGGTGATACTCCATTCACAAAGGGAAATGATTTTGATGGTCTTGACCGGTGTGCATGTATGTCAAGTCTAGCTTGGATGAGTTAGTCATGGCAAAAGCAAAATGGGGCAGGCCTGTGGTTGGCTTCAGCCCAGATTTTGAACTGTTTGGGCTGGGTCTGATGAGCTGGCCGTATTCAAAATTTTGACTTTGTTTAGCCCAAGCCAGGTCCATTGACAGCCCTACCCCCTTATGACTGATAAAGACTGTCTTAGCTCCTAGAATCAATTTTGCTTGGTTTGGGGAGATATTTCCAAATTGGTTTAAATTCTTGGAAAAAAAAAAGATAGAAGAAGAATAAGAAAAAAAGAAAGAAAGAAAGAAAGAAAGTGAAAAACAAAATGATTTTGATGCAATAGTAACAAAGAGATCCCCAAGTGAAAAATATGGCAAGGTTGTAAGGCACTAAAAAAGGGGGGAAGTTTATCTAGGAAAAGTTGTTACCTGAGATCAGCTTTTACCAGAGCCAAAAGCTACTGGAGGATTTCCAACAGCAGCGATGCATCAACCCAAAATATGAAAAGACATGTCATGTCAAATGTGTGATTCCCAATTCCATAATATAATCACAAACAAAATAATATTAAATAAATTTCCATACATACCATTGTAGCCAAGAGTCAGAGGCAAAACGCTTAGTGTACAAGGAGATAAACTAGTCACCAGCCCTGCACCAAATATAACTGCTAAACTGCAAAACACATAAAAATCAGCACACATAACAAGCAGGACACAACAAACTGCTCAGTACCTACAATTCCAAGAGCTTCTCTAAGCCATCACACACCCATACATGTACCCTTACCATATGAGTAGGATATCTAAGCCGTGCATTAGGTGGGGTGTACTGGCTCAAAAATCAGACTGATCAATTCATACAGCCTAAAGTTCAAAATCTCGGCTGATCCAAACCATATCAGTTGACACATACCATTCTGGCCAATATGCATTGGTCTTTTAAATAAAAGATATCCACAACTATATCAATATTTGACCTTGAATGAGCCACACATTCATGAAATGATGAAAATTGCCAAGGTTCCACATTCAACATACATGTGGCATGCCTGATGAGTGGAATAACATGATTTTGCGCTCGTCATCTACATGGAGGGCCATTTCTGAACAGATTAGGTGTAGACATATAAGCTGGGTCAGCACATGTTGCCATGCAGAGGGGTGTCTGTACACTCAGCAGGCCTCACATGCCAATATTGAACTGTGACAAAGGCGCAGAGTATAGCATTGGACCTAGTGAAACTGAGAGCTGACAATTGGTCCTGAACAGCTTCATTTGCTTGCTGTCCAGCTGAATATACGAATCCTCCAAACCAATCTCCAAGGTTTATATCAGCCAAGATAGGAACAGGTGCTCCTTCCTGGCTCGAACAAAAATAAAATAAAATTCTAGCTCCTGAGATTATCTACACAAAGTAAAGCTTGCGTGTAGTGTATGATAATAAAATAATGAGAAATGTGGCAGCAACTAGTGTGAAAGCAAGAAATATGGATCCTACTCTCTCCGTGTGTGACACGTGCAACATCGGGGCTGTTCGTCATGTGAGGTGAACTATGCAAGTCCCATTCTTGAAAGTAGGCTGTTCTAATCATAAATTGGCACACAGATGTACGCCAAATGTGGATTGTTGCCAGTTCCTTTAATCATCCATCCTTTTTCTACATGAGACCCACTAGAGACCTCATCAACCTGATTCTTGGCTGCATGGAGGGGTCCACTTGATGAATGCCCCAAACTCGTAGATGTTGCCACACTTGCATGTGTTGGGAGTAGGAACCAAATTCCTACTGCTATTAACCTTGGCAGGGCTCTAAGACAATATACAGATATATGACAAGCACATCATTATTTAGTTAAAGAAAGCATACATAGTTTTGAGAGAGACCAAGAGGAAAATGATTGAGAGACAATTGTAGTAAAGAAAAAAAAAAGTATTTGATGATGCATGGCAATCAAACTAGCCTGACAAGGAACATCCATTTTACTCTCATATGGGTACAATATGTGGGTACAACAAGGACTTGTTACAAATGATGAGTATAATCATGTTAAAATATTTTCCAAACAATACCCAACGTTTGGTTTAAAGTCCAATTGACATGATTTGTTGTATATTCAAGTCCCCAAAAAAGCTTATGCTCAAAATCTCAGTAGTCTCAAGGAAGGGAGATCCCTTATATGAGTATCCAGTGATGCGGCTCAGAAACTCACAATTTTTTTGAAGGATCTGAGTATCATAGCTCTATATTGTAAGGCAAAAGCTAAATGGACATATCGTCCATGCCTGTTTTCTTTTTATCAATCATAGGTTCACTACAAAGAAGACTCCTGCTACATGGGCTTCTCCTTAAAAGATTGACTCATCAGCAAAATGCCTTGCCTGATTGGACAAATCATCGGCTAGAGAATTGGCTTCTCTATGAACATGAGAACTAGAAAAAGAACACCATCAATAAAAGGCATCAAAGATCTCATAGGACTCTCCTACTTTGATCATGGAAGAAATTTGGAAGAAATTTTCCTACACTCAGTACTACATGCAGAAATTTATAGAAACTTTCCACTAATGTATAAAAGATGAGAGACAGTAACAGATCAAACCTCGAGAACGAAACATGGCGAGCACATCTAAGGTCTTGTAGCAATCATTTGAAGCTTCAAATTCAAACCTACAGTAGGCCAATGCCGTTTGGCCGGCTTGGTTATTGCAAGATCCAAATGCGATTGAATTAGCTATATACGGGTAGTAATTGTTAGTTGATAGTCAGCAGCAATTAGATCATTTGGAACATTATTCATGTGAAAACTGAGTTGTAATTTCTATATTCAACCAAGACCTGACTCAAGACTGACCCAAACCCAAACCATGTGATAAATGAGTCGGGTTCGAGTCCTCTGCTCTTACTGATCACACCAGCAAGAGTACTGCAATGAAATCCCAACAACAGTCTAGCAGGAGTATTGTAATGAAATCCATAACAAATATACATCAGCAGTTAAACATACAATGCAATGGCAATATACAAGTGAGCTTATCCTTTAAGAATCCATCTTCATCTTTCAAAAAGAAAAGGAAAAGAAATAGTTCAACGGTCCATACTCAAATGTAGATGTGTGGCTCACGGGTGAGTGTGCAGCCCTGATTTTGTTTTTTGGTTTTTATGCATTTGCCCAGATTTGCTTCAGATTTATCAGAAACGATATGAATGTCCATCTGGACAGGGGATAGCCCAAAAACTGGGATATTGGCTCCATGACCTCCATGTCGGATTTGCTTAATTACAACTACATAATTGTCACTAAGCAGGGAACTCCGTCACCTTTGGAAGCAGTTAACCATCTCTTGCCAAAGGGGCATGGAGGATGAATGGCTGTACATGCACAAAGGTCCCCTATGGAAAAGAAAAACAGATAGTGTAAAATAAATTAAGCTATATTTACAAAGCTCATCCATGACCAAGCAAGGGGCCTACTTACAATTGAATGGTGAGGATTGACAGCCCTACCAACCAATCAGGTGCGTCCGTGTGTGTGAGTGTGATTTATACAAGCTTCAGTTTCTCCTCACTTGATCTATGAAAACACTTACGTCCATTTGCAAAACTCCAATATGTTAAGTAGGGTTTGTCTGGCGTTTGTGATTTCCACACTGTAACTTGGCCATATTGGGTTATGCAAATGATCGAATATGATCATCAAGTACAACATCATTCCAACAGTTGATTCACACATCCAAGCATTCAGACAGTAAGGATTTCCACCGGTGAAATGGCCCATCTGAAGTGGGACACAATTAGTGAAATTCCAATCACCAAGAGATAGGTTTACTTGAACGGTGAATCATTCAGAAAGAAGGTTAGAAAAGCTTCACAGGGTTTTCTAATCATTGATTTTTCATCAAATCTAGCCGTTAGGTTCCTGTCCAAAACCAATCCGATCGTACAGTCAGGAGTTGGGTCTGGGTTTTAGAACTGGTTCTAAGATCACCAAAAGAAGGTAAATGAAACAGGATCTAACCAAAAGAACTGGTTCTAAAATTTTCTCAAATATATTGGACTACTTGTTAATTTCAGGGATGTAATGTGAAAATATAACAAAATCCAGAGGAAAAAATAAAACATACTTCTGATAGAATCTCCAAGTCTTTCTTCAGAGAACACGCTTCAAGAACATGCTCATACTTCTCCCTATCCATTTCCTTACCAAACAATACATTTTCTTTGATTTTCCTTCTCTGTATCCAAGGTGATTGAGCAACATAGGTTAAGAAACTATCCAAGTTATGGTGTACATGTGTGGACAACAGGGGGGGGGGGGGGGGGGGGGGAGAGAGAGAGAGAGAGAGAGAGAGAGAGAACGATGGGGCCGAGAGAAGTATCTGTTGAAATTCGAACTCTGAGAGAGAGAGAGAGAGAGAGAGAGAGAGAGAGAGAGAGAGAGAGAGAGAGAACGATGGGGGCCGAGATAAGTATCCGTTGAAATTCGAACTGTATGCTGGCGTCTGGCTGTTACCGTTACGTTGATATGCTGGCGCTGGCTGTTACCGTTACGTTGATATGGGTTTGAAACTGGAGGCGATTTCCTGCGAAAGGAAGTTCCTGTGCGGGAATTCAGGTGGGGCCCACTGCGATGTTTATGAGAAATCCACCCCGTTCATCCGTTTTTTGTGTTAATTTTAGGATATTAGGAAAAAAAGGAACCGGAGACATTGCTTAAGTGGGCGATGACGTGAGAATTGAACGTCCACAGTTGAAATATTCGTGGGGCCACAGAAGTTTTGAATCATTTTAATATTTTTGTTTTCAGTCAATCCCAGTAGTAATGACATTATAAACGGTATAGATGGCATGTAAACATCACTGACGACTAAGGAAGGTTTCCAACGGTAGGAAATTTCCTAACAACTTCTCGTTTATTACAGTACACTTGATCTTGAATCCTGCTCAATTTTCGTTTCGTATCCGAAAATGAGCTAATAAAACGGATGGACGGAGTGGATTCCTTACAAACATCACGGTGGGCTCCACCTCAGTTCCCAGTGCAGGTATTTCCTGCCAAAGGAAAATCCGCGTCATTCAAACTTGCACGCGGATTAGGTAACTACCGCCACAGATCTCGGTACAGGCGGAGGGGCGCGGATTGGATACTGACAAGGTCAGTAGCCAAGTCGCTACTGAAGTGACGTCACCATGCTCTGTGGGCCCCACCATGATGCGTGTATTATATCCATACCTTCCAACCATTTTTATAGATCGTTTTATTGCATTGCAAAGAGAACGAGATAGATAGGATGTTCAAGTATATCCCACCATAGAAAATAGTGGGGACACTGACAACCACCGTTCAAAACTTCTTAGGTGCCACAGTAGACTACAATTGTTTCCGATCAAGCTGATGTTTCTGTTTTCACTTCATCTATCTCTATTTTAACTTATGAATAGGATGGATCTCAAAAATACATCACTGTGTCCCTGTAAATGTTTCAACGGTAGGTGTGACAGCTCCCACAGTTTTCTGTGGTGGGTCACATGAAATTTAGATATATCTCCTTCTCTTTCTAATGCAATAAGACGATCTCTGAAAATGGTTGAACGGTATGGATACAACACACGCATCATATTGGGTCCACAAAGCTTAGTGAAGTCACTTCGTATCCAATCCACGCCCCAGGCAGAGGATCCTACGGCAACTTATATATGAGCTTTATTCACACTGTGCATATATATTTCCATATTATTTTAGAATAACATCCCAAAAATAGAGAAAATAAAATTCTCAAATGAGCCACGTGGATATTAAATTTCTATCAACGAAAATTTTTTAGGATCACAAAAGTTTTGTATCAAAATGATATTTTTTTAATTTCATCCAGGTGTATATGACCATATCAAAGGATTGGATGAAAAATAAACTAAAAAATGGGCCCTAAAAGGATTTCAATGGTAAGCATTCTTAGCACCTCTGCTTCTTATGGTGTGGTCCTCTTTAAAATTAGTTATGCCTTATTTTCAATCCTATACTCTACAATGATACGAAAAGAGGGATGTACGGTGTGGATAAGAGTAATACATCACATTCGCTCCTCGGTAGCCCGTCTGTGGTCCTCGTGGCCATGGGAGCCTTCGCCGCGGGTAGTACCTAATCCGCGCGTAAGTTTCAAAGGACGCGGATTTCCCCGCCAAAGGGAACTTCCTGCGTAAGGATTCTAGGTGGGCCTACTACAATGCTTGTTAGAAATCAAACCCTTACATCCGTTTTTCTACCTCATTTTAAGACATATTACCAAAAATGAAGAGGATCTAAAACTCAAGCGGGCCGTAGGAGATGAAACAAAGGGAAAGGATTGCCTACCGTTGAAACCTTCTTATGCTCAACCTTGCTATTTATATGCCATCTAAACGGCTTATAAGGTCATTTTCACTCAAATAAAGTGAAAATACCAAAATATTATACCGTTACAAAAATTTAATGGACGTATAAATGTTTTAACAGTGGTCACTAAATATCCACTGTTTACTCTCGCGTGGCCGACTTGAGTTTTGGATCCTCTTCATTTTTCGTTTCATGTAATAAAATGAGCTTTAAAAACGGATAGAGGGGTTGGATTTCTCACAAACACCTAATTGGGCCCCACACAGAATCCTCGCGCAGGAACTTCCAACCGGGCTTTCCAGGAAATCCAGTTTCAAACCGCCATATCAACGTAACGCCATATCAACGTAACGGTCACAGCCAGCTGGAAGGTGCCAACGGATACTTCTCCGTTTCCAACGGATACTTCTCTCGGCCCCCATCGTTCTCTCTCCCTCTCTCCCTCTTCCGAACAGACGGAAGTATCAAAGTTTTTCTCTTCGAAATTTGAATGCGCAAGGGTCGTCTCTGTACCGTGTATGTTTCCCACCGTTTACCGTCTACCATACATGTGTAGGATTATCCCAACCATCCAAATTGTGGGTCCATGGTGGATTGGGGATAGCCCGACAAAAAATCGCAATAATTAGACGGTTCCTAGCCACCCCTGCCGATAAAATGGGTTGCTAGAAAGAAAACGGTCACTAGCCGAATCCAACCGGCTAAATCAGAGGGGCGCGGATTACATACTGACAAGGTCAGTAGCCAAATTGCTACTGAAGTTACGTCACCAAGCTATGTGGACCCCACCATGATGCATGTGTTGTATCCATACCATCCATCCATTTGGAGAGATCGTATTATGGCATGAGAAAAATAACGAGATAGTTCTAAAATTCAAGTGGACCCCACCATAGAAAACAGTGGGGACAGTGACATCCACCGTTCAAAACTTCTTAGGGGCCACGGAAGTTTCCGATCAAGCTTTTATATATATATATATATATATTCACTTCATCTATCTCTATGTTAACTCATAAATAAGTTGGATTTAAAAAATACATCATGGTGGGCGCTATAAATGTTTCAACGATGGGTGTGACTGATCCCATGGTTTTCTGTGGTGGGTCCACTTGAACTTTAGATCTATCTCATTCTTTTTCTCATGTGATAAAATGATCTCTACAAATGGTTAGATGGTATGGATACAACACATGTATCATGGTGGGGTCCACAAAGCTTGGTGACGTCTCTTCAGTAGCCATTTGGCTACTGACCTTGTCAGTATCTAATCCGTGCCCCTGATCTTAGATCGTGGGCGGTTTGGATTGAAAGACATGGGAAACTTTGTGACCCAAATATGAAGACGCAAATTTCTTATAGAGATCCTGTGCAAAAAAAATAAAAAAAATCCCTGTGGGGTCCACTGTAATGTGTGAGTGACATCCACTTCGTCCGTCATTTAGAATGCCAATCTAAACCTTATGTAACCCCACACAGAGAACTGGAAACAGGGCCACCACTAATGAAATCTTAACTGACAATGTGTTGTATTGGGCCCATGATAGGTGCATGACACCCAATCCGTCTATCATCAGTGTCTTCCTCGGTCATCCTTGCCTCCCAAAAAATCAGATGGGACATATCATGAAAAATCATGCCTAAACCTTTAAAATCCAGTGGTGAGGTCCAGCTGGATTTTGGACTGGTCTGATTTTCTCTGTATCAATTCATCCTTGTGGGATTTATCTTGTGAATGGATTAGATGACATAAATAATAAAGTGTGCCCCCACAAACAATCTAAAAGGTTTCTAATGTTGGGTATTCTCTTTCCAACTGTTCCTGTGCATGGCCTACCCGCCTGCTATTTATTTTCTAATAACAACACAAGGGCCCACACACAATGGATGGATTGGATGTCATGCATACATCATGGTGGGCACCACACATTGAGTTGTACGTTGAACTTAACTTACCAAACATCCTATTGGATCCAGCCTCGTTTATCAATGTGGTTTTTGGTTAATGGCCCATCCACAATGGAGCCTGTAATTTGGACGGTGCAGATTCGTGAAATCTAACCCTCCAATGGGAAGTCCCAACTCCCGAGCAATCAGAGAGCTCCTTTCCACCAATTGAAAGTATCCAGGTTATCAATCATGACATCGATGCACGTATGCACGTTGCATACGTGTACAAGATCTAGGCCATTCATCTATCAAGCCTTACCTAAGATAGGCCATACCCCAAGAGCTATAGTCATATAATTTTAGCCAAGTGAATGACTCGTGGATGGATGGAGATGGATTTTTTGCCTTCCAACTAGTGGGCTCATCTTCATGGGCAGAATTATGCTGATACACACTTATGTAAGCCACACCAAACGAAACAGTAGGAATAGAAATGTCCACCGTTGAAACCTTCCTGGAGCCCGACCATGATATTTATATGCCATACAAACCGTTCACAGGGTTGACACAAATATCATCTTGATACAAAACTTCTACGGTCATCACAAAGTTTGCAATGGCAGGTATTCAATCTCTGATATTTTGCATGGTATAATCCACGTGAGTGAGTTTTGGATATGCTTTAAATTTTGTAGACAGAATAAATTATTTTTTGAGTTTCATTTTGATTTTGATACAATCATTTTTTTGGATATCCAAGAATCATTAAAAAATAAAAATAAAAATAAAAATCATAGGAGTTTAACAGGAAGTAACTTGGGAACACTTGGTGGATCAGATTAACAAATTTAGAACCCGATCAATCAAATATTAATCAATCTATTTGAACTATTTAGAGACCCTATTCTTACAAAATTTCAACAAAATCATCTATTGATTATCCAAAAATTATTGATAATCCAAGTAGGTTAAAAAATTACAAGAATCCTTAGCACATTTAGGAAGCAACCCACGGTATCAATTGACTGATTCAAAATCTGATTGATCAAAAACTTAAGTTTCGATTGCATCGATTTGAAATCCAAAATTATCTAACAAGGTTTTTGGATTTTTTCCAAATTTATTTACGAGTATGCAATCTTTGTTTCAACTGAAACAATGCATTTGCAACCTTTTAGGTCCTGTTGGAGTGAGTTCTTAATAGTAGTATTCAAGCAAGACCTAATGATACCGGAGCAATATACTGGTATGTTGCTTGACATAATAGTGGGATCTCATGCTATTTTACTGTTCCCAAATGGAGTAACATGGCCAGAACATGTTTGATTTTTCATATTGATTTGCTTGGAAATGAACCTTAGCATTGGACATTGATGATTCAAGCATCTGACCATTTTATAGGGTTGCAAATGGATCCGTTCTCAAGAATCAACCCATGATCAATTTTTAAGTGGGCATTTGAATTGATTTGAGATTTCTAGAGTTCTGCATTGAAGGTATTGGAAGGTAATGTTCTCATCTCTCTGTCTCAATTTCCTCGGTCACATTTTGCATCCTCAACTCTGTTAGCTGAAAAGGTAACCGTTGCCATTGTCTAATATTTTATTTTCCCTTAAAAAGCTTTTACACTGCTTTCAAAGCTTGCTATTTTCAAGTTAAAATCCATATACACTGAACATTTTATATTGCACAAAATTTTCTTTCTGTGGGGAATAAATGCTGCTTCAAATGCGATTCTAATTCCATGTGCTATTTATGCTCAGTTTCCATGAATAATTTGCATTATTTGGTTGCAGCAATGATAATCCTCTCAGCCAAATGGAACAAGATTGGATCATCAAGCTGATCATTTTAACAACCATCATCTGGCCTTAAAAAGACCAAATTGGTGTGATCTTAGCAAAGGAACTGACCATTTTTTTTTCTGTGTTTATTGCACTCTTGATGCGGTCACTCTTCACCAATCTGATCATCAGCTTCTTCAACATCAATAAGGGCATTTCCACCATCATGGCCACAATCAACATCGGGATCACAACTTAGTGTAAGTTCCTCTTTATATTGCTTTTCAAGCTTCTTTTTTTCAAGAGGTGCAGGGCTGTGCAAAAAAACATGCCAATGTGTCATATGTGACTGAGATCTGAGCAATAGACAGAATAATAGTGTAACATCCTTTTTTTTTTCAACGGTAGGTATCCTAAACCTCACTGTTTCTCATGGTGTGGTCCACCTGACTTTTGGATCAGCCTCATTCATGCTCTAATATGGACGGGCAAGTCTGATGGACAGATTAGATTTGTCACAACATCTATGTTGGGCCCACCATCGTTTAAAAAAGAAAAGGAAAAAAGAAACTGCGTCACCACATTAACAGCCCAGCCCCATATTTCTCTCTCCACTCCATCTTCTTCGTCTGCAACAGAGAGGGTGCTAGACTCATCTAAACCCTCTAACCCACCATTCAAATTGGACTAGCCTGTGATCTGAACCATTCATCCAGATCGAAGCTGGTAGAAATGGTAACCATTATTGTCTCTTACATTAGATCTGCTTGTACAGCCTACTTGATCTTCTAATCTATTTTATTTCTCGGCCTTACCTTCGATCAGTCTTGCAAACCAAATAAACCACCTAGATTTCTCACTACACATCATGGTGAATCCTACTTAGCTTCTGTTTTACAACTAAACTCCATGAACTTCTGCATGCCTCCGCAATCAACTCTCATTCTCTAATGTGTTCTCTCGACTTGGAAACCCAACCAATCCTCAAATCCTTCCTGTCAAGTTATGGAAACCTTGAATTTTCTTATGATCTCAACTGTTATTAATGAAATCTTCACTGTCCGACCCAAAGTATAGTAAGTCGTCGCCAAAGAGAAACCTAACACCAAAGAATAAAAGGAGAGAGAGCTCAATTGCATCAGCTAGTGTTCCAGCGAGCTTGTCCAATGTTTCCGTCGTCGTGTTGCTGATCTTGGGTTGACCCCGAACCACTTTAAAAAGCATCCCACATTAGACCTTTAGGTAAGTGATCTCTCCACTATTGATCAACTTCTCTTTTACACCACTTCAATATACAATTCCTCCATTGCACTGTTGCATTAACTATTCTATTGTACAACGACTCACTAAATCAACTCAATGAGCCAGTGAGCGAGTTAGCTCTAGGTATAGGTTCATATATCCAATGCATTAAGCACCGTCAACTTATCTTGTTATCAATTGCAGGAAAGCCGATCTATCCGGGTCATAAATCAACCGAGTGATACATTGTTATCATCGTCAAAACGTCAAATTGAATCTTTAAGGGATTAGCTGATTTTATGGTAACTCTAGTGGTGATTCGACAAAACATCATATCATATCTAAAACACTAAATCAGGTAGGTGATCTTTCTGGTTAAAAAGCCTATACTAGCATGTACTTTGATTTACATTGATTATTATTTCATATTATTGATTCAAGTTATTTGATTTTAGGTGCACGTAAAATAAAATGCATTTACTTGATTATTAATATGTAAAATTAATTCAATTAATTATTGCTACCTTCTTGTAAATATGATTAAGTTATGGGTGCTCTGCCCTAGAAAGGATCATGTTGTTATGGGTACTCTGCACAGGTCATTCCCAAAAATGATGTTTATTTTGTACCACATTTTAAATTTTAGCAATTGCGGACATTTGATCCCTAGCCCGTGTTCCAAGATGTGTCATATCTAAATATCAATCTCTGGCCCGTATTCCATGATGAAAGTCGTATTTTCTTTATTTAAGATTAAGTGAATGTACATATGAGTGCTCTGTTCGGACTCCCCAAAATGTTGGATGCACGGTGCCCTACCCTAGGAGGTCTAAAATGGTCACGGTGCTCTGCCTTGGGTTAATCCCTAAAATAGGTGCACGGGTGCTCTGCCATGGTAAAGTCCAAAAACGGATCAAAAGTTATTTTGTTTTATTTAAATTTATTTTCATAATTTCATTTATCATTAGTGGAATATTTATGTCCTCTTATATTCAAGTTGTTAATGCATAAATATAGTTTTGCTGCATACATTCGTAAGCCATGATTGTCAATAGGTATGAGACTATTCGGGATCAGGAGTATATCATCTTGGAATCACTTCTCACGTTAGGTATGAAACTAACGTGAGTTATGACCCTTGGTGTGAAGCCCTAACCAGCATGCGATACTACGCACTACGACTTGAATTTTTATTATCTATTCTTAGTTACATGCTGATGTAGAAATTTCAATTTTGAGAATGATGTGACCATACGAGCCGTTGCGCTCACACCCTTATTGATTATTTTGCAGGATCTGTGTACGAAGAGCTTGGGCAAGATCAAAGAGCCAATTATTTATTTGAATATTAATTAAAATTTAATGTATTTTGTTATTATTTATTTTCAATAATAATGTAAGTAAATTTTCAAAGATTGATTAATGGATATTATTTAATGACAATGATTTTTTATTCTTTTAGTTGCTCTGATTGCCTTGAAAATACATGATTATAATGTAGGTTGCGATGTATATTTTATTTAAATACAACTCACAGTCTTGAAATTCGAGTTTGAATTTGGTTAACCTGGTTCTAAATTTTAGGGCATGACGAATAGAGGTTTGATTTTTATTTTTTTATTTTGGGTGGCACTAGCTTCTACTTACATTTGACATAGACCGAATAATAGATATTGCTACCTTAGGAAGCTATACACTAACACCTACTTTAAGTGGATAAAAATGTACGGGCGTTTAAAACTGGATATCAGACATGGCTTCGTTAGGAACCTAGACTCCGACACTTCATAATACAGTATGCCTCATGGGTAAAAATATATTGACATGTTTTCAAATCTCTCTCTCTCTCTCTCTCTCTCTCTCTTCATTAGATAGCGTGACATGGCCACTTCTACCATTCTGGCTTTTGCCGTGCCAGCACTTGGCGATGCTTGAGCACTACGACCTTTTGAGTGCTGGCACTTTGGAACACTTCAAAGTCTGTACAGAGAGTTTCCTAATGATGTCATTGAATAGTGAGATGTGCTGGAGACTTTGAGGGAGGCGTCCGAACATATAAACCATAGAGTTCTACTTTCATTATTTTCAAAATTTTATGCAAATTTCTTCTGGTAATACGTAGATTTCATTCCTAACCTGCACATCTAAATGGTTGTATTGATTATACATATAATGGTCGGATTTGATCTCACATACACATCAACGCGTGGCCTGTAAAATATCACTGCTGGCGTCCCTCCCGCGCACCGGTTCCCAGAAAATGAATTAGTTCCAAGGGAAGAAAGGCCGATGCCTTCCGGAATGAACTTAGATTATGTAGCGTACCACATGGCATGCGCGTTTATAGATGGCAAAGATCTGTGTGCCTAACTAATGTGTTTGTTTTATCCACACCATCCATCCATTTTCTTATATCACTTAAAGGCATGGCCCCAAAACTGAGGCTGATCCAAAGCTCAAGTGAACCCCACCAAAAGAAACATCGGTAAGAATGATGCTCGGCGTTGACACCTTCGAAAGGCCCACCATGATGTTTATTTGCAATCCAACCTATTCATAAAGTCAACCCGACCTGGATGAACAAGGGAAAATACAAATATCAGCTTTATCCAAAACTTCTGTGAAACCCAAGAAGTTTTTGAAAGTATGCCTTTAATCTCTACTTTTTCTTGTGGTGTGGTCCACTTGAGTGTTGGATCTGCCTTTTTTTTGGATCATACCCTAAAGTGATTTGAAAATATGTATGGACGGCATGGATAAACAGTATAAATCATGTTAGGACTGATTTTAAGTCCCTTGATCTAACATTGGGTGATCCACTTGGTGGAAGTGGATTTCAAATTACACCATAGCACCCCATCTAAATGACCAACCTTCGTGATTTATCGAGTGGTGCCACATCTTTGGACAACCACCCATCTATTTTTACTGGCCCACCATGATGTGTAAGCAAGATTCACCAATAGTAGATGCGTAATCCTATCATGGGCCTGGAGCCTAAAACTCATGCAAGCCTTTGATTCAATTCAGCCACAACAATGGAAACATTGGGAGAGATGTTCACCCTTGATTTTTACCAAGCTCCACATAACAAGCATGTGAAATCCACTCCAACCATTATGATGACACACTAAAAATCTATGCCTAGTGCTCAAAAATTAGCCAAACCAATGAAAATAATTTAGAGGGTGAGTTTTCCTTGTATACTGTTTTCAATCATGTGGTCTACCTGAACCATAGATGAGGCTGAGTTTTTAATCCACGATTCTAACATAGGGCGAGTCACCTGATGGTTGGGTTGGATTTCACTTTAACTCTATAGTGGGGCCACCACAGCTGACTACTTTTCCTTTTAGAATAACTTTTCCGTTTTGGTATTAAATAGCATTAATTAGTCCTTGAATTAATCAACTAGTTGGACTAAAATGTACTGTCCAACTAGATCTGTGTGCACATTCTCTCTCTCGTGACTAGAGGTGTACACGAGTTGACCCGTGACTAGAGGTGTACACGAACTGAGCTGGCTCGACTCGACTCAAAAAAACTCGATTCAACTCGGTTCGAAGTTGAGTTCGAGCCAACTCGGGCTGATTTTTTTAAGCTCGAAAATGAGCTCGAGCTAAGTTTAAGCTGGTCCCAACTCGACTTGACTCAGATCGGACCCAACTCAAATTGAACTCGGATTGAACCAGTTCGGTGACTCGCTTAATTTGATATTGATGTTGCTTACCAAGTGTTTGATGAAATGACTCAAAGAAGTGTGGCTGGTGGCAAGGAAGGTATGTATATGAAACCAACATCCTTTTTTTCTTGATTTCTATGTTGCTTAGAAGGTGTTTGATAAAATGTCTGTAAAACCATTGCTGATGTATCAAGTACAGTGAGATTTCGAAAGTGCAATCTAGGTGTTTATGAAAATGCCACAATGGCGAACTCGGCCTGATCTTGGCTTGAACTCGGATCGAACTGGCCGAGATGTTGACTGAACCGAGCTGAGGTCAGCTAGTGGCCGAGCCGAGTCGAGCGAAGGCCAGCTCGACTCAGTTCAACTCAATGTACACCCCTACTCGTGACTGACTTGACATTCGGGGTTGGGATTGGGCTGGATGTATCGAGTTCAGTCACGAGCTTAGGCTATACAAACCCCAACTTGATAAAACTTGGGCCGAGCTCGGGGTTCAGTTATCTGGTTGCCTAACTCAACCCCAACATGATCAATAATATATATATATATATATATATATATATATATATATATATATATATATATATATATATATAACATATATATATAACTTAAAAATTATAACTGAGTGTGGTAACCTTTTTAAAAAGGATGGACGGTGTAGATATTATAAGGCACATACATCAAAGTGGACCCCCAGTCAGGGATCCACCCACCTCGGTGATCCGGCGATCCACCGAAGCCGCGCCCCACAATCTCGGTGGTTCCCCGGATCCACCGAAGCCACGTCGGATTAGAGCTTTCTGGTGCAATTCTAGTTTAGTCACCAACCACATGAGTAGGTGGGCCTGGGACTAGTGAAATCACAGCCACAGACCCCGCTGGGTGTTTTTATCAGGAAAAATACTCACATCCAACCAGATAGACAGTAACTTATCTCATCCGTCGAGTAGATAACTTTCTCAATGCCTTGTGCCTGAAAGATCCAACCCGTCTAATATGTTGACCCCACCATAACAATCATATCCTGAGAAAAAAAAAAAACCCATCCACTCATCAGGTTAGATAAATAACGAGATACAAGTAATGAGTGGATGTAAATGATTTATTATTTATCACTGCTCTACTTGTATCATATTTCAATTGGTATTCATCAAGTGGTCCACTTGTATTTAGTTATTCATTAATGGCCATACATTGTTTTCTATGATGTGGCCCACCTGCTAAGTAAATGTAGCTAATTTTTACAGAAGCTGATCCTCATTATACAGAAAACCTAATGGACGGCTGGATTCTGCAGAGACATTAAATACTGGAAACTAACATATGGGTGGACGGTACTTATGGTCCAACAGGTTGGACGTGAGACCTTTCCTTCCATCATCTCCTCTGTTTCAGATGACGTTGTAAGAAATTCGAAAGAAAATGCTGAAGCAGATGCTTGCTTGTTGCAAGCTCTACATCTCAGAAACCCGCAACGCTGCGGCACTGGAATCGATCGAGCGAGCTTCCAAGCTCTACCCAGAAGCACCCATCATCAACAAATTCCAAGACGAATCCTACAACCGAGTCGGGTACACGCTCGCCTCCCGTGTCCCGCCAGACCCGTCGGGTCCTTCTTCACTGAGAAATGCCGTGTTTTCTATGGTCGAAGCGGCTCTCGATGCCATCGATCTTGAATTGCACTCTGGGACTCATCCACGGCTAGGAGTCGTTGATCACATCTGCTTCCACCCTCTCTCTCAGGCTTCGCTGGACCAAACGGCCCACCTTGCTAAGTACGTCGCAGCCGATATAGGACTTAAGCTTCAAGGTATGTGTTTGGTGTTGGGATTGAAATCGAAATTGAATTGCACTTCTCAAATTTCTGATAATGGGTTTGTTTGGATACACTATCTAATTGGATTGGAGTTTTTATTATTCCCTGAAAAGTGAAATTTCCATGTTTTTATTTATTTGAATGGCATACATATCAAAGGGCTAAAGGGACTAGAAGATTGCAATTTGAGGGATACTTCATATTATGAATATTAGGAAATGTTAGAGTTTCACAATTCATGTCACTTGTGCATCCAAGCACCGTTTTAATGTTTGGGATGTTCTGGAAAACAGAACTTGCCAAAAATCACAAGCGAAAAGAAAAGGGCCTGAGAATTAGTAATTTGCAAGTGTAAATCATTTACAGCCTGTTGATGCAAAAATTTGGTCCACCCTCTTTAGACCTTCGAGTACCTGCACAGAAAGAAGACAAAGGAGACCCTGGCTAGAGCAGGGGACCCTCCGATGCCAAAGTCAGGCTAGGAATCTGGGTCTTATAGTATTGAGGGGTTCTGGGAGAGTTTTTGCGTTCCTTTGTTCCCTGGAGAGCCCTCTTTTTATAGGCGTGAGAAGTCCAGGCATAAGGGGATTCTCTCTTGATCTTTCGGGAGATTTGATTGAGTTATCACTTGTTTATGAATATTTTTCGATCCCGAGATTTCTGGGTTCGGGAATCCTTCTACAAGATTTTCGGAATGGTGTTTAAGATTACACCGTCTTTCCTTTGCTTGGCTCGGTTTTGCCTATTGACTCGGACAACGAGAACAAACTCGGTCCGCTCTATAACCAAGTTCCCGGACTTGTCATTTTTTCCCCCAACAGTAAATCCCCCTTACTTCTCGGGCTGACTTGTGGAGGTTCGAGAAGTAAGTTGGTCGGATTATGCATGGTTGGCTTATGCCTAGTCGACTTACACTTAGTTGGCTTATGCCTAGTCGGCTTACGCTCAGTGGGCTTATGCCTAGTCGGCTTATGCCTGGTCGGCTTACGCTCAGTTGGCTTATGCCTGGTTGGCTTACGCTCAGTTGGCTTATGCCTAGTCGGCTTATGCCTGGTCGGCTTACGCTCAGTTGGCTTATGCCTAGTCGGCTTACGCTCAGTTGGCTTATGCCTGGTCGGCTTACGCTCAGTGGGCTTATGCCTGAATAATGACTGACTCATGAAATGGGTCGGCATGGATGGATCCCTGGAAATCCTCTGGTCACTAACGGAAGAATTCTCTCATTCTTCCCTTTGCTCCAAATCCTCAACCGAGTTGTTTCCTTTTCGAATAGCACAATTACAGGTGCGAGATCGAGCACCGAGCTGACTTGTCGAAGTCGGGCTGACCTTTCGAGGCTGACATGAGCTGCTTAAGCCGAGCTAACCTGCCAAGGCCGAGCTTAGTTGTCGAGGCAGAGCAGAACTGTTGAGGCCGAGCTGGGCTGCCGAGGCTGAGCTGAGCTGCTAAGGCCGATCTGACCTATTGAGGCTGAGTTGAGCTTGTTAAGGTCAAGCTAAGCTATCGAGGCCGAGTTAAGCTGTCGAGGTCGAATTGAGCTTGTTAAGGCTGAGCTAAGCTGTTGAGGCCGAGCTAAGCTGTTGAGGCCGAGTTGAGCTTGTTAAGGCCGAGCTAAGCTGTTGAGGCCGAGTTAAGCTGTTGAGGCCGAGTTGAGCATGTTAAGGCCGAGCTAAGCTGTCGAGACTGAACTAAGCTGTTGAGGCCGAGTTGAGCTTGTTAAGGCCAAGCTAAGCTGTTGAGGCCGAGTTGAGCTGTTGAGGCCGAGTTGAGCTTGTTAAGGCCGAATTAAGCTGTTGAGGCCGAGCTAAGCTGTTGAGGCCAAGCTAAGCTTGTTAAGGCCGAACTTAGCCTATTGAGGCCGGGTTAAGTTATTGAGGCCGACCTAACCTACCAAGGCCGAGCTGGGCTTCCGAGGCTGGGCTGAGCTGTTTAAGGTCGAGCTGAGCTATTAAGGCCGAGCTGACCTACTAAGGCCGAGTTGGGCTTCGGAGGCTGAGCTGAGCTGTTTAAGGTCGAGCTGAGCTATTAAGACTGAGGCGACCTATTGAGGCCGAGCTAAGCTGTCGAGGCCGAGCTAAGCTATTGAGGCCGAGCTGAGCCTGTTGAGGCCGATCTGGCCTATTGAGGCCGAGTGACCTGTTGAGGCCGAGCTAACCTGTTGAGGCCGAGGTTGTTTTGGCAGTTATGCCGCCCAACGGGCTCAAGGTTATTTAGGAAGAGCTTCGACTTGGCTGCAGCAATGATTCATGAAGAGCTTTCTTCTTTCATTTCGCTATAGTAGATTGTCTGGAGTATTTATGGTAGAGCAAGAACGACTTAAGATGTCGTTCCCATATACGGCGCCAAACTGTTGATGCAAAAATCTGGTCCATCCTCTTTAGACCTTCGAATACCTGCACAGGAAGAAGACAAAGGAGACCTTGGCTAGAGCGGGGGACCCTTCGATGCCAAAGTCAGGCTAGGAATCTGGGTCTTATAGTATTGAGGGGTTCTGGGAGAGAGTTTTTGCGTACCTTTGTTCCCTGGAGAGCCCTCTTTTTATAGGTGTGAGAAGTCCCAGCATAAGGGGATTCTCTCCTGATCTTTCGGGAGATTTGATTGAGTTACCACTTGTTTATGGATATTTTTAGATCCCGAGATTTCCGAGTTCGGGAATCCTTCTACAAGATTTTCGGAATGGTGTTTAAGATTACACCGTTTTTCCTTTGCTTGGCTCGGTTTTGCCTGTTGACTCGGACAATGAGAACAAACTCGGTTCGCTTTATAACTGAGTTCCCGGACTTGTCATTTTTTCCCCCAACGCGGCCTATCCCGTTTAGATTTAAGCTGTAATTTGTTTATAAGTAAATAATTCTCTATGTGTGGATAGCCTGTAAATTGTTTAGAGGGATTTCATTTGCAGCTAAAAGTTCAAAATCAACAGTTGTTAGGCTTTAAATGAAATCACAGCTTTCAGAAGGATTTCATTTGTAGCTAAAAGCTGTAAATGATTTACAAGCATTTTTCAACATCCAAACACTGCCCATAAATCATTTACCTGTATTTTCTTTACAGGTAGCCCTATTTACGGGCATCCAAGCAACCCCAATGTAATTGTGTATTAGGGATCATATTTATTTATTGGTAAGAATTAAGATTAATCTTGATAACCAACAACAGTCATCTGTTATATGTACTTATGATTAACTAAAATGAGATGAACCCAGTTTTTAACTGGCACCCAAACAGGCCCTTGAAATGAAAGTTGAAATTCAGTTCTGAAATTTTGTTAAGTTGTTACTTTTGGTAGTATTTGGGAATATGGCAAAATCTTGGTTGGCTGTCTTTGTACATTCGGTTTGTTTGGATGCACTATCCAATTGAATTGAGTTATTATTCCAGGAAAGTGGAATGACCATATTGTTATTTCTTTGAATAGCATATATATTAAGGACTGGGCTTCAATTTGCAATTAAGTGAAATGACCATATTGTTATTTCGTTGAATAGCATATATATCAAGGACTGGGCTTCAATTTGCAATTTAGTATGACTCAAAAATTGCAATTTGAGGTTACTGACACATTATGAATACTAGGACACCTATTAATTCCTGCTATTTTTCTTGATTAAATAGATTGTTTGCAATTCAATTCACTTGTGCATCCAAACACAACTTTGATGTTTGGGTATGTCAGGAAAACAGAACCCACCAAAATTCCCAAGCAAGATAAGAAGAGGAAGTTCCTGTTTTTATCATAATGTCCTATCAGCCTTGTGAACGAGAAACACCTAAACATTTAATATGTCTGTAACCATTTGTTTTTAAAATATTATACAATGCTCGGCGAAGGGATTGTACAGCACCATCTGGGCTGTTCGGTTTGTACAAGTGAGGTCCATTGTTCAGTTATCTGAACTGTTGATAGTGTAGGCCAAACTGTGTGTGGTCCATGCACCAAAAGTCTCCTGGATGGAAAATCTTATTGCTGTTTTGATTGGTAAGATTTTCAAAGAAATGGTTGAATGGCCTTTGTAGTTGAAGATCATATCCTCCTAAAATTCAAGGGCATGTTTGGTAGACACCCAAAAAAATGAGTTAATCTCGTTTCGGTTAATCATAGTTATGCATTAGAGATCATGATCTCTAATACATAATTCCATGTAGTTACTTATAATTGTGCATTATAGATCATGAGCTCTAACACATTTATGATTAACTAAAATGAGATGAACCATTTTCAGGCTTCTACCAAACAGGCCCTAAATGTTAACTTGCACAAATTATCAGCACTATCGTCAAAATAAGGAATTATTGGGTGCAGATGCATCAGTATATGGATGGTGTCCTTGGCCCTTGGGAAAGCCCCAAAAAATCTTCCTAGCCATCCGATCTCTTACTGGCCTCTGGAACCGTTGCTGAAACAATTTTAACTGTATATTTATCTTCCAATGTGGACAGATCAGGCACTATTCGTGTACTGATACATAGGATCTGATAATTCCTCCAAAATGATTAGATCAATATAACAATAGAGCCATAGGCAATGAACTGCCAAACAATGTTAAAAGAAAAAAAATAAAAATACAATAGCTTTGCAAGATTCTGAATATCCAAGAGCTTAACGTTGCCAATCTTTTCAATAGAAATCAGCTGCATTTTGCAAAATACCAATGCTTTTTGTTTTTGTTTTTTTAATTGTTTCTTTCCAAATCTTGAAATGTTGCATTCTTGATTTTCTGATTTTGCATGCATGATTGAGACATTCTGAATCCTGTTTTCCTACTAAGTTCTTTAGACCTTTTTTCCACTTGCTAATGTTCCTTATACGAAAGTGTGCAGTCCTTACATTTCTATATGGAGCAGCCATGAGCAAGGGAGGACCCTTGATTCAATCCGAAGAGAAATGGGTTACTTCAAGACCAATGCCATTGGAAACCAATGGTCAGGTGGGGCCCAACCCAATGTAGGCAATGAACTGCCATACAATGTTAAAAGAAAAAGAAAAAAAATTATGATAGCTTTGCAAGATTCTGAATATCCAAGAGCTTAACATTGTCAGTCTTTTCAATAAAAATCAGCTGCATTTTGCAAAATACCAATGCTTTTTGTTTTTTAAATTGTTTCTTTCCAAATCTTGAAATGTTGCATTCTTGATTTTCTGATTTTTCATGCTATGATTGAGATTTTCTGAATCCTGTTTTCCTACTCAGTTCTTTAGACCTTTTTTCCACTTGCTAATGTTCCTTGATACAAAAGTGTGCAGTCCCTACATTTCTATACGGAGCAGCCCATGAGAAAGGGAGGACCCTTGATTCAATCAGAAGAGAATTGGGTTACTTCAAGCCCAATGCCATTGGAAACCAATGGTCAGGTGGGGCCCAACCCAAGTCCTTGCAGCTGAAGCCAGACGTGGGCCCCTCTCAAGCCACTCAATCCACAGGTGTTGTGGTAGTTGGTGCAACACGATGGGTTGACAATTACAATGTGCCTGTTTCATCGACTGACATTTCTGGTGTCCGTAGGATTGCTAGATGGGTGAGTGGTCGGGGAGGAGGGCTTGCGTCAGTGCAAGCCATGGCGCTCACCCACAGTGAGGACACGATCGAGGTGGCGTGTAATCTGTTGGATCCAAGTCAAGTGGGAGCTGATCAAGTTCAGCTCGAAGTTGAGCGGCTCGCGAGGGAAGAGAGAATGAATGTAGGGAAGGGTTATTTTACTGATCTATCACAGGAAGAGATCATTGAAAATTATTTGAAATTGGGCTTTGTTGATTAAGCAAAAAGGCAATTGGAGAAATTCAATTGAGGATTTTATTTTTATTTTTATTTTATTGTGAGAAGAATTTTCACATACTTCTGTCATTGTAGTTATGGTACTCTAATTTAGATTGTAGTTATGGTACTCTAATTTAGATTGTCTGACATTGAACATCTGCACCATACACATGACATGGCACCAACTTGCCCCAATTCAGACCGTTTGCTTTGATGCACCATCCTGTGGCTTGCCATGGCACAAAGCTCTGGGTGACCGTTCTGTGGTACTCATCCTGTTAGTCGCCATGCAAAGGAAATTTTAGCTAAAACGAGCAACAGTCAGCATTCGGTAGACAGCACTGACAAAAGGACCATGCAATCACCGAAATTTTTAGTCTATGAACCATTTACAAGGTGTCCCAATCAACAGTCCAACTAAATGTACCAACAGCATCTCTTTGACAAAAGGCAGACATCTATCTAAAATGTGAACACTTGCATTGTTTACCAGATCTGGGATTGATACGGCTTTTTACACTTGAAATTCAGGTAGCATTTGCAAGCACCTCCAAGTCGACTCTTGGTTGAATTTTGTTTTGTGGAGACTTCATTTCGACTGAGTATGCATTTGGGGCGGTACTGAAACAACTCCTGAATGGACTCAGTTCTCATGGTTCTGCTTTTCTGCCCTCAAAATGATATTTTGTTTGTTGAAAGTAGTTGAAAAAAACAATTATTTCCATGGAAAAGCATCCTGCTTGAGATTTTTTAGACAAGTCTCTTCCATAAATATAGCTTTAGTACAAATTTTAGAAAATCTGGTATGTCTTTGTCATTTTATTAAAATGACATCTATCTGTATGCATGGAATTAGGTATTTCAATCATTTTACTTATTTTCCATTCAGCAATCTGTACGCCAGCCAATGTTCATTAGGTGGCCACAAGCTAAAAATGCTTTGATCCCATGATTTGGAAGGTTTATGTGAGTTACATGAACAGCAAGTGTACAGTATTTAAATGCGTCTGTATGAATCATCACACTCTGCCAGAACATCAAAGGAGTCCTCTTTTTTTTTTTTATCGTTTTGTTGAATGAATTTTCGGAATTTGAAAACGTGGTCATCGTCCAATCAATGGCTTAGATTTTATACGCAAATTGCAGGCTTAGATTTTACCTGTAAATAGCCAGTGGCTGCCTGTTTTCTCTCCAATATTTCTCCCTCCTTTCATATTCATCTCTACCATTTTTCTTCCCCCTTGGCACAATCTCTCCTCGATTTCGTGGAGCCTGCTTCCTACAATCACTTCCCCACCCAGACTGCTCTCTCCATATGTTTTGCACGTGCCATGCCCCATAGTACAAAGATAAAATGAGCAGATTGTTGTTGTTTCTCTATTCAATTGATCTGTCATATCCACACCAATCTAGAAAGAGCATCCATCTTGTCCCAAATTGTTCTTGATTTGTTTATTTTATTTGATTTTCATTTGGGTTGTATGTGGTTTTTTATTTTTATTTTAAATTTTTTTAATACACACGCACACACACCCCACACACTCATGCTGGTGGAATTTCACCACCTATAGGTACTCGAACCCTTGACTGGGAGTTGAAACTCCTGAGTCTACCACTCGGGCAAGAGTAAGGACCCGGTTGTATGTGGTTATTACAACCTAATTGGCATTCCCTTCTTAAGAGATAAGAATTCGTAGTTATAATAATAATTATTAATTTTCTCTCTTAAGAGAGATCTGCTCTCTGTTTTTGTTTTTGGCAATGGTCATAAATGCTCCAACACTAAGTTGTGCCAATGCATCTGCCATACACGGTACATATGCGCGCACCACTTGCCAATCTGGGCTGTCCAAATCGTGAGTCCTAATATGTGGAATGGCCCAAAAATCACACCCATAGGTTAGCGTTAACTGTTTGACTTTGCCTCCTGAATTTGGACCTCCAGACATGTCATTTTAACATGGTGAACATTAGATAGTAGGTCTCATCCGATCAATTCAATTTTCAGGATGTGCTCAACCATCAATGGGGCCCATAGTTTGGATGGGCTGGATCAGCATGCGTTTACACCACATTGAACCCATTGGTTTTAGCTAATTTTTGTTTGGATAGAAAATGGAAGTGCTTTTGCATTTCTTTCTCTATTCATATGTGCTGTTTCGCTCATGGAAATCTCAGAATTAGAGAAATAACTTGTGATTTTTGAATGTGTACTCTTAGTGAAATTTTTTGAAACAGTAAAATGCGGCTCTTTTGTTTCACATTGGAAGAAAAAGCTCTTCCACATCCATACGAGCATTGCTTCATGAATTTTGAGAATTATACTACGGAAAATTCCAAAAGCCACATTGTTTTCCTTGCGGTGGCTGGGCCTAACGCTCTTTGTAAAGTGACTCGAATAATTTAGGGGTGTGTTTGGATTAGAGTGAAGGATTGTAGAGTATCGTATTAGGGGGCTTGATAGGACATGTCCCTCGTTTGGAAACGAGCGGTTAGGAGATGTATTCGACGCGCGTGAATACAGCGCGTAACCAATTGCCGTGATCGATTGCACTGTACGAGCAGATGGCTATTCAGGCACAAGTCTCGTCTCGACAGCATATTGCATTGAAGCGTCTTTAAGTCGGTTCCTACTCTTTTTTCATCTGCTCGTTGAGAGAACGGTAGAAGGAATACTCCGTCGTCTCTGGATATCATCTTCCCATGCCTGTATGTCGACGACGAACGGATGAATCGTTCATCTCTTAGACCGACATCAACATATAGTGGCGAGATGACCTTGCTCTCACCTTTGTTTTGTGGTTTCGGCTGTCCGTGCAACCCATTCCAACGCCGTTCGTCGCTTCCTCCAGGTATGATATGGACTCCTCTGGAAATGAGTTTCTACTCATCCAACGACATGTACGAAGATCGTATTTGCACACTCTATATGGTTGGGGGTTTATCTTCTGACCATATACACCATATAGCCAGTATCTTCTTGCTTATACGGGCGAGGGTGGGGCAATCTTCTCCTATCAAGACTGGAAAGGGCATCAATATACCATTCCTTTCAACATGTTTTTCTGTAATGGATGGGTGTATGACACCCATCTGTTTGCGGAAGGCCATGTACAGGTGGTGTATCAGAAATGATCTTTCGTTTTTGGGGAATCAGCATTATCTCATAAGCATCTGCACATTCCGGGTATGGCACAAAAAGATGTATTACTGTACTGTCCGTAACGTCGTTCATATCTTCTGAAAATCTTATGGTAGGAACTGTTTTCTTGAAAGGAATAAATTATTACGGGTGTGCAGATTCTTTTGAAGCTGTTTACATGCTTCTAGTTTCAATCTGAGTTATAGGTGTTGAAATTCTTTGCTTGAAGACTGCTATTAACGTTGCACATCTTTCCAATACTCTGCTATTAGCTCATGTTTAAATAATCTATTCCAAAATATTTTGTGGGGATTGTCTACTGGAACAGTTGATGTTAACAATTGTCTACATTCAATAATGTTCAACACACAGTGTAACTTCAAGGTCGAAGTGACTTACTCTATTTATGTAGTATGACTGTATTCAGCATCGAAATAATAAATTGTTCCCTACAACATTTATTGTAGCTAGGAAACAAGTTTTCAATCTATTATGTGTAACTTCATGTAAATCTTCTAATGCTACAATTATCAGACAGGATGTATGAATCAGCTCACTGACGATAATATAGAAGTCAGTTAGAACCAGCATGTTTCCATGAGTTGTAATGCACTTCTATGTCAATTAAAATAATTGGGCCTACAAGAAGAAAACAGAAAGATTTTCAATTGCTGAAAGACCTACTGTAGTATCAATTATTTAGAATGTACAAGATTGATGTAGCCTGTATACATGATTCTTTAGAAGTCAAATATACATTTTCTTCTGATTGTAGATCAGATCCATTTGTTGAGTTCCCTTTAAACTGCGATGGCTTCCGAAAGTGTGGAATATTTTGACGATAGATCATCTGGCAGTGAATGTCACGACAGTGAAATAGCCGCTGCCATAACCACCATTGCAGCTGCAGTAACTGTGATGGGAGCGGCTGAATATTATTGTCGTTACTGTATAAAGGGTAAACCCAATGATAGTCATATTGAAAGGGATAGGTTCATAAACCGAATTATACGTAAGAGCGATACTGAGTGTCTTGCGTAGCTGAGAATGAGTAGGGACAAATTTTTCGAACTATGTTCGCTATTGAGGGATCAGAATTTACTTTTCGATAGCAAAAGATGTAGCATGGAGGAGCTAGTTGTAATGTTTCTTCATACTGTCGGACATAACATACGTAATCATGTGATTGGTCATTGTTTTACACGATCTGGTGAGACTGTGAGCAGACACTTTAGTAGGGTGCTGGATGCTATAATCGGTCTTTATCCCGAGTACGTTAGGTTTCTTGGCTTACATACACCTAAGAAAATTTTCAACAATCGGATGTGAAGTTCATATTTTCAGGTAAAGTTAAAGATATGTTAGAGAAATTCCTATATTAACAGTTCATATTTAATGGATGACTTGATCATTGCCACCATTTTGATTGTAGGACTGCATCGGAGCCCTAGATGGTACCCATATACCGGCTTATTTGTCAAAAGAAAAAAACTCAACTTTCAGAAATCGAAAAGGATTTTTATCATAAAATGTTCTAGCCGCATGTACATTTGATATGAAATTTGTATATGTGCTTGTTGGTTGGGATGGATTCGCATCCGATGCTCGTATCCCACAAAATGCACTCACCCGTCGCCCTGATTATTTTCTCATTCCACATCGTAATTGCGTATAAGGGGTCATTGTTTTTCCTGTCATTAATTACGTGTGATAGATATCTAAAACATATGTTTTCAATTGTGTAGAAAAATATTATGTTGTCAACGTTGGGTATGCACATTAGCCTGGATTTATGGCGCCCTATCGAGGTGTGAGATATCACTTGAACGAGTTTCGTACTGGAAGAATGCCTGCCAATAAAAAAGAACTTTCAATTATCGTCACGCACAGTTGAGAAATGTCATAGAGCGTTCATTTGGATTGTTAAAAAACCGCTTCCCTATTCTACGTACTCCTCCCCAGTTCAAGCTTATAACACAAGTGAAAATTGTTATAGCTTACTGTGTCCTTCATAATTTTATTGGTGTTAGTAGTGATGATGGACTGACTGACGTAGTTGAGGACAATGAGGACAATATAGAGGATGTTGCGTCATCCCCTGTATATGTAACCTCTGTAGATGAAGGAGTAGCGTTATCTCGGGTGCCGGATCGCGCACATGAGGAGTGGACAAGGAAGAGAGACGAGATTGCTGAGAGAATGTGAAATGATAGTCTCCCATGCACAAGACAACGGACTTATGTTTCCTGATTTATGTAATGATTCGCTTAGTCAAAAGCGAAAATATTTGCACACATTTTCACTATGTTTAGGATATTATGTTTGATTTTCATGTTAAATTTCATATTATCTGCATATAAGTCATTATTATAGTGTATTACTTCACTGTAACTGTTTTACCTCTATTTACATTTTGTGCTTGTAGGATTTATAAATTTTCTAAGGAGTACTGACAAGGACTCGAGAAAGAAAGCTGTGGAGTCATCACCTTCGAAGAAGGGTGTTGCTTCAAACTAATGTTGTAATTCGCCGACTGAAATAATTGGGACTCCTAAGAAAAAGAATACACCCTCCTGCAAAGGGCCATCCCCGAAATCTATATCCCTACCAGTGCGTAGTGTAGGAGGTCCACATAAAGTTAGTAGAATCCAATGGACAGATAACATGGATAATGCATTAGTAGATGGGTTGGTTAAACAGGTGAACCTAGGACGTAAAACTGACGTTGGGTTTAAACCCGAAGCGTACAAGGCCACGATTAAAGTAATCTACGATACTTGTAGGGTTTTGTTTGAGAACTGTCATATTTCTAATCGCTTACGGACTCTAAAGAGGCTGTACTGGGCAATAAAGGATATGCTCAGCGCCTCGAATTTTTGATGGGATGAACAGAACAATATGGTTCACACTACAGATGATGTATGAGAGGGATATCTTGCGGTATGGTCTTCACATATAAATGCATTTCAAGTTTGTATAGTCTGCTTTTACAAAAAATGATGAAAACATTCTATCTCATTGTATACAGACACACCCCTACGCCAAACGGGTGCGAAGCAAACATACTGACAGATGAGACGACCTCACTTTCATGTTTGGCAACAATTGTGCCCACGGTGAATTCGCGAGTACGACATATTCTTCTCCAATATCAGGGAAACGGAGCGGCCGTGACGAGTGCAACTCTGACGATGACTCGGATGAGGGGGCTTCCCCTACATTTCATTTGTCATCCTCTGATGAGGATGTGCGGAGGCCCCCTCTCCGAGTTCGAAGTGGTGATTATTCCATATCAAATAGGGCAAAACGTGCTATCAAGAGCCCAATGGAAGCCACTTCAGCTTCTCGTCATAGCCAGATAGATGGGAGTGAGATAAGCCATGGGCGGAGGGGCAGGCCGAGTGAACATATCGGTGAGAAGATGGGGGAAGTGGCTGAGGCCGTTAACAACCTGACAATTATTTTGGGTCAGGGAAAAACCATGATGCGCGTACAGCGGTTGCTGAGTATATTGGAAGAGGTGCCCGATCTTCCATATGAAGACCAACTCCGTGCTGCAAGGTTCTTGCAGATTGATGTAGCCAGTGTTGGGTTTTTTATAAAGATGGGTCATGAACGCAGGAAGGAATGGATAGAAAAAGTGATCATTCCTCGTTGCAGCGCGGATTGAGAATGTGGCACGTGGTTCATATCAGTTGACTTATAGCTTTTTGGGATCAAGGGTATTTTGGATGATTTGTTGTAATAACTTTGGTTTTTCCGAGTCTATCATGGCTCGGTTTGGAATGTTAACTTTTATCTGCTTTGGATGATAGAAGTGTTGCTAGAGCAGCTCTGCACATTGTTTTATTTTATCTGTTTGGATGATGCATATGTAGTACTGGTTTAACTGTTCTATTATAGTTGATTTTGCGAAGCTGTTAGCAGGTTGAAACTACTTACTGCTTGAAACAGTTGATACTATTTGCAGGTTGAAACTCTGAACATGATACAGTATTTCTGTACTAATCTCCCCTAGTGCATTATACTGTTTGCGAAGCTGTTAGCAAGTTGAAACAACTTGCATGTTGAAATAACTTCTGCTGTTGAAACTGTTGATGCTATTTGTAGGTTGAAACTCTGGACTCATTGCCACCATTTCTGTACTGATCTCTCCGTCTGATTATAACTGTTTGCGAACATGTTAGCAGGTTGACACTACTTGCATGTTGAAAGTGTTGATGTTATTTGCGGCTTGTATGAAATGGACTTATACAGTATTTCTGTATCAATCTCTCCGTATTTTTGTAAGCTATATTGATATACTTTTCTCATGGGTAACTGACATGAATTAAGACGCTCCTCCCGTTACGATCATCTCGGTTTGTTACTAGTAAAGTCGCTAAATTTTTAGAAACCCGTATATTTTATTTATCGACATTGCCTCATACTGAATTTTGTATTCTTTCGTTCATATTCCAACTGAGGTTTATTAGTCTGGTTCCTACTGCATTTACACATATCTCTCTCATTTAAGGTCCTAACATAATCTGTACAGAGAGGACGCATGCAGCAATCGTTTTACTCCAGATTTGAACAACACTGATACGGTAATTGCTATTGGTCAGTAAATCTTTACTCCAGATTTGAACAACACTATGGAACAACGAAAGTTCTAGTACTTGGAAACAGTTTAACTCCTACAGTTGAGAATGCAAGTCTTTGATTTCCCTTTTAGTTTCGAATTATGGTAATAGTATACAGTCTCGAGCTTCAGAACTTTAACTATTTGTAGATGGATTTCCAGCAATTTTTATTTGAATAAATTGTTACCTTCCTGAATACACTTCTGAAATATACATGTTTTCTTGTAGAGAGAGATTCAATATAGGAGTGATACAGTTATCTGTTTTCCTGTAAATCAGATAATTTAATTATAATCATATTGTGTAGAAAGTGAAAGTAGTACTGGTAAAAAGTCTTTTTTTGAGAAGTTTTTAATCATGAATGTCAATGAGAATATGGACATTATGGTTTGATACAGTTTTTAGTTGCAGTCATTTTGACAGGTTATTTTTCATGTCAGCGACTTGAGATCGGAGAGAGGTCTGAAGCTCGCCACTGTCTGCAAAATTTGTTATTGAGTGGTCAGGAGATTTAATAATGTTGTCATTGTCTTGACCAATTATGTGCATCATTGTTGACCTGAACATTTCATCTTGATATGCATGAAAGGTGGCTGTGGGAATCCATTTGCAACCTGATCACCCCGAAACTGAAATTTAGTGGCATCATCTTCGAAGGTCTGGTAATATGGAGATTACATAGTACAAGTAGAGGCAATAAATAAATGAAAGTTTCAACCATTTTTTTCAGTTTTTTTTTTTTCCCCAGTTTATTGTCTGTTACATTTAGATATCATACAGAGTAACACAAGTGTCTATTCTTGCAGCGGAATGAAACAAAAGCATTATGTGGTGTTTGTGGGGAGGAATCCCGAGATCTATGCAACCTGGGATGCATGCAATGCTCAGGTCAACGGATTTAGTGGGTGCAGACACAAGTCGCTCACGGCTTTTGAAGATGCCATGAAAACCTGGAATGAGTATCAGGTTTGTAAGATTTTTGCTTAATACATGTCTAAATTTTTGTTAGTCGAGGCAGTGAAAAATGCATCATATCCTTTTCTTTTGAACGGCTTAATTGATTATTGTTATCTACATCATTTAGGCATGTTTCCCCGATCTGACGGTGCGACATACAACTGCAAGTGAGGCTGCTCGTGCGTCTCATCGGCACTCAGTAATGGATAGTGTCAACTCTGTACCGGCTCTCACAGCTCAGGCAGAAATCGACACCAGGAATTTTCAGGAAGATGGGAGGCCTGAGAGGGTGCATATTGCTGAAGGAAGAGAGGAATCTTACATGACTCAGCTCCTTCGTATGCTGCTTGGATTGTTGATTTTTTATGCCGGTATCAGGTTGTTTCGTTGGTTAGGGTAATATGTAGGGCTAATAGTGTGCAGAAGCTTCGTTTTGTTTTCTTTCTTTCTTCTTTTTTGTTGGTACTGTTTATTTTGTTTGTTTGTAGAACATGATGGTGGGGGCCTCTTGAATTATCGTGGACTGTTTTTTCGTAAACATTCAAGAGAGTTTGGTACAACATGTTCACATTTACAGTTGTCTATGAAATAATTTTGTTATTTTTTTCTTTTTCTTTTACAATATTCCGTGTAATATTTTCCTTCATATTTGATCTTCACCAATGGAAAAGGTTCGTATGATAAGGATAATGTATTATCCGTGAAATTGGGCCAGTGGATGTGACATCCAGGCCGTTCAAGTCGTCAAAGAACGTTTAATATACTGGATGAACGGTTAGGATACTTCGAAAAGGCTTATAACCCATGTGGGGCCCATCATCTTCTTACTCCTTAAAAAATATATCCCATGAAGTTTGTACGGTTGAGGGTTCTGAAGTGGTGATGTGTACGACACCTTACATTGGAAGGACTATGAGACGTTAAACATTTTTAACGACATCCATACCGTTAAATAGGTGAATGGAAATGGCCCCGTATGGTAGAATGGTCATTATTCAAGTCCCAGAACGTGATGGAGGGCAGTGATTAATCATAGCAACATGACTGGGCCACGTCAGAAAAATTTACACAGTCGCATGTGCAAATATGCTTCATCATCTACAGACTACCATATCAGTATGTATATACAACGTGTGCCTCATATACGTCATTTCCAAACTTTGATCTGTACTACAAATTGTATACATGGAAGGACAATACGTCCTATCCAAACATTGCATTTGGCACGTTTTTGGTGGATGTATTCTGAAAATTGCCCAACATATACTAAACAGTATCGGAATACAATACAATACAACCAAAACATGCATCCAAACACGCCCTAGAAGTAAAAATATGAATAAATAATTACTGCTCTCCACCAATCACATGTGATTCCCTCTTGGTTCAATAATATGAGCATCCATTTGTTTGTCCAAATAATGCATGGTCCACAAAAAGAAATAATATCACTGCTTTTTACTGTTGAATGTCCATGTATGCATGCATTTATGTACTTGCCCAAAACGACTAGTAACACATCTAACTAACGGCACCATCAGCGCTTCTGCTATCTCATGGTTTGGAATGTATTGTCTCTAGATTAATGAAATCCTCGTAAGATATTTTTGGGTAGAACTTGCCTCATTTACAAAGAAAACAAAATAAAACAAACTGAAGACAATTTTGTAAAACAATAGATTAGCTCTTGCATACAAAAACCTTGATTATAACTTGCATTGTATTCTAATGATGCAAATTCTTTAATAATCATATTTGTGCACCATCAGACCTTTGTGGAAGCAGAGAAGTGAGCCCTTGAGGCCAATTGCTAGTTCAAATCATAGGCCAATGGTTTCAAATCAAGTTGTCGATAGCAAACATGGCCAGTATGCATTTTGTCACATTACAATAGGATATGTCGGGACTATACCTTGAATCGGAGTCCTTTGCAATGACAATCCAATTATACAACAAGCCTCAATGGGCCTCATCAACGGGGTATACCCCAAAGAATCAGTGATCTAATCAAAGCATCTTATTAGTATGGTTTGAGAAGTAGCCGTGGAAGTATGTTGAATAAAGAATAGACAGTAAGCATTTTTATTATGATTGTTATGAACTGCATGAAATTGGCTTCTACTAATCAAGAAAAATGATAACAGATGTGGCAAGAAGAAAAGGGACTGAATGTAATGCTGTGGATTATGAACATTTTTAGCGTTATTACATCACATTCATTCCAGTATCTTCAATTACAAGGGGTAAAAAGAAGAAGGAAAAAAAAAACTGTAAAATACAATTCAAATGGGGGAAAAAAACTAAATGAAAACTGACAATTTACATCACTTAAGACAATAATCTACAACATTATATTTATCAAATCTCACCTCTGAGCTGAACAGCTCTTGCTACGAAATTCTTCAGACATTACCTTTTGAAATAGTTCTCGAAGCCTCTCAGTGCCTGGACCAGGTCGGAATACAGTATCGTCCCCTCTTGAGGAACAAGGGTCAGAACCATCATCCGAGCTCCCAACACACCATGCACCGGGAGCAAACCTACCTTCAGATCGACCCAAGAGTTCTCGGTCAATCTTGTCTAATACTGGGTCATCCTTCTCGAATTTCCGAGCAAAGGGAGCTCCGCTTTTGACCATTTCATCAAAGTTCTTGATGGACAATATAAGGGGGTGTTGCTTGGGAGGACTGTCCCAAGCGATGTAGTGTAGGTCATGGCTAACAGTGGAGTTGCGAAACCCATCAGAGTTGCAGATGACGGTGTGGAAGTAGCCTTCGGGTGAGGACACGAAGTTGGTGTAGTACATAAGAAGAGTCCGGGGGAGGTTATCCCACCCCCATATACAGTACTCAAGGAATGACCGAGTCAGCATAACCCATGCTGATCCTGTAAATGGGGAAAAAAAGTGAGATCCAAAATCATCAATTGAAGCATGTCAGTGATTAGACTGGTTCCATGTTTGGAAGAACAATCAGAATCAGAAAACAGAAGGAGAGAACTAATATGGGACACAAAGTGTCCAAAAACACATTGAACTGTTTACCATTATACACATGAACACCAACCAACAGAAAAAAGTAAGCGAGGAACAATCATACAAGTATTATGAAGGGGTCAAACCAATCAACTAGTGTGGAAAATGGGCTGGGACTTGATCAAGAAAAGTCAATTGTTTTAGTAATCAAGAGAAATCAATTTTGTTAGTAGAGTCAGTTCCATCAATTCAAAATTCAGGACCAAAACAACTCTGGCCAGCCTGTTTGCAACCCTACAATCAATACATCTGAAGCGAGAATATGGAACTAATGTGGGCTTGAAATTTTTTTTTTCTGAGTCACATTGATTTGACCAAGATGAGTTTAGGGTATTAGCTTAGATTTTATGACCCTGGAAAACTCAACCAAGAATCAAGCTTTTAAACCTTGAACTGTTGTGAACCACTATGATGAATAATTGGCACTTCCAAACACTCGTATGAGATGGACCACCATAAAAAGACATGAAAATTATTCAGCATCCCTATGTAATGCTGCCAAAAAAGTGGCATACATCCAGAGATTGAAAAAAAAAAAAAATTTTGAAAAAAAAAAAAATGAAAAATGAAAAAAGAAAAAAGAACAGAAATAAAATGAGGTACCACAAAAGGCAACTTTCTGAGCATTTCATTAGGCTTACTTCTGATCTGTTTACATTGGGGTTTCAAATTTCAAGACATTTTGCATCACAAAAATGTTTGGAGAACTTCTCTGAGAAACCTAAACCAATATGACTAACCATAATAGATTGATGTACAACTAGAAGTTACTAATATATCATGAAAAAAGTGACATTACTTAGTAAATAGAGCATACCTGTGAATAACTTGAAAGACGTTGGCAGTGATCGACGTGCAGTAGTCCAGAAAACATCACACTTTTTAGACAAGTAAAGACCAGGATCGACAATGATTGGTTTTGCTCTCTGGTTCCTGTGTCATATGTGGCGTGACCTTTAGAAGTAGTAAACCAAAACAGAAAACTTGTGCATGTTGCATATTCATGACACAATGAACTTACACTTTCCACCCAACGACACGTGTATGTTCAATGAAATTGAGATCCCTTGGCAAATGCAAAAGACTGTGGAGAAGATCTGCAGATAAACTCAAATTTAGATTCTTCCACAGGCAGAAAAATCCCAAATAAAAATACTGTGTGTAAAAAAATAATAATCATTCTTTGATGTATTATAAATGATATACAAGTAGATAGGAATATGACAACAGTCAAATAACAAATGGTGCAATGGATATGCTTGGAAATGGGACAGGTCTTTGTATACCAGGCAGAGGGAGTCATAGGGTTCACCTGAATTTGTATGGTCATATGGGGGACCACATAAGATGATGCATTTGCATGGCTTGTGAGGAGAATAGTCCTTAGAGTGACAACTTGAAAAAGAGGCACATGATTATTCCGAATGTATGTATTATGTATATGAGGAATGCATGTTGGTTGATCATCTCTTTATGCATTAACCTTTCGCCAAAACAGGCTGGGACTGGGAGTGTTTTTTTTCGATCTCTTTCAATGTTTCTGGGTGATGCCAGATTCAATCAGCCCCTTTGTTCTAGCATGACATAGGCTGCTGTTGGCCAAACAGGAAAGAATTTGTGGAAGTTATCCCTTCTAGCGGGCTTGTGGTCCATTTGGGCAAAGAGAAATGATAGATGTTTTCATAACCAACATAGGTTACTAGATGAGGTGTTTAGAAAGGCAAATTTGGTATAGATTGTGATGTAGGATAATTAACCACTAGCTCTAAAAGCTCGAACTGATAGAGCATGGCGAATTAATCCCTTTATCTCATGGTCCAGGACCCAAATCTATGAGTTAGGTCCTCGGCCGAACCCTCCTCGTGGGCACCAAATCCATGGGTTCCGCCTCACATGAGCCACCTGACTCGCACGGGCCCCAAATCCATGGGTTATGCGGGCCGCCCACCCCGAGTGTGCCCCTGCATCCCACGGGTCACCCCGCTCAAGCCTGGTGTGAAAATGCCCTCACATTAGATTGGGCATCCTATATCAAGGTTCTAGCAACTTGGGCATTGGATTCTTTGCTACTTTGGTCTTTGGCTGTGTAATTCTAGTGTAGAGGTCTATGCTTTCTTTATTAAAATTATTTTTTTTTGAAGATTGGAGAGATAAAATGCTTTCTTTATTAATAAAATCGTTACCTTTCAAAAGGAAAGGAAAAAAAAATGATGCAGAAACAAAAACAGAAGTAGCTGAAACAGTTGAAAGTAACTGGAGTATTCGGAAGTTCAAACCGCGGAAAAACAGTTTTTAATCTATGCATGTTACAAATCAATGCCTAACTGCCTCCATTGTCCAAAGTAAGTTTGCCTAACTGACTCCATTGTCCAAAGTAAATTTGCCTAACAAAGCTGCAAATGATGGATACAAATTGCTAGAGTTGGACCTTTCCCATGATAATGCACAAAAGGCAGTAGTGAGTGCAGAACAAAAGGAAAATTAAGTATAAGGTCATGGCTCTAAATGAAAAAAGATACAGGAAAATTCAACTTCTCACTTTGTCATCTCTCCTAAGCAAGGGAACCAAAAGAAAGCTTATCCTAGAAAGCATCATGCCAGAATCACGGAAAAAGGTAAAGAACCTCTCTCCAGCACTAAGAGATGAGTAGTGTAAGGATAAATCATCACAGGGCTACATTAATTGTAATCTTACTGCAAGATTTCGAATTGCCTTGCTTGGTAAACAATGGTGGAGGATCCCTAGTTTCAACTCTGAGCTTAGTTAGGTGTTGGTCCTCATTCAACTCTGAGCTTAGTTAGGTGTTGGTCCTCAAAGCTCACAACTAGAACTTATGCACTTTCCCGTGGAAAGAGGTTCAAAGATCTGTTTTAGCTACTAAAAACATAGAGGTTTGTAATCAAAATGGATGTTGGTTCCTTTTCAAGCTTAGATAATGCAGGTGGAAGACACCCGTCTCTCATTCCATGTACTAATTTACAAGGGGCTCGGTGACCAAAGCTACGTCAGGAGAGTTGGATGCGGTAAAACCAGTGTTCGAATTATCTCCAATATTATCTTTATCTCTAGCTCAGCGATACTGATAACACAGCGATACCAATAATGCTGGTAGTATCAGAAATTCTAGGTATTAGCAATCTATCGCTAAGTATCACCAATGTATCAATATTGCTAACGTAATCGCCAATATTTTCAACTATGTAAATTCTAGGTGTCGCTTGTATTGCCAATGCATCAATATCGCCAATATTTTCGACTATGTAAATTCGAGGTAATGCTTGTATCATAAGTGTATCGACGATATTTCAATAGTAAATTTTTATTTCATTTTTTTGAATCACGGGCACGTGGTTGTATGTAATGTTCAATTTGTCATTGATAATATCTCGATATTATTAATATCGCAACATGCACGATATTGAGACCACAATCTTTCATTTCCTTTCTAATTATTAATGATTTCTTGGTGAAATATCATGTATTGTTGATATTTTGCAATATCGATGGATGTTTGGATGGAAGGTTGGATAGTTAAATAGGCCGGACAGATTTCTTACAACAACACATGCTTTTAAGGCTCCATTAAATGGAAACTTGTTATGTATGCATTCTTTTTGCAATTTTTTTTCCTTCTAAATATGCACATTTTAACATCTCCTAAACTTTCGCCAAAAATTCTACCATTTTCCCCATGTTTCTCCGCATTCCAGTTATCAGCGATATTATTGGCGATATTGATATCGTTTCTGTATCCCTGGCTAGCGAAACTTGTAGCGATACCGATACTTTGAACACTGGGTAAAACATGCTCTGAAATGTCTCGTCTTTGCAACAACACATGCAGTATCTTGGTTCTACACAAAGGGAAATGTGGTGATGCAGTCTAAAGCAGAGAGCATAGCAGAATCTCAACCTTGAACCCAGGCCTCTTTTGGCATGTTTTGGTCATTCTGAAGATAGTCTGCCAAATTGAAGCTCCTAAAGGAAAATCTTAAACAATGGAAAAAAGACCACAGTGGAAGAGTGAAGAAGAAAGTATTCTTCAGAACATCCATATGATTGACACGAAAAATAAAGTGGAGATTTTGATTGAGGAAAAGAAAAGGCAGTCCAATTTCATTTTTGAGTATAAAACAAACTAAAGTAAGAGGGAATTCTTCATCGCTATTTGCCTGGCAAGTAGTTATGGAGGTTTAGGTTGGAAGGAAGGTTGTGGAGAGAGGTTATTGTATGCAAATATGGAATTCAGGATGGGGGTTGAGTCAGGGTTGTGGAGGGGGGTCATGGGTCTAGCGATAAGTTTAAAGAGGGGATCCATTTCTCATGTGATGATAGGAAAAGGATTCACTTTTGGAAGGATCTGTGGCTTCGGGAGAGCTCATTCCTCTCCACTCTTCTAAGATGAGCCAAGGTTGCATGAAACATGGAGGTGACCATTGACCATTGTTTCTCGCTCATGGGTGATCACTCATGGGTGAAGAGGTTGTTCAGTCTGCCCCTTGCCAAAGGAATTTATCAGAAGTAGAGGTGAAGGACTACGCTTGGCTATTGGAGCATCTTCGTTGCCTTAACCGCCTAGTGGTGAGAAAGATTCTATGGTGTGGGCCTAGGAGAAATTGGGCAATCCTCGGTCCGTTCTTTCTATTAACTGTTGAACTTCTTTACGAAGGAAGAAAATAGTGGGCAGCCATCTGTCATTCGGTCAGTTGGTGCTCCTCCCAAAGTGGCGGTGTTCATTTGATTAGCGGGTAGCAACAGAATCCTCACAATTGATAACCTACAGAAATGATTGCTTGCAATTCCCAATTGCTATGGGATTTGTTTAAGGGGGGCGGAGACAGTGGATTACTTGTTCATCTATTGCCCATTTGTTCTAAGGGTGTGAGGGAAATTCTTTGCAGTCTTTGTTGTGCCTTGGGTGATGCCGAGGTCCATTGTTGGCCTCTTTCTAGCATCGCATGGGGGTGGATATGGGAAAAAAGAAAATGTAGTGTGGAGGCTAGTTTTGATGGCTGTTATTTGGGATGCTTAGAGGGAGAAAAATGGTTGGTGTCTTCAAAATATCAGCGGGTCAGAGGTGGATTTTTTTTTAATTTTTTTTAAAAATATTTTTTGAAAGATAAGGATTTTATTGATAAACAAAATACAGGGAAAACAACTAGAGAAGAAACTAAGACAAAAACAAACTGACTACAAAAAGACCAGCCAGCACAAAAACTGTCCCATGACAGAGCACCCCTCGAAAACCCGACAAGCTCCTAAGAAGCCTAGTCCCTGAAAAGGACAAGAACACACGAGAACACCCCTGCTATAGAAACACTAGAATTTCTAAAACATCGATTATTCCTTTCCACCCAAATCGCCCACAAGACATCCAGGAACAAGATTCTCCACTTTCTTTTCCCCATCGCCCCTCTCGAATCAACATGCCACCCACAAAGGAGATAGTCCATTGATTTAGGCATGACCCACACTACCCTGGACATTCTAAGAATGCTCCACCAGATATTAGAAGAGAAAGGACAGTGGATGAAGAGGTGGTCTACTATTTCTTCGAAGCAGTAGCATAGAAGGCGGATGAATCATGAATGTAATAAGATGGGTTTCTTGCTCCAAGGCATTCTACCAAATTGATTGGTCTTTCCTATCTGGGATTGTAGCTTTGTTGTTTTGAGTCTTTCATGCTTGTTTTAGTAAAAGTATTGTTACCTTTAAAAAAGAGAGTAAAAAAGAGGAATTCAAATAAAGGCAATGGTATAGCATGGTATAGCGTGGTTTGGCTCAAAGAAGGGAAAGATAAAAGTTATCACTTATGGTATCGGCTGCCGTATACGGGCCATATTGGCTGATAAGATCCCCATATTAGCCACTATGGCTTAGTTCTTTGGGGGAAAAAAAATCTCAATTTTTATTGCTAAAATTCTAAAAAAAATTGAGGATCCTAAATATGTATATTTTGGTTTTGTGCATAGATTTGATGGTGTAAATGACTGTTCTATGCTAAGAATGTTGTCTGTTTGGAAGTTTTAACTTGAACTGCTGAATGTCGAACACAAATTAAGCATGATTTGTTGATTGGGGTCTGTTAGATATAAATCCAACAAAAAGGAGATGGAAAAAATGAAAGGACACGATGGTTTAACTTTGCTTCCGATATTTCCCAAGATGGAGAGAGAAGCCCGAGCGCAGCGCCTAACACTCAAATGTGCAAGCGAGCTGCAGCGAGCGCTAACTTGGGGGAGCCTCCAGTTATAAAATAACCTCCGGCCGGCCGGAAAACTGTAACTCAGTCCGCCTAAGGCGCTTCCCAATTAAACGCGCGCGCGCGCGCACACGTGTACGTGCGTGCGTATATAGTACGCGCGCCAGTCAACAAAATAAATTTGAAAATTTTAATTTGTTCGTCCAATTAAACTTCACTTCAACTCACTCAATCCTACTCAAAATTTGTGTTTTAATCCTCAAAATAAGCTTAGTTCTGGTTTAAAATTAGTTTCAGACGTTCCTTCATGGTTGAAATGAATAAAGAAGTAGAAAAAAATAATATAAAATAAAAATAAAAATATTCAAAATGAGCAATTTATGGCTGTATCAGTCTGCAATAGCCGTATCTGCCCTCATAAGGTGTCAATACGGGGTGCATAAGCTCATATTGGCCAATATGGGTCAATATGGCCCTTGTTTTTTCATAGTGCATAATTTGCCCCATATCTCGTAATGGGGTGACCATTTCCTTTATGTATCGGCCAATATGTGACCGTTTTTTAATACCATGACAAGAATAAGAAATTCTTTCATGGTATTGCTAGTGCTAGGCTTAGAAACAACAACATTCACAACTTAATGGTAGAAGAGGAAAGGCTAGAGGATAAAGAACAACTTCAGCGGGATCCTTACTCTTGCTCCGATGGTAGACTCTATGGAGTTTCAACACCCGGTCAAGGGTTCGAGTATCCATAGGTAGTGAAATCCCACTATGGCGTGAGTGTGTGGGGGTGTGTGTGCGTGTGTTAAAAAAAAAAAAAAAAAACTTCAGCGATGCAGTCGTAAAGTTCTATGCAGATCTACTTAGGGAAGAGGGTGGAAGCAACCAAAGTTAGATAATTTACTTTTATTTTTTAATTTTTTATCAAAGTTTAAATGCAAATGTAGATAGCCTAGAAAAGCTGATTGATGAAGCGGAAGTTAAAGAGGCAATAAACTCTTTGGGTAGGGATAAGGCCCCAAGGTTGGATGCATATCCTATTGCTTTCTTTCGGACATTTTGGGGGGAAGTGAAGAACGACTTGATTGCATTTATATCGGAGTATGTCAATAAATGATGACTATCAGAGCTGACGAGAGAATAATTTATTGCTCTCTTCTAACTATCAGAACAACTTTGGCGATGCAGTCGTGAAGTTCTATGCAGATCTTCTTAGGGAAGAGGGTGGAAGCATCCAAAGTAAGATAATTTACTCTCTCTTCTTCTTCTTTTTTATTTTATTTTATTTTATTTATTTATTTATTTATTTTTAAAATCAACGTTTAAATGCAGAGTTTAAATGCAGATGTAGATAGCCTAGAAAAGCTGATTGATGAAGCGGAAGTTAAAGAGGCAATAAACTCTTTGGGTAGGGCTAAGGCCTCAAGGTTGGATGCATATCCTATTGCTTTCTTTCGGACATTTTGGGGGGAAGTGAAGAACGACTTGATCGCATTTATATCGGAGTATGTTAATAAATGGTGGCTATCAGAGCTGACGGGAGACTAATTCATTGCTCTCATCTGACAAAAAGAAGGGACCAAATGCATGATGAATTTTAGGCCAACTAGTTTTGGCGTTTAGGTTTTGGAAACTGTTAAGGATTATTTTCTCTGAGGCACAAGGAGCTTTCGTGTTCAGCAGGCAAATTCCTTATGGTGCATTAATGGCACATGAATGCATCAACTTGCGGTTGATTGTCTCTCATTGAAGGAAGTGGGAGTCTTGGCAAAAGTCTTTGGTTGCAAAGTTGGTTGTCTCTCATCCAGATATCTAGGTCTCCCATTAGGTATTGGTAAACCGACGAAGCACTTATGGCACAAGCTGATAGAAAGAATTGAAAGGAAACTATTGAGATGGAAGAGTCAACAACTTTCATCAGGGGGAAGAACAACCAGAATTAACAGGTTCCAACCCATGGCTCAGTGGCAGACAGAGTGTATTTCAACATTGAGGTCATGGGTTCGAGCCCACGTTGCCTTTCAAAAAAAAAAAAAAAAACGAGTTAAGGCAACAATGTCAAATATGCTGTTGTATCTCATGTCACTATTCCCTTGCCCAGCTTCACTGTTTAACAGTTGGGTGTGAGTTTCTATGGCGTGGGATGGGGGAAAAAATAGATTTCACCTCGTGCCTTGAAATGACGTGTACAAGTAGTTAAGAGAAGGAGAAGATAAAGGGGCTGAGATCAATGAATTTAGCTCTTTTAATAAATGGTTGTGGATGTTCGATTAGGAAGAAAATGGCCTGTGGAAAGAGGTGGTTGCTGCAACTATTGAGCCAAGTACGGTGTGTGGTATGAAATGGAGTAAACATTTTATGGAGCTTCATCATTTTGAAGGTGATAATGAGGGTTGTAGCACGTTTAAGGATGTAAGAGGATTCTCATTGGGTGTTGGGTGTATTCACTTCTGGGAGGATGATTGGTGTGGTGATAGCTTGTAGCATGAATTTTTTCTAGTTTGGCTAGATTAGCTCTTGAGCTAGGCATCCTTGTCTCTTGAGGCATCATGGTCTCCTTCCTGTTGTAGGAATCTTTTGGAGGAGATGGAAGATATGATCTGTTTGCATCAGCCACTTTCTATCCATAGCCAAGAGCAATTATTGGGTGAGGAAGTGGTATAGGTCTACAAGGTCTTCTGTCAAGTCCTACTACAAGGCTATCCACAATTCTGGGCGAGAACATCGATGGTTCCAATCAAGTTTATTTTGTCCTATTGGGGCCGCCTAACATCATAGCCTTCGCTTGGATGGCAAGTAGGAACATGATCCTTGTGGTAGACAACTTACAGAAAAGGCACATGATCACCCACATCGACCACCTATTGACACATCACGCATTTGCCTAGGATGTCTTGGATCACTTCTTCAAATTATTCCAATATCATTGGGTGGGGCAGAATCAATTGGGAACTTGTTTCTTACATGGCACGGGGGTGGTAACATGGTTTTGAATATCAGTATCGGGGGGCATATCGGCTTGGCCAAAAAAGGATACGATATGGGCGTAGCATATTGATATCGGTCTGTATCCGACAATATCGGCCCGTATCGGTAAAAAAAATTAAGTCAAAGAATTAAGGAAAATAAGATGTTCAAGATTTTATTTTTTTTTTGGACATTTATATGATGGTGCATCGGACCATTCTTTGATGAGAGTGTTGTATGTCGGTTTGTCTTGTTGAAGGTTAACTAAATGGGTCCTAATTGAACACAAGGTAGGCACGATTTGGTGAACTGAGGCCCATTACATTGAACTACAACAAAAAGAAGATGAAAATATCAAAAAGAATGTGAGGGTTTACCGTTCTTTCCGATTTTTCCCATAATGGTCCACTTCACTTTGATTTGTCAAATCCCATTCAAATCATTTATTTTGATTCCAAAATAGGTCTAGATATAGATCTAGCCTAAAATGAGTTTTTAAGCTTCTTCTATGGTTTAAATGAAAAGTAAGAGGAAGAGGAGGAGAAATGAGCAAAAATAAAAATAAAAAAAGAGGCTTTTATGGGCGTATCAGCTTGTCTTGGCGTTGTATCGGTGCCGATGCGCCCTGTATCAGCCGATACATGCCATTACATGTTAGTTTTTTCATATTGGGCTGATACAACCTTGTATCATATATCGTCTCGTGCCGATACGGATACGATACAGCCGTATCAGCCAATATGATATCGATATTCATATCTATGGGTGGTAATAGTCATAAAGAAAGCCATGGAAGCTCTTTCCGTTTGTCGGTCTTTGTCCTATTTGTGAGAAAATGAATGATAAATGTTTTAGAAAGCAGTGGAAGGCACGGGTTGAGCTGTTTATAATGGTGAAGTTCGATGTGGTATTGGGACAAATCTATCAATTTGCCTGCCAACTGTGCTTTAGCCTCTTCAGCTGTTTGGTCTTGACCCTTGAGTTTTGTATTCTTAGTGTACACATCTCATATATGCCTTTTTATCAATAAAATTGTTACCTTTAAAAAAACATGGTAGAAAACAATTCAGCCACCTCTGGATTGTGGCAATAACGACAACAAAGACTCAAAGATATCATGTGATTTACATCTATCATTTAATTTCTATCTAAACATATCAGTGCCATAACCCCATAACTATAATCCTGCATCATCCACTACAATTTTTGCATTGATACAGTGTGACTGATTTGATGAGTGGTAGACTCGCAAGAGTTTCAACACGAGGTCATGGGTTCAAATACCCATTGTGCACTGTGGTGTGAGTGCGTGGGCATGTGTGGGGTGTGAGTGCGTGTAAAAAAAAGAAAAGAAAAGAAAAAGAAAAAGCGCATCCTACCCTGACAGTTCCACATACGAATCTCCTTTTTCGTTTCACTATCATGTTTTCATCCAGAGATGGTGTCCTAATGCATCTACCTAACAAGAAATTCTGATAGCAGCACATGCGATGAGGAAAAGTTTTGAGAACTGTTAAATGAAATCATATTGAACCATTTCCTAAAGAAAATTAGATCACTGCAACAACCAGAAAGACAACCAAGCAGTGTGTGTGTGTGTGTGTGTGTGTGTGTGTGTGTGTGTGTGTTTGTGTGTCTGTGTGTGTGTGTGTGTAAGAAGAAGAAAGGTGGAAGGTGTTACTGACCATCTTGCGTAACAAGAGGATAATCAGAAGCACTAAGGTTTATAAACCAGTCCCAGTTCGCACTCTCCTTTAGCAAAATTGCCACAGCTTGAAGCGTACAAGCAATCATTGTAGGGCCCTTATAAGTCACCAGGTTGGCTTGCGCCATTACGTGCACATTCTCCACCTCACAAAATGTGGGATCGTTCTTCACAAACATGGTCAGCTCTATCCTTTCCCTTGGAGGAGCCTCAAGATCCATATGCAGAATATACTGATTTCTAGGATGATAAACAGCCTGCAATGTCCTCCTCATTCTTTGGCTATCACCCTTCGTCCCCGAAATAAGATAAGCCAGTCGAGGTGGGCCTTCCAGTTGGGAAACCCCAGGTGGGTTGAGAGGCATCTTGAGATCCGATTCAACAAAGTACCCGCTAGAGTCTTCCCTTCGAGAAAAGGAGATAAAATCAAAGGACAATGAATCTCCGCCATAAGGAGAAGAAAAAATCCCGAGAATGGTTGCCAAAAACAGAGTAACAGATACGAGCAAACTTGCTAAAAAGGGAAGAAGCCACCCTCTGTCACTGAATGAGGCCCGACCCGAGTGAGAATTCCCATTTTTCCTCATACTCACAGCTCTGAATCTCTAAATGGGCTGTCACAGTCTTCCGAAGAAACAAAAGAAATCCAGAAAGAGGCCGATAGCAGAATGAAAAGAAGCAAGGAGCTTCGGTAACAATACCAAAGCTGCAGTCTCTTCCGAATGACGAATAATAGCATTTAACCCACCCAAAGACTGCGTCTTTCAGATAATCATCGATCTTCCGATAAAAATCAACAGATTTGAAGTAAATGCAAACTTCACATCACATTACAAGCTGTTTCCATCGAAATTCAATAACAATAACAGTAAAATTCAGCAAGATCATCAAAACGATAAAAATCATTCATTTCAGTTCGATCACTAGATTTCGAGTTCGAATCCAAAGCTTACAATGAGAAAAAGAAAATAGAAGAAAAAAAAAAAGCCCGCCAATCTATAAACATGAAGTCTTTAAATCTTTCTCACGATTGTGAATTCTCCTTCTTCCATGAAAAAGAAATGAAGAAATTCGGGGTTTCTTTTTTCTTCTTTTTTTTTTTGCAGAAAAACTTCGGCAAAAAGCAGTGAAAGGGAGAAATTTCGAAGAAATGAACAAAGATTGGATCTTGCTTTTGTTTCAAGCTGCCGATCTACCGATTAGGTCGATTACTTCCAATGAAAATATTCAGATCTTTCAGATTCAAAGCGGAATGACGAAATCTTATTATGAAATTCTTAAAAATAGACGAAAATAAAGACGATCGAAATGGGAGAGAAATTCAAATAAAATGAGCTCCAGATCTTGTTTAAAAGAAAACAAAAGAAAAGAAAAGGAAAAAAGCCGAAGAAGAAATGATTACCGGAGAAATATCGAATCCCACAGAAATTGCTTGCAATGGAATAATAATCCTTCAATATTTCAAGCTCTGAAGACTGAAATCGTCGGTTTCCTTCTGCTTCTTCTCAGAGATTTCGATGACTCTAGATGGAATTTAGGGCAATAAACCGATGCTTGAAGCGGAAGAAAATGGAAGAAGTGAGGAACAGTCCATCAGTACAAATGGTTGCAAGTACATTCGTGAGCGTGCGATACACGTGCAGATATGTCAAAGAACACGTGCTGAATGTACATCAACTGTACAGCTGAATGTACATTAAAAAACAGTGGGCGTGATCCGAAAAAAGAAGCTGGCTCAAATCTTAGGTGGACCATACCACACGGAACAGCCCTGATTGAATCCACACCATTGAAAACTCCATGGATTCCGTTAGAATGTTTATTTGCCATCCAACCTGTTGACAAGGTCACGAACACCCAGAGAAGAGGAGACCACACAAGTATCGTCTTGATCCAGATCTCTTGCAGCCCATAGGAAGTTTATAACGGTCAATCACCAGTCTGTATTATGGAATGTAATTGCTTCATTTCTTGAATCATATTTTAAAATAAGCTTTCAATATGGATGAACGGTGTGGATATAGTCACATGCATCAGTGGGCCTGCAGTCAGGGTTCTACCTACCTCGGTGGTTCTTGGTTCACGCACTCGCTTGTATTTTTTGCACGCGTATAACACACTTGAACTACTTGTTCAACGCGTGCAAACCATCCATCGGTGGTGAAAATCTAACTAGCCCGAGCAGGTTGAAAGCGGCCACAGCCAAGACAGTGCAGTCTTACTGTGGAGTTATTGCAGGGCTCACCATCTTTTGTGTTCGTGCTGTACATCTACTTTTCTATATCATCTGAAGATATTATGCCAAAAATCAAGTAGATCCAATTACCAGGAAAAACCATCAATACTTTTAAGGGCGTATCTTAATGTTTTTATAGTGTTTATTTTCATTCAATCTGTTAATAAGGTTGCATAGGTTTGGATGAAGGAATAAATAAATAAATATCAAATTAATCCAAAATTTTTGTAGCCCATTAATGGTCAATCATCACAGTTTCTTATTGTATGTTCCACCTCATTATTGAATCTGCTTAAGTTTTAGAATAATGTCCTAAAATAATCTGAAAAATTGTATAAAAAACATGGATACATGAGACATACATTAATGTGGGCCCCTATGTGAGGGCCACACCATCTTAGGTAAGGCTGGGGTTTTACTCAATCCGCTCTTGACCAAGTTAGGAGTGGATGAGGTGTGTTGGGTCCTCACCCAACGGTCTAGGGATCAGTGGTGACCACTCCTATTATGAGCAAAGTACTTGACAGTAGTGGAAAAGCTCTTTGGGCCCCACCATAATGTATGTATTTTATCTGCGCTGGTCATTCACGTTGTAAGTTCATTCTAAAGTATGAGGTGAAAAATGAGGCAAATCCAACACTCAAGAAACAATGGGGATGGTGATGCCCATTGTTGAAGCCTTCAAAAAGACCACACCACAAATAGCAGATGTTTATTTGCCATTCAACCTGTTGCTAGAGTCACATAAAATTGAATGAAGGGAAAACATAAAATCAAGTTGATCTAAAACTCCTGTGGTTCACAAAAAGTTTTCAATGGTAGGCATTCATCCTCATTGTTTCCCGTGGTATAGTTCACTTGAGTCCATGCCTTCAAATCAGCTGTCAAAATGAATATACATTATGGTGGGCCTTGCAGAGCTTCAACCAATACAGACCAGTACCCAGCTTGCCAGCGGAGTAAATACACAATCCGCGTCCTTACCCAAATGAGCACTCGATCCCTGGTTTCAATGTTGAAACAAAGTTCGGCTACCATTGAGCCATGGAGCCACTTAAATGGGGCATGAACTAAAATTCAAATTGATTAGGCCGTTGAGCCTTCTACTAATGAATTTTCATGAGCCAAATCTATGTCTTCTCCTGGCACCCTTGCTACTAATGTTATCATTCTCTGTGACAAAAGGTGAATAATTTTCTGTCCAAGAAATTTATATTGCATTTGGTTGCACTATTTATTTGAATGGCAATAATGAGTTCGATATGGGAAATGACAAAACTATTTTATATTCTGAATGAGGTGATCCTCGAAATTGAATTCATTTTAGGTATACTTGAAGGTAAAAATATCATATTTTGAAGTATGGCTTTTAGACTGGGTGATTCATTGTGGTTCATTTGGGTTTGAGCCAAGTCACCACTCATTCGCTGAGTTGGGAGTGAATTGGCCTGAATCGTCCAATTAGTCAGGTGTGAACGTGAGAGCTACTAATGGTGTCCAACTAGATTGGTTTAGATCAATTTTAGTTGACATAGGCAAGTTGTATTTGACTCAACTGATTCCTCAATCAATGTTTTGGACCTACTCCCTTGCCATGGATCGAAGGAAACCCATTGCAATTTGGTTATTAATTCAAAGCAATGTTGCATCTGAAGTCAGTTTTAACAAGTCGGCCTATTGTAACTGGCTTTCCTGCCTAGCTAATAGCTTCAATCGCCATCTCTAGTTATAATTCAATAAAAATATAAGAGCGCTTCTGTTGTTGGAGATTAACTGCCAATGGTCAGGTTGATCCCTCGACTCAACCTGAGCCAACTGCACATCAAGTTGAGTAATTCAGAGTTTTTGAACGGAACACAGTTCCAAGGCACTGCAGTTTTGGAGTGCGCCACTCGCCAGGGACCAAAATTGGTAGGATTAATCTTTGCATCTGTCTTTTTATTTCTGATTTGTTATGGTGATTTGCTTCGTTTGAACTGAAATGGATACGATTAGGATGGTATTGAGTCATATCGGACGAGAATAAACCCATGCTTCAAGGTTGGGTCTTCTTTGCTACCACATAGCAGACTTCAACACCCATCCTCCAAATGCACATACATGAAGAGAACAGTAGCTCATGAATCACAAACCAATCAGGCCCATCACTCTTCAAGGACAAGCCATGGCTTCCATTAACTACCAGAGACTACATTGTAGAAACCGCAATACATGTTTTTTCCATTAACAATGGCGAGAATATATCGAGAGATGCTAGGTTCTGGCAGACATTTGTAGAAATCTTAAGAGATGCACATCTTAATAAAATAAAAAAGGAAATGCCTTAATCTAGAAGGTTACCCCAAACAACTCTAACAAATCAAAGCCATAACTTTATGTCCACAACATAGATAGTTAACTTTAAATGGTACTACTTGAAGATCCATCTGTGTACCTGCCACAAAGTAAAAGAAAAGAATAATTAAATTGTAGAATGTAACAAAAAGCTGTCCTGAAACTCTACCAAATGGAAGTTCCTAGCCGTTGAATATGTACCTTTTTATGGCACTTGCTGAATTATCTTGTAACCATTTATTTCTATGATATTAATGAGAGGGTTAGGATCTACCATCTTGAGAGATTAGTGTTGGAATCTCCATCCACAATTTGTCCATTCGTTCATCTAGTTAGGACACCGTTCATCAGAGTCATGGATAAAAGACTATGACATGCATGGACTTATTTGGCCCTGATCGACCCGAATGAGAGGTGACTTGGTGGGTGATTCACATTTATTGGGAGTTACCAAGTATGAGTTGTGAGTCTTAAAACTATGATCAAGGCCAGTAATCTCACATCCTCTAACATTTTCTTTTGTTGAATGCACCCTTTCCTACATTTGGCGCATTGCAAAGGTATAACTTTAGTACCAATCTAGATGCAACAATAGGAGTACTAGTCCATAAATGATTTTTATTTATTATTTATTATTATTTTTATGTAAATATCATTTCTCAATAACAACAACAACAACAACGATGATGATGAAAAATAGTACTAACTTTAAGCATTTAATATTAATACTCTAAATCTATATTATAATGCTAAGTAGTGGGGAACATTTTTACCCCTACAATTAGTTTCCAACTGTGAATAACTTTGTGTGTTCAAGGGATATGAAGAGAAATTTTATAAAGTCATGAGCATCTTAGAAATTCGAAAATCTGTATGGTGCAATATGCAGTTAATATTTAACCTGCAAATGCCACCGAGTGTTTGTATTTTCTGAAAAAAGCTAAAAACCTTGACGAGCCTCAACTTCTCTCTAACCAAAGCTGACTTTCCCCAATAATAGTTGGTAACTCGTAGCTAAGTGCCACATAGGGGAACTTTCATAAGATCCATGTTGTCCATCAGGTTGCGCATTCTAACCATTAAACCCAAAATTCATGATAATCCAAAACTCAGGTGGTCCACACCATAGGAAACATTTAAGAAGGAACTTCCAGTAGTACTTTTGGGCCTACCTTAGTGTTTATGTGTCATCCAATTCATTCATTTGGTGTTCCTTGTCATGATAAAAGAATTATGCAAAATTCACAGTATTTAAAGATTTGTGTAAATTTAGAGGTTTTAGGTGTGAGTTTACAAAGTGTCCCACTTGAAAGTTGAATCAGCCTGATTTTTCGAGTCATGACAACCAAGGTATGTTTACCTAAGAAACAGTGTAGATTTTATGCACATTAGGTAGTTTACCCCCATATAAGTGAAAAAAGTCCCTAGCAGGTACTTTTAAGTACCCAAGTGTATGTATATGGGTGCAAGGATAGATCAATTGAAACTGTTTAATTAAATATATCTAAAAATGTATATATGTATGCATATGTACATTTACATATGTATATATGTATCTATACACATGTGCATAATAATAAGAGGTTGAGTTTCCTTGTTGTGACTAACACAAACTAAGTGCGCATCAGGAAAATTCATGGTTCATCACAAACAGCAGATTTGGTCTCATCTGATAACATTAATAAAACCCTAACTGGATTACTAAGATCGAATTGACCTGAGCATTTCATCCTACAGGTGGACTCTTCCATCTGTGTCATGTATGTCCCCGGTACGAAAAAAAAAAGAAAAAAGCACACGCCATTGAATGATCCAAGCCATCTGATTGCTAGACTTTTCCCCTCAAAACCATCAGTACTCCATCTCGTGTAACCTTTATTTTGCCATCTGTTCGTTTGTCAGCCATGAAAGACAAGAATAAGCAGGACTGTCCAAACCATTAATTTTTATTTTATTTTTATTTTAAGGAAGGAAGGCCCATGCAACTCACAGGGCAGAACGTGTGGAGATCAAGACTGTCGATCCTGAGGGCCAATGCCTCAATCAAAATAGGCAGTGATTAGAGCTTTGAGCATCAAGTTCATGTGGCATTTTCTGATTGAATGTGCCCCATTTCTCTGTCTTGATCTAACCACTCTTTTCCGGGCCTGACTTGATAGAGCCTATCAAAGTGGTGTTCCACCCATCGACAGTCCTGATCAGCATGCACGTTTGTCATGTTTACCACGTGGTACGCTAACCATAGGAACTTATATTCTCATGGAAATATAAATGAGAAATGATCCAACTTTAAAGAAGTACTGTTAAGTTATTGTGTTAGCTCCTTGTTGCATTGGGACGACACTTGAATGGTCTATTTAATTGGTTCAACACGCATTTTGTTTGTTCCAATGCAAAAATAATACCGATAGAGTGATCTTCATGGATGGGATGTTTAGAACCATACGTGATGCCTGATGACCCTGCAAATAGATTATTCAAATAACTCTTTTGTAAATGAGTCATTTATAGGATGGTTAGGATCACTTCATCACTATGATGTTTGCATGGCAGCCCATGAAATGTGTACTGGACCTAATGACCAGTTGAGATTGATAATTGGATTATCAGAAAGCATCTACATGCAGGTAATATAAATAGTTTATAAATTTTGTGTGCGCGTGTGCTGGGTCTTTTTCAAATATAAATGAAAGAAATGGCAGCAGCCATACGAGAGAGTGTAATAGAGGCAGAGACTAACCAGGAATATGTTATCTTCTTCTTCTTATGTTGAAATAGTTGTTTCTTCTTTTTCAGATGCTTCCATTTCATTATGATCACCATCATCGTCATCATCAACATCATCCTCATCATCAACATCTTCTTCTTCTTTTTCTTCTTCTTTGAAAAGGGGGAGTAGGAGAGGTTTAGTGGAAGGATTGTCCCATTGCAATTTATCCCACCACTTTCCTGTTCCCCTAATCTCTCCTTTAAAAGCCACAGATGAGGTGCCGATGGAGAAAGGGATCTTCTGCAGATTAGGACAACCTTCTATTGTAATGAAGACTATAGAAGTGCACACAAGTACTTTGCCGCAAATCTTCTTCAATTTATTTAGATCTGAAACATAGAGATTCTTTAAAATAGGCAATGTGATGGGAATGTCATTATTGCTGCCATATGCTGCTGCAGTCATCTCTTCTTCTTTCTCCTCGGCTACCAACTCTTCCATCGCATTGCATTCTTCGATGTAAATTTTTTCAAGGTTCCGAAGGTTCTTCAACCACCCAGCCAAAAAGAGACTCTTCAGCCTGTGGCATTTAGCGATGATTATGGTCTTCAAGCTTTGAAAGGTGCCAGGTGTCACAACTCCCTGACAAACAGTTCGCAGATTTGGTAGGTCTGAAAGGAGTAAGTGCTCTACAGTGGCGAGGAAAGAGACATTATCTTTGACTGACAAAACAGACTTCACGCAGCTGCACTCACTAATAAAGCAGTACTTCAATCCCCCAACATTCGATAAGAAGAGAAGCAAGAGTCGGGAGATATTGTGCATTTGGCAATCAACAAGTCAACTGTATTGGCAGGGAGAAAGAGAGGACTTCTATTAGTGCCAACTGGCAGCTTTCTAAGCACTACCACACGCTCCAACTCATAAAAAAAGTCGATTTCATCCATTTTATGGTAAGAAGAGTGCCAAATATTACTAATCGACTGGCTCACAACTCCTACAATCAAAGTGATTTTCTTCAACGTTCGCCACTGCCCAAATTGAAGATAGTGAGAGAAGGTGACCTGGTTAGGAAAGGAGAGTCTAAGATGAACCCACTGAGTTAGACTTTCCATCTCATCTATTACTTTTCTTTCCTGGGGCTTTAATGGATGAATAAATTTGTTGCGCAATGCCATAAACTGTTCAAGACGAAGAAGCTTAGATATTACTCCTGCCTCAATCCTTTCCAAATTGTACATTCCTGATAAGTCAAGGAATCTTAGGTTTGCTAAGCCTTTCATTCCATGCGGAAGTACCTCGATTTCTGTGGAAGAGAGGTCCAACAGCCTTAGCTCTTTCAGTTTTGCTAGTGAAGGAACCGCCGATAGATTGCTGCAGCCACTTAGTACCAACGAATGGAGGTTTACCAAATCAGAAAGTGAGTTGGGCAGGCACTCGATGTCAGAAGAGGAGAGATCAAGAACTCTGAGGCCGCACATATGCTGAAACAAAGATGGAGAGATATCACCTTGAAGAGGATTACCTTGCAAAAACAAGGTAGTGAGTTTACGGACATTCGGGGTTGCTAGGAGGCTGTGGATTCTATTCCTCATCAATGAAACCCTCTCAACATCTCCTAACCATTCCTCATCTTTCAAAGGCTCTTCCATTCCGTTCCCAGCCTTGACTATGAAGCAAGGTTTATGCTTGGTTATACCGATTGCCATATCCCTAAGTAAGTCGTGCATCTTTATACACTTAACCGAATAATCATTGAAGAAAGTTTCTAGCATGCAAGCACGTACAAGTCTGTTCACTATGGAATGCCCATTGTCAAATTCAACTTCAATATTTCTTTTTTCATCTAGCAATCCCTCACAAATCCAATATTTAATCACCTCTTCTACAGGGATCTTATAATCTTCTGGATACAATGAGCAGTACAAGAAACAAGCACGAGACTTGTCATTACTCAAGCGGTCATAACTGAACTTTAGACGCCCAAAGACATCATCCTCCATACCTTCGATTTCAATCACTGACCCTTTCAATTGCTTCAATGCATTCCTCCATTCATGAATATCATCAACATCTCTAAGAGCCCCACCAACCGTGATGAGCGCCAATGGTAGACCTCCACATTCTTTAGCCACAAGCTTCGCGAGAGCTTGTGCTTCTGATGCCAGCACCACGTTGTTACCAATATGTTCTTTGAATAAAACCCATGCTTGTTCTTCAGAAAGTACTTCTACTTTAATGTTTATATCCGTCTTCATTTTACGACAAACATCCAATGACCGACTTGTCAATGCTATCTTGCAACCATTTTCTTTACCAGGTCTAGGAATTCCAACTTTTTCTAGTGAAAAATCCTTCCACATATCATCTAGGATGAGCAAAAACTTCGGCCTCTTCATTAATGCTTCATATAATGTTGTTGCTCTGCTCACTTCATCATCACCCTCTTGCAAGTCCAATTCAACTTTCTTGGCAATATCTGCTTGTAGCCTATTCAAATTAAGATCTTCGGACACAGTCACCCAGATAATACTGTGAAATTGCTTGGCATCCTTGAGACGATTGTTAATGTTCATCATGATGGTCGTCTTCCCGACCCCTCCAATTCCATATACACCAATCATTCCTATCTTTGAATCCTTAATCCAATCCATAATCTGCTCTAAAGTTTCTTCCGCTGATGTTTTACCTTCTAGAGATGTTGTGGGTAAGGTGTGTACTGTTGCCGGTAGCTGATTGACTGCAACTCCACCCTCAAATAAACTTTTTTGCTTGAGCTCGTGTACTTCAGAAGCTTTTTCCAAAGCTCTTTTGCTTAGTTTTCGACCTGTGTAACAATTAGGCACACATCCATTGCAGCATCTCTCAAGTTCACCAAATTCTTTCTCAATGACCGTCACTTCGTTTTTAACATTTTTGACATCTTTCAACCAGTTGTTCACTTCTTCTAGGGGAACCCTCCCTTGCAACTTAGCTCTCTCAATTTCATTAGTCACATCATTTTCTATACTGGTTAGTTCATCCATCTTCTTTCTCAAATCCTCCACATTTTTATTCAGATTCTTCACATAACTTATCTGTCGAGCAAGAGGGTCCCACAAAAACTTCACGACTTCAAGAACAGCCTTAAAAAAATCCATAGTCACTGCAACACACAATAGAGGTGGACATATCATACCTTGAAAGTTGGAACAACTAAGAATAAATGAATGAAAAAAAGCGCAACAATTCAAATTAGAAAGAAAAAGATAAAGATAAAAGAAATGAGTTTGATTGTAAGTTATTTGTAGCGATTGACATAATAAATTATCAAATAGAATCATTTTCATTTCATATAGACATAAATTTATCATAATGCATATATATACTGTCAGGCCGTGTTTGAGTCCAACTAAAAATGAGTTCATCTCATTTTATTTGACATCAATTTCATATTAATTAGAGATTATAATTTATATAAATTGTTGACTATATTTTTAATCCCTGTAACATGTTCTTTAATACATAACTAGCACTAAATAAAATCAGATGAACTCATTTTTAAGTGGCATCCAAACAGGCCCATTGGCCCTTAATTCTTAATTTTTAAAATAATAATTTTATAGATTAAAATTTCATTTTATTTTTATGAAATAACCAAAGCGAACAACATGTTTAGAATACTGTCCACTCTTTACCATCTTAGGTCATGATTTCAAATGTTTTCATAAACTATTAAAGCATCCATTTTGTTGGTTGTTGATCTAATGGATGGCTAACGATCATCATATTGAAGTGATTTTTGAGACAAACAATGGAATTAGAGGTGGGACCATAAGATTAATGGTCTAATCCCAGAACTCGGTAGTGTCGAGCTCAAACTGGTCAAAGCACTGCGGACATATATATATATGTGTGTGTGTGTGTGTGTACGGAAACGCTCACTTGCGAACAAGTTCGTACGTACTACATACGAACTTTTTTGAGAACTCATCATATCTGATGAGTCTCGCAAATCTGAACGGTCCACATGAAGCAAAACCTTATGAAACCCCCTGGTACGAAATTTTTCTTTGATCTAAAACTTCGGTGGGCCATGAAAAATGCAAAAAGTTTCTTCCCTTGATTTGAATTTCTCTTTGCTATGGCCCACCAGAATCTTAGATCAGGGTGAAAATTCACCCCCTAAGGTTTCATGGGATTCCGCATCTTATGGACCGTTCGGATTCAACACCTATGACACGTGTGCAAAGGTGCGCACGTGCATAGGTGAGCATGCCTCTCTCTCTCTCTCTCTCTCTCTCTCTCTCTCTCTCTCTCTCTCTCTCTATATATATATATATATATATATATATATATATTAAGTCCATCCATTTTTCTAGATCATTTTTGGGCCATGCCCTAAAATGAAGCAGATCCAAAGCTCAAGTGCATCACACCACAGGAAGTAGTAGAGATTGAACACCCACTGTTGAAAACTTGTGGGCTATAAAGGTTTTTGATCAAGCTGATTTTTGTGTGTTCCCTTCATCCAAGTTTATGTGACTTTATGAACAGGTTAGATGTCAAATAAACATCACGGTGGGCCCTATGAAGTTTCAGTGTTGCGACTCATCATCGCCACTAGCCATGGTGAGGTCCATGAAGTTTCACTAGTGGGACTCATCATTGCCACTTGCTATGGTGAGGTCCACTTGAGCTTTGGATCTGCCACTTTTTTGGGTTCATGTTGTAAAATGAGATGGAAAAATAAATGGATGGCATAGATAAAACACATACATCATGGTGAGGCTCATAAAACTTTTCTAGTACTGACCAGTATTGAGCCGGGTACTAGGGGTCACTACCAAATACAAGTCCCAAATCCACAGTCAAATGAGTTTTTATCATAAATGTCTGGAATCCTTTTGGGAAATGTTTTCAACTAGCTACATGGGAGGACGTGAGGTCCAGTACCATCTTCCTCAGGGGATAATTGTTCCGAATCTACGAAACTTCTCTGGACTCCTCATAGAGACTTCTCAAATCCATGAAAAAAAGAAATAGAAATAATTTTAAACTATAAGAACGAAACTTGTTAATTGATTGATAGATGAAATAAACAAGTCTACGACCCTTTAAATAGGGATACCTAAACTAGGAAGAAGTTTAAGAATTAAACTATAACTAAAACTCCCTAAAATTCGTAACTTACTATAAATAGTAAATTTTCTATTTATAGTAAAGGCCTGTTTGTAAACTCTGAAAAATATTACTTAACGCGGAATTGAGAAAATGCTCCGTATCAAGAGTTGTTTGTTAACGCCGAAATCGGAAAGCGCTAAGTGATTTTTCATTGAATTCTTTCCGCGATAGGAGTTGGCTTAATGGTGAATGAAAAATGCGCTCCATAAATTTTTATATATAAAAAAATTTTACTTTCAAAATTACCCCTTTTCAAGTTAGTACGAAAAATTTTTCTCTTTAAATTGTTTATATAATACAAAACCAACTTTTAACATGTGAAACTTCTTTACGTCCCCACCATGATTTATGTGTTTGATCCACACCGTCAATCAACTTTTTTAGGTCATTCGAGAGCATGAGCCCAAAAATGAGGTACATATAAAACTCAAGTGGTCCACACCGAAAGAAAAATCCATGGGAGAGCGGGAGCAGGCGATTCCGTGGGAGACGGCTCCATCAGGAAAATCTTGTTCATCTCCATCAAAGTTCTCACTCTTTGCGGCAAACCTGACCTTCAATACCACGGAAGAAGATCTTCGCATATTCGGTCGTTTTGGGGAAACTACTGGATGTGTTCATTCCATGGAATTGGCATCTAAATCGTTCCCGTGGATTTGCCTTTATCCACTTCTGTTATGAGCAGGATGCTTTCAATGCGATACAATGTCTGCACGGACGAAGGATTGATGGTAGGGTGGCTCACATTGCTTGGGGGAAAGGGCAATCGGGCACTAGGGCAACAATGCTGTCAACACCTCTGCCCCAAAACCAGGTGGAAGAGTCACCTCTGGTTCGATCATTTGCGGAAGCGGTAATAGGGTCAAAGCCGAGAGCACCCAATCTGATGGTAGGGAGTTCGGGGATCACAACCATTGCTGACCCTAGAGCAGTGGAGAATAGGATGCGTAGTTTGGGTCTCACCCTGGTGGGGACTGCGATCGATCAGGATGTCCGGATTGAAGACTGTTAGGAGCTCTGAAGACATTGAGCCTGAAGTCCACGACAGTGGAAATAGTGAGGATCACTGCCCAGAAATTCCTGTTAACATTCAAATCTAATGAGGAGCTCGAGGCCTTCAGTAGTTACGCTGATTTGCACAAGGAAATGGGCCTACAATCGATTGAAAAGTAGTCTCCAGAAGAGGTAATAGGGGGTGATGGTGTCTGGGTTAGACTATTCGGCATCCCAGCCCACGCCTGGATTGAGTCAGTCATTCAGTTTGGATCTGGCAAACTATTTTGGTAAGATCATTCAGATAGATTCCAACTCCAGATTCGGCTATTTCCAGGCTTTTGCTCGAATTAAGGCGATTCCACGGCCGGGAGTAAGCTTCAACCATGTATCGAGATTGATGGTTTTGGGGAAGTGTTATCCTATTATCGCGGTGATGGAACCTTTGTTCAAATACGGCTGCTCTCCATCCATCAAGCATGCTACCAACGAGAGCACCAAGGAATGGGTTATCAGAAGATTCCATGGTCAGTCCGGGCCCCCGTCACATGTTTGTGGAAAGGCTACAACAGGGGTATCAGATACACGTGATAGTATTTCAGGCATCGGTCAGGTGTTTGTGCAAATGTCAATACGGGTGATTGTGCCCATGTCACTTTGGGTGTTTGTGCTAATGTCACTTCGGGAGAATGTCTTAAATACTCTTCGGATGTGTGTGCAAATGTCATTACGGGAGAAAGGGGAGGCAGAGTAGTTCCAAGTCCATTAGATGCTTTTCGAACGGTTAATGTGATGGAAGTAGGTAGTAGAGAGGCCCAATGCCAGCCTGAATTGGGTGGAAGAGAAGGTGCGAAATCTGGTCAAGTGCTGCTGCTCGGGCTGCCTGATCCTCTTCTTCTGCTAGCCAGATCTGATGGCATTCCAGGACCACCTAGCAATTCAAAATGGAACCGGATAGCAGAATGTCGGCAGGATGGAACCCAGGGCTGTTGGCAGCCAAATCAAGCAGAGCAGAATGGAAGCCAGGTAATTGTTACTCATAGTGAAGCTGATATGTTGTGTGGAATGCAGCCATATACTCAGCCCCAACAGAACATAAATCCTACGGTCAATCATCTGGAAATGTTTAACCCTTATGCTATAGCCACAGTTCGACAACAGGTTAAGGAATGTGAGATCAGCATCAGTAGGAACCTCACCAATGAATACGCGAAAACACTTGCAAAACCAGGAACACCTTCACGAGGGGATGTCAGCTGCTGGTAAGGAGAATCACCCACCAGAATTCAGGCTTGGTTCTGTTGGAAATAGGGCTGAGGTGATTGTGAGTGGTGGTAACAACGTTGAAGTTGGTGCAGGTGGAAGACACCTGCAAAACCAGGAGCAACTTCACGAGAGGCTGTCTGCTGGTGGAAAGGAGAACCACTCACCAGAATTCAGGCATGGTTCTATGAGAAACAGGGCTGAGGTGACTGTGACTAGTGGTAATAGTGTTGAAGTTGGTGCAGTTGGAGAATGCAGAGCTGAGCCTAGATGGTGTACGAATTCAGCTAAGAATATAGAATCTGAAGGGAGGAAAAAGGTGAATGAGAGAGTTGAACTGGAGGTTGATTTATCACCATATTTTTCATCTGTTATCAAAACAGTTAGCTGCTCAAATAGAAATCTGGATGGTGATTATGGGAGCCCGGAGACAAGTCAATATGAGGAGAAGGAACAGGAACAAGACACAGAACTTGGGGGAGACTTTGAGTGGGATATTCGGAATTAGGATTTGGCTGACCAGTGGCTGCAGGAGGGACAGAAGGGGTTTGATGCGGTCAAACCATTGAAGAAGATAAGACGACACAGAATCCTATATGCTAAAGGAAACTGGGCCTCAAGGCTTCGCAAGTTAAAGAGAAGGGCCGTAAATACTGGATGTGTGACGGATGGATAAGATCATAGTGTGGAATGTTCGTGGAATAGGCAATAAAAGGTCCTTAAGGACTACTAAAAGGATTCTAAAAAATCATGATCCTTGGATTGTGGTGCTGCTGGAACCAATGATTGGTGATGGGAAAAGAGTGTGAACTGGTCTAGCGTTGGGTTTTCACTCATCATTCTCAAATTGTGATGAGGGTGGCAAGATTTGGCTGTTTTATAAGTCTCATGTTTCTTGTTCGATAGTGTTTAAATCTGACCAATGTTTATCGATTGTGGCATCAGTGCAGAATTGTTCTTCCCAGTTATATATAACTCTTGTCTATGCCAGATGTGCTCGGGTATTGAGGAGATCTCTCTGGTCGGACCTGGCCTCCCTATCGGCCTCGGTGCAGGGCCCCTGGGCAGTTTGTAGGGATTTTAATGCAATAGTTGAAGATTCAGAAAGAAGAAGCCGCAGGGCTGCGGACAGTGCTTCTTCTACAGAAATTGCTGATGCAATCAATTCCGCGGGCCTTCTAGACGCAGGCTTCTTAGGTAATAGGTTTACCTGGAGTAACGATCAGTTGGGTAATTCTCGTGTATGGGCAAGGTTAGACCGGGTCCTCATCAACGCGAGATGGTCCATGTTATTCCCTCAGTTCCAAGTTTCCCATTTGCCTCGCATACATTAGGACCATGCTCCGCTACTTCTAACTTTCCCACAGTCGTCGAATGGTGGTCCGAAACCGTTCCGTTTCCAAAGAATGTGGACCCAACATGATGATTTTCTCAGAGTGGTCAGGTCAGCGTGGAACAATGGGGAGTCTACTTATCCGGTATACAATGTGTTTTCTAAACTCAAACAGGTGAAATATGATCTGAAAATTTGGAACAAAGAGGTGTTTGGAAACATTTTTGAACAGATAAAGATGGCGGAGTGTCTTGTGATAGAGCTGGAGGATCAACTTCAGGCTTTATCAGGTTCGACTGATCAGACAGTCAGTTTGCAGCAGCAACTCAACTCAAATTCAGCCAGGTTAGCATCATTGGAGCTTATGCAGGAAATCTTCTGGAAGCAGAAATCGAGAGTGGACTGGCTGACGGAGGGGGACAAAAATACGAAGTTCTTTCATGCTACGGTTATGGAAAGACAAAGAAGAGCAATCATCAGTCAGGTGGAACTGGAGTTAGGCCAAATCGCAGAAGGCCAGGCAGAGTAAAAGGCAGCAGCGGTGGCCCATTTTCAGCAGATTTTCAGCGCAGATATTTGTCAGATAGATCAGGACCTGCTTCAATGCATTCCTCGGGCGATCACTCAGGATCACAATGACATGTTGATGGCGATTCCTACGTTGTTGGAGGTCCACTCGGCAATTCATTCCATCCCAAAAGACAGCGCGGCCGGGCCGGATGGCTTCTCAGCCAGTTTTTTTTGTGTCTTGCTTGGAGGTGGTGGGGCAGGACATTCATAGGGCTGTCTCCTTTTTCTTTCAAGGAGGAAATCTTCCCAGGTCAGTTACGTCTTCGATTATTTGCTTAATCCCGAAGTCAGCTTCTCCTAAGTGGTTCTCCGATTTTCGTCCAATTAGTTTGTGCAACTGTTTGTATAAAATTTTCTCCAAGATAGTAGCTTCCAGACTTAGTCGGATTCTTCCGTTGTTGATTTCGCCAAAACAGGCGGCATTTGTTCAAGGCCGTTCGATAGCAGAGAATATAGCCTTATCTCAAGAGCTGTTCAGGGAATTAAATAACATTGTCTTGAAGTTAGACATGGATAAAGCATATGACAGGGTAAATAGGGACTTTATGAAGCAACTTTTGGATCGGTTTGGATTCAGCGGGTCTTGGATTGAGTTGGTAGAAAAATGTTGGGTGAATAGTTGGTTTTCTATTCTTATAAATGGAGAGATGGTGGGCTTTTTTAAATCTTCACGGGGTTTGAGGCAGGGAGATCCGATCTCTCCAAGCTTGTTCATTCTTTCAGCTGAAGTTCTTAGTAGAGGTCTCAAAAGCATGATAAACCGTCAGGTTAGCCAACCATTTGCATTAGGTAGAGGGTGCCCAACGAACTCGCATTTGCTATATGCTAATAATACCTTAATCTTCACAAACGGGAGCAAATCCTCGCTCAAAGTGATTATGAAATTCTTGAACTCCTTCCAAGCTTCCTCGGGCCAAAGTATAAATCTGAGAATTAAATTTGGGAATGAGGAAAATGTTTGGAAGCCTTTCATGATGACTAAGTATCATCACGACTTGTCTCCAAGTGCATTGACAGATCGAGGCGGCTATCTACTCTCTTGTGGAAGCGAATCAGGGAGCTCATTACTCAGGTGGAATCCCGAGTTCAATGGCAAATAGGTGTAGGAAAATGCAATTTTTGGAAGGCGAATTGGAGCAGCTTGGGCCCTCTGGAGCAGCTGGCTAAAGCAGAGGTGCCAAACGGTTTGCAGGACGCTCAGGTGTGTCAGGTGCTCGGACCGTTGGGTCCTCTCCCCCCCTCAGTTGCTTTACTTCTGCTTCCTCAGAGCGTTATTCATCACATTTTTCAAGCCGGGTATTGTATCTCAGAGAACGCTGACTTGCCAATTTGGCCTTTCACGCCTTCAGGGGAATTCTCAGTTAAGTCAGCATGGTCGATGAGGAGGGTCCCAAGTCCGGGTCGGAGCTAGTCAAGATGGGTATGACGTGCTAAATTGCCACCCAAAATCTCGCTTCTCGTCTGGAAGGTCCTTTAAAAAGCGGTCCCGGTGTATAGTGCAGTTCAATCCTGGGGAGTCCAGCTAGCATCCAGATGTGTTTGTTGTGCCTTTCAGGAATCCCAGTCCCACACCATCGAGACTCTGCTTCACCTGTTCGTCACTAGCAGCTTAGCATAGAGAGTATGGTTGGCTATTGGCGGCTGGTTTGCAATTAGTGTAATGGCAACAATATCGGTCGAAGCAAGGCTATCTCAATGGTGGGCGACTGTCTCTTCTAAGCAGGAAAAAGCGGTGAGCCAAATGCTTATTCCGTGCATTGTTATCTGGGAGATATGGAAAGCACGCAATGCTGCAGTTTTTGACAGTTTATCGGTCTCATGTGATCGAGTTATAGCCAAAATAAGGTGGTGGGTCACTCTGCTCAACAGATCTACCAGTGAAGGAAGTGCGCCTTGGTCAGGGTGGACAGATGGGACAAGGATAGGTGGTGTCTCGGCTCTTAACACTAGACCTAGCGGCTGAGCAGTAGTCATTAAATGGGAGAGGCCATCGTCGGGATAGGTTAAAATTAATGTAGATGGGTCGGCCGGAGGAAATCCGGGAAGATTGAGAGGGAGTGGAATCTATAGAGGGGAGAAGGGTGAGTGCTTTTTTGCATTTTCAACAGGTTATGGTGTCGGCTCTAACACCGTTGCAGAACTTCGTGCGGTGCATGACAGCCTTTCACTCGGGATACAAAGGGGTTTTTGTCAAATCATTTTATAATCGAACTCTAGACTAGTTGTAGATTTGCTCAACGAATTGGCGATGCTGGGTTGGAAATGGAAGGCGTGGCTATATAGGAAACATCAGCTGCAGAGAAGAAGTAGAGCCAAATTTGTGCATGTCCTGAGGGAAGGGAACTCGCCTGCGGATTTTATGGCCCAGTTAAGGAGTGCTTCTCAATCTTGTGCTTGGTACGATCAGCAATCGGAGCTTCCACATCAGGTTAGAGGCTCTATCTTTCTTGATAAGGTTGGATTAGGATCGATTAAGGTGGTGTGAACCCCTTTGGTGGTTTTCTGTAATTATTTGTTGCTATCCATGATGGGCCCCCTGTTTTATGTAAAGGGGTGCCCCCTGTGGTGATTTTTTGAAATGATCAATGACATATACAGACTTAAATAAAAAAAGAAAAAAAGAAAAAAAGAAAAAAAAGAAAAGACAAAGTCGTCCACACCATGGAAATCAATGAAAATCGAATAAAACTATTGTTGAAATTTTCCTAAAATCCAATGTAATGCTTATTTCTCATATAACCTCTTCGTAAGGTCACACGTGCCTTGATGAAAAAGAAAAAATACAAATTTCAGCATGATCAAGCCTTCTATGGCCCCGAGAAATTTTGGTAGGCACCCAATTTTCACACTATTTCCTGCAATGTGGCCTACTTGAGCTTTATATCTACCTCATTTTTTGTTTTATGCCCCCAAAGAATATGAAAAAGTAGATAGATGGTGTGGATAAATCATATACATCACTGTAGGCCCCATAGAGCCACTGACACTGCCCACCTAGAATCCCTAGGTAGAAACTTCCTTCGAAAGCCCCATGTTTAACAATACAGATTGGCTACTGGCTGGTAGTCGGTGCTCTGTGGACCCCACCATGATGTATGTATTTCATCCATGCCGTCCATATATTTTTCTAGATCATTCTATGGCATGAGACCAAAACTGAGGTATATCCCAATCTCAAGTGGATCACATTAAGGAAACAGTGTTGAATGAACTTCAACCATTAAAAACATTTTGGGGGCCTTGAAAGTTTTGGATCAAGCTGATATATATATATATATATATATATATATATATATATATATATATATATATATATATATATATTCTCTTCATCTGGGTCTGTATGTCCTAATCAATAGATTGGATGTCAAATAAACAGTACAGTGGGCCTTAGGAGCATTTTAATGGTGGATATCCAATCACTATTGTTTTCCTGTGGTTTGGTCCACCTGAGCTTTATATACCTCTCATTTTTTAGATCACGCCCTAAAATGATCTATAAAAATTGATGAACGAAATGGAGGAAACAAATACATCATGGTAGGGCCGACAGAGCACCGAGGGGAGTAGCTAATTCGTTTCGTATGTTTGAAGTCTGCATCCCATGCAGATTGCACATTCACGCTGCTTGTCAATAGTGTGGATGGATTGTGACCAGCATGTGGCCTCTACCATGATGTATTTGTTTCATCCATGCTGTCCAACTATTTTTCCAAATCATTTTATGGTATGAGACCGAAAATGAGGTATATCCCAATCTCAATTGGACCACATTATAGGAAACAGTGTTAAATGAGCGTTGACCATTAAAAACCTTTTGGGGGCCATAAAAGTTTTGGATCAAGCTGATCTTTGTTTTTTCCCTTCATCTAGGTTCGTATGACCTAATCAACAGATTGGATGTCAAATAAACAATAAAGTGGGCCTTAGGAGGATTTTAATGGTGGATATCCAATCACTATTGTTTTCTTGTTGTGTGGTCTACCTGAGATTTATATTCCTCTCATTTTTTGCTGTGAAGCCCTAAAATGATCTATAAAAGTGGATGAACGGAATGGATGAAACACATACATCATGGTGGGGCGCACAGAGCACCAACCACCAGCCACATGGTAGGGGGAGTAGCCAATCCATTTCTAGTAATCCCGTCCAGATTCGGGACGAGGATTTCCTGCAAAATTCTTTCCCAGGAAGTTCCAGCGCTGGTATGCAAGGTGGCCACCATGATGTTTAGGAGAAATCTAACCCGTCCATCCAGTTTTCGAGCTCATTTTAGTAAATATAATTAAAAACGACGAGGATACAAGACTCAAGTAGGCCATACGAGATGAAACAGTGGGGAAAGGAATGCCTACCGTTGTAACCTTCCTAGGCTCCACCTTGATGTTTATATTCCATCCAAACCGTTTACAAGGTCATTTTCATTGGGATGAAGTGAAAATACCAAAAATTAGACCGATACAAAACCTTTGTGGCCATATAAATGTTTCTATGGTGGTCACTAAATTCCCACTGTTTCTTCTCATGCACTAAATCCCCACTGTTTCTTCTCATGCGAGCCCATTCGAGTTTTGAATACACCTTATTTTTTGCCGCATGTCCTAAAATGATCTCTAAAAACGGATGAATGGAGTGGCTTTCTCACAAACATAGCAGTAAGCCCCAACCAGATTCCTTGCGCACGAACTTACTGCGAAAGGCTTTCACGAGAAATCCATGACCCAGATCCAGGAAGTGAATTGGCCGGTGTCCCACTGAAGCGGATTGGCTGGTGTACGTAACTCACCATGCTTAGTTGTACTTAGTAAACTTTGTGAGGTCAACCATGATTTATGTATCTGATCCGCTCCCGTCAAATTTACCAGATAATTTTAGGGCCTGAGCCCAAAAATGAAGTATATAGAATGTTCGAATGGAGCACACCGACAAGAAACAGTTGAATTGAACGTCTACCATTGAAAATTTCTTGGGGGCCACAGAAGTTTTGGATCAAGCTTATATTTGTGTTTTCCCTTCATCCATGTCCGTATAATATAATGAACTAGTCGGATGACAAATAAACATCACTGTGGAGCCTCGAAAGGTTTCAACGGTGGAAATCGTTATCCCCAATGTCTCTTGTGGTATGATCCACTTGATCTTTGGAAATGCTTCAATTTGGGACTCAACCCTTAATTTAGATGGAAAAACGGATGGATGGTGTAGATAGACGATATACATTCAAGGTGGGCCCAACTGAGTTTACTCGGTAGGCAATCCGATTTCGTGTACCGCACACCAGCTATAGCTGGTGTGGGTATGGGTCGTGTGAAGACAAGCGCGGACGCTCCTCGAGCTCTGAGTTGTCCGAAAGGTTCAAAGGAGATCAAAGTTACATGGGCCCCACAATGATGTATTTATTATATACACACCATTCATACATTTTTCAAGATCATTTTAGAGTACTATGCAAAAAATGAATAATATCCAAAGATCAATTAGACCACACCACAAATAGCAGCCGAGATAATGATTTTAACCGTTAAAAATTTCATAGGGCCCACCATAACGTTTATTTTCCATCCAATCTATTCATAACGTTACAAAGGCCTAGATGAGGAGGAAAAACAAATTTCATATTGATCCAAAACTTTTGTGAACCCCAAAAGGGTTTCAATGGCAGACGTTCAATCCCCCACTGCTTTTTTCAGTGTGGTCCACTGGATGGTTATATATGTTTTATTTTTTTTCTCAAGCCTTACTACGAGCTGGAAAAATGGATCGGTAGTTTGGATATAACACATACCTCATGATGAGACCCACAAAACTTGCTGACGTCAATACACCAGTTATATAGCTAGTGTGTGGTACACCAGCCACTCCACTTCCCCCGATCCACTATTCTACTAGAGCTGGGATTTACTGCTAAGGCCTCTTGCGGGAATTTTCTGTGCTTGAAACGTAGGTGGGGCCCACCTTCATGTTTGTGAGAAATCCACCCCGCCCATCGGTTTTGTGAGTTTATTTTAGGAGATGAGACCGAAAGTGAGGTGGATCCAATACTTAAGTGAGCCCAAAATGTGAGGATTGAACGTCCTGATTTGAAATATTCGTGGGGCAACATAAGTTTTGAATACGGATAATATTTGTGTTTTGAGTTCATCCCAATAGGAATGACTTAATGAACAATATGGATGGCTTTTAAACATCAATGTCGACCTGTGAAGGTTTCAATGGTAATAATTAATTTCCCTACCCACCTTTTCCTTTAGTGCGGCCCACTTGAGTCTTGGATCTTGCTCACTTTTGGTCTTAAGTCCTAAAATGATATCACAAAACCGATGGATGGAGTTGATTTCTTACAAACATCATGGTGGGCTCCACCTTTTATCTAAGCAGCAACCTTCGGCGGGAAATCTGCATCCTAGTGTAGTACCCATTCATGTTCATTTATTTTTTCTAAAACACAATAGGCTTCTCATTCACTTCTCCATTGCATCATCAATTATTTTTTTAGCTTCTTTATAGAAGATTAGAAATATTTATTACATATTCCTTCCCGATGCAAAGAGACAGTTATTGCATGCATGGCACTATACAATTATATAAAAAACGAATCCATATCTAATCCACTCTTCTAACAATACAATAATGAAAATGTTCTTTTGGAGATGTATATCGAATCAGAGAATGGTATGCCTGAAGTGGAAAGAGTATTTAGAGACTTTGAACAAACTATTATGTCCAATGTGCAAGAAGAAATTGCTCCCACACTTACACATGCAAATCATTAATTTTTTTTTATCTATTTTTTATGTGAATAATGATATTTTAATTTTCTATTAAGTATTTTAGTTTATTTGAATTAAATAGAATAATTTTATTTTCATTTAATAAAAATAATTTCTTTATAATGTAAAACATTTTGTAACAAGAGATAGGGGCAAATGTGTCAAAATAACATATTTTCAGATATTTCAGATGTTTGTTAACAAACAGGTTGTTTCAAATCCAGTGCTTAATTTTCGGACTTCGGTTATAATTACCAAATAAGTTTTTTAACTTAAGATTTCAGATTTAGGCTTCAGATTTTAGACTCGGGCTTTAGACTTTAGATTTAACAAATGGGGCCTAAGTGTCCTATGAGGCTTAACCACATTATTCTCCTAATTTTTCTAAACGCTTTTCATGTTGGGCGCAACTCCTAAATGCCAACTAATGAAGAGTTATAATCAAACTAAAACTTACTATTTACAGTAAAAAAAAGGAATTAAACATGGAATTCGGCCATCGATATGATGGAATCTTGCAAATTCGGCATGGGTAACCCAGAAAATCCGGGTTGGTTGGCTAAAGTAGCTCGTCCTATACCAAAATCATATACGGTACGTCGAGTAACTCATTCCGGTTTGCAAGATATGCTTGTTTTAAGGTTCTAACGGTCTTGATGACTTTTACCTCTAATCGGGCCTTCTCTGATCCATCTTGGACATGAAAGTGTCTGCGACCCGCTCTACATCACTACACCATTAATTAATGTAATTAACATTGGTCTAGCTTCTATTAGATTTTGTTTATGAAAGTTGGCAAGGGGTTGGCAACTCAGGTGGTCCCCAACCGTAATGTTTATGTAAAATCCACTTGGACCACCAGGTGTCTCACCCCATGTTTCACGTAGGTCCCAAAATCCAGCCCCAACCATGATTTAAGTGGATGGCATGATTGGAAAAAGTGTATAGGGCAACACTCACCCTCCAAATTGTTTCCTACCGTGGGCCACACCTAAATCATGGATGGGTATGATTTTTAGGCCTCATGCCTAAGTTTTGGTGTGGCATCTAATGGTTGGAATGGACTTTATATAATCATCACAGTGAGCCCTTTAAAAAGTAATGGTGGATGTTGTTGTCTATTTCCTTTGGGGTGGCCTACCTGAATGACTGGTCATCCTGATATTTTGGCCCTAGGCCTAATGTGTGATTATAAATCTAATGGTTACTTACTTCTAAGAGATCTCCACTAATATAGTAAAAACATTATAGGACATGCACTTGGGATTTTTGAGGAGGCCCACCATTATGCATGTGAGATCCATCCTGACAAATAGATGTGAGTAATCACACGTTAGGCCTAGGGCCGAAAAATCAGGCTGGCCTGTGATTTAGGTGGGCCACACCACAGAAAGTAGTTGGGAGAGAGACGTCCACCCTTGATTTTTATCGGGCCCACCATGACGATTATATAAAACCCAGCCCAACCATTATATGACATACCAAAATTTAGGCTTGGGGTTCAAAAATCAGGCCCATCTATAGTTCAAGTTATACATTGTTTCTAATTGTGTGGTCTAATTGAATCACGTATGGGGCTGATATTTGAGGCTGAGGCTGAGCCTGACATAGGGTGACACATTTGGTGGTCGAGGTGGATTTCACATAAACATCATGATGAGCCTTACCAAAGCCGCCCAAGCTGCCAACCCCTTTGATAGAAGTACTCCAATGACAACTACATAATTTAATGGGATAGATTATTGAGAACCCTTTTGAAAAAGGTAATGGAACATATATTAAGTTGGCAGTTTTTTTTTGTAAAATTCCCTAAATGCTTTGTTCATTTTGTTGGCCATTGATTCAAGGGCTAAGAACATCAAATCATGTGATCATTAAGGTTAATAGAGATAATAAGGATTGGGTCTGCATGATGAACAGACCAAATCCATGTTTAAATATTTTCTTATAATGATATGAACCATTCATTTTGATGGCCATTGATTGTATGACTAGGATAAGCAGGTTAAAGTGATTCTTGGGAGGAATGGGAAGTAGAGGTAGGGCCCATAGGATTAATAGTCGAATCCATGATAAGACACTAGGGCCCATGGGATTAATACCGGAATCCATGATCAGACACTATTTATCGTGATTGATCTGGACCATCCACTTTGTTAGCAACTGATCAGATGTTTAGGATCATCAGATTGATGTTATTCTTGAGAGGAAAGGGAACTATAAATTAGCCCACAAGCAGGATCCTCGAATTCCAAGAACAGAGCTTTTCTGTAATGCTTTGGACCATCCATTTTGTTGGAGATTGACCATGGCTTGCATTCTCATATCAAAATGATTCTTTAGAGCTGCCTAGTGGATGGGCCACATCCATGTTCGAACCATTTTTTGCCAAAAGTGGTCTGAGCCATCCATTTCATTGGCCATTGATTACATAAATAGGATCAACAAATCATAGCAATCATTGGGAGGAAAGAGGAAGTAGAGGTGGACCCACATGATTGATCGACCTAGATCCATATTTGTCATGGGTAGGAAGACTTATACTTACCTAACAAACGTGGTGAGTTAAAACTGTCCCCTTTTAACTTATATTTAGAAAGAATAGTTGAACCATGTAAGTGATTGGGCTATGTAACCAAGAGTTACAGTGAATGGGCTCAACAAATCTTCCTTAAGAGCGCCTTTTTCTAATGACTTGGCCGAATTATGAAATCTTTTATTACTTGGCTAAATTATGCATTATAACGTGTCAGAGAATTTTACAGCTATTTTGTAGAGTATGGGATGTTTCACATTTTTTTCTTGAGAAAGGTAGGATTTTTTATTTTTTTTTCCTTTGGATAATGTCCTACAAATAGAAAGTGTTTTTTTTTTTTTAAATTTTAAATTTTTTAATTTTTTTTTTATATTTATAATTTTAATTTACATTATTGTTTGAACACAGCAACTCCTAATCAGAATTCCTATTTAAATGATCTACCATGAAGTAACATTCAACACCAAAAGTTACAAAACAGTTTTAACAACAATCCACATGTAACATGCTCAAAACATTATTCAATATGCAGTGATATCCAAATGTTGAACATGCTTCATTGAATTAGTTTTAGGTCTACCTCAACTTCCTGTAGGCTGTAGCAGAGCACTGGCAGGTGCGTCGTTGACGGTTGATGTGAAAATTATATATTGATTAACAATGGTGAAATCCGATGGAGTCAGACAATTTGCATGCGCATAAGAAATTCCGCGGATAATTTATCTTTTCACCAATGACAATGATGATGGACGGAGACTGCTGGATTAAAAAATAATTTAAAAAATAAATAAAAAAAAAAAAAGTTATGTCAAGCATGCAAGAAATAAGAAAAGAACTTGAAAAATGACTTGGAGTCTACAACAACTAAATGGAGATGGCTCTTGTACATGGAAGTGAAGATATTTTGAACAATGGATCTCTCAAGGGCCTGGCTTGTGCTTAAAGTTCAGGACCGTTTCAATTGAGTTGGGTGGTTTAGACTGTGTACTACATCCAGTCTGTGGCCCGAGTCCAGCAAGCGCAGTTTTGTAATATATACAATATCTAAAAAATCTCATTTACTCCTGTTGTTACTCTTTTAACTTACACCCAATCTCGCTCTATGCGTATGTCGTGGTCACTGTCACGATAAAATTGCTTATTGCAAAGAAAAAGGTGGTTGGCTCTGGTGGGCCCCACCTTAATGTGTTTCTAAAATTCACCTCAACCAACAGATGCATCCACAGCTCATGTAGATCCATCATTGGAACTATTTTCTGTTAGGGGATTCGAAGTTTGTTCTAGTCGGTAACACTTAATCTCTTGTAATTTTTGATTTCATAGTGCATGCTCATTGCTTTGCACTGTGGTTTTCTTCCTTAAAGTATTTTTCCATGTAAAATTCAGATTGTATTTGGTCTTGGTTGTGTGATAGTGTTTTCTTTCTTGATTTGTCTCTGTCCTTCGGCGGTTGCCCAACATACCATGTCAAATCACACCGACCCAACAATCTAACCATCTAATCAGTAGCCTTCGATATGGACGGTCAAGTATACAGTAAAAATAGTCAATCAACAATTCAAATGGTTTATTTTTTGGGGGCCATCATGGACTACTTCCTATCATCAAAAATTACTTTCAAAAAGGAAACCATAACCATCCCAATCCATGTCTTGGAAAAAGGATTGCTACAGAAACAGGACAAAATCAAGGATGGCTTGGATCACCCTATCAGTATGCAGCTATATAAAATATGTTCTGGACTTAATGGACAGTTCAGATTGAGTGGACTGTGAAGTGACCTATCAGTATGCAGCTATATACACATGTACTACAAAAGAAAAAATTACATTGCAATGTAAAAGTGTTTTTATTAAACTACTCATTGATCACAATTATTTTCACTAAAATACCTTCAGTTAGAGAAATCATATATTTAGGTGGGTTATTTTTTGTAAATGATGAAACTGGCATTTTAATTCATTTTTACTACATGAACGGCTTGTGCAAGCAGTACATACTAAAATTGTCACACACATGAAATTGCACTAAAGGTGACTAATTTTTAGTGCATGTGTATTAATTCAGACAGGCACTTTTATCATTTAGAAAAAATAACCCACCTAATTAATCTAGATTTCTCTAACCGATGATGTCAGGGCAAAACCAACCAAATTAAAAAGGTAACTTAATAAAAACCTTTTCCAAAATAACCGAATTAATGAGGTAGCTTAATAAAAAGAACCTTTTCTAAACAAGTATGAGGATGTAATTTCTATAATAATTAAGTAGCAATTCGTTAGAATCCCAATGAAAAACAAAGCTTTAATGTAACTGAGACATTCTTATCATTTAATATGCAAGGGTACTGAAAATGAAAGCAAGCTCTATTGAATTAGTTGGGTGGCGTGCCTCAAACTCCAAACAGCATGTAATAGTCCAGTGCTTATCGGCTGACTGCTGATGGGTGAAACTGTCAATAAATATATAATGCGAGATCAAACAGTTTGTCCTTAGTGTTATAAAGGAACTAATGAGCAATCCTGTAGCACTGACGGATAGATGGATGGACAGAGGAACCAGATCAGAGGAAATAGCATGCAAAACCGAAGCCCAAAACTCCAATGGTGATTCAAAGCTCACCGTAACCAAACGAGAGCAGATGGCTGTGGGATAAGAAAGAAAGAAAAAAAAAATTTATTTGTCAAACAAGCACTTCTTTGACATTATTTAAACCTAGAGAGATCTCCCAATACACCTCCATCAATGTTTTATTAATTGAAGCAAATAGTCTTAAAATACTTTGGCAGAGTACCATGCCCAGCAGTCAGAAATTGTACACATGACGTGAGTTAATTACTCAGATCAAACCAACTAAATTGTGAAACTTAGTACCATTTGAATAGATTGGTTGGACATGTAAACAAACCAAAAACAATGAAGGCTTTGGAGAGAATGATTCTCCTTTTCTTTTCTGTATTTGAGACAACCCTAAAGGGTTGAATATATAGAGTTTTACAACGACTATACAAGGTAAGATGATAAATACAAAATCTTCTATACAAGGAATGTGGCCTGTCTAACAGGACAATCCCTGCCTCTGTTTCGTGGAACACTTATTGGCTGAAATAGGACAATTACATATTTATATTTTTAACCGTTTAATAAATGTCCATCGATCCAATATTCAGCTAAAGAAATAAGCATAATTATAGGTTCTTGATACATCTAAACTGGGACACATAATTTGGACAGTTTAATTTGAATTAGTTATATGACAAGTATACAGTTTCATTCACAAAAGGAGAGTGAGATTTTGTAAGGCTAGATTCCCTTCACTATAGAGAGGGAAAAAATTGTCCTGTGCCATGTTCCGAGAGAGATTAATGTTGCCGCAGATGCTTGGGCACATTGGCAAGCAGATCGCAGGTCAGGAGGCTGTTCTCGGAGCCTCCCATCAAAGGTTCCTTTTTCCTTGACTGAATGGGCCCAGGGAAACCGAGGACGAGAACCAGTTGTGTAATGGCTCGAATCTGTATCTTCCTCGTCGTATGGTTCCCTATTTTATGAATGAATTTTTCTTAAAAAAAGAAGAAGAAGAGTATGCAGTTTGTATTGAGACACTTAGGCAGTTAATTAATTAATTTAGACTGTCCATCAGGCTCAACATACATTTCATGGACTACCATATCCATGTCATACACAAAAACAGGTAAATTAACCATTCCATCAGCTAATTAGCTGGGGACCTGGCATCATGGACTGTTTATGCTCATCATCTCGGAAAAATGATGGCTAGGAAAAGCAAGACTAAATCAAGGTCAGGGATATATTGAATCATCATATCTCTGTGATTTTTGCATGGTCTAGCCTATAAAAATCTGTTCTGGACTTAAGATAAGTATTCATAATTACTTGTTTAGCAGTATCTACTTGAATTTACAGCCCCTTAAAAAAGTGAGTTAAAAGAGTAGTTTGGTAGTTTATAAAAGATAACCTCACTTAGTTTAACTTCTGTTAGATTTCCCTAAGAGAAAATATCTTCTGTCTGGGATCATGGATTTGGAATCCGGTAGATTCAGAATCTCCTATATTTGAAATCGTCCCGTTGTCTTTGGCACCCTGGATCCATAATCCCATATAATCCAAAAGTAGCTATGCATGGTATATTTATAGGCATTGAATTTAATTACTAAATCAACCTTAATATCTTTAATTAATGTACGTATGTAATGTTTGACACAATGATTGTAGTAAGCCTATTGAAATATATATTTTGCCTGAAAATAATGAAATATCGAGTCTCGAATGGGCCACAGGCAAGAGTTCACATCCCAATGACTAACCAACGATTTTTAACCATTAATTTAAATGGGCAATGTTTGGTCGACACAAATCATCATATTAAAGTAATTATAATGATGTAATTGATAATCTAATTATTTTGGGATATGATCAGTAGGCCATGTGCCCAATAGATTAATAGCCTTCTGACACATGTTACACATACAACTCTTGGAAGGATTTTAGATGTAATCTAAGCTTTCACAGTAGATTTCAAACCCCCTCCTTCAGGGGATTTCAAACCCCCAATTACTCTATGTTGCCAAAGATATCAGGGGATTTGAAATCCCCTCAAACCCTCTCAAATCCATGGTAAAAACAATCAAAGTAGTGAGGTAGATTAACGAAAGCATTTCTCAAGATGTAATTTATATAAAAAGTAGACAGTAATACGTAAAAATGCTAAAAGAATTTAAAACCAAGCTTTAATGTAAGCGGAAACATTTTTCTATGCAGGGGGGGACTCAAAATCCAACATGCTCTATTGAATCAGTTGTCTAAGCATACCTCAACCTCCAAACAGTCGTATAACAGTACGGCACTCGTTTGGCCTACGTTGATGTGCGAAAATGGCAAGAAATAGAAAGGTGAGATCAAACGGTTTGTCCACGGTGTTATAAAGACACTGATGAGAAATCTGTAGCAACGATGGACAGACGGCCGATGGAAGGAAATCAGAGGAAATAGCAGGCACAAAGGAGGCCCGGAACTTCAACAGTCACTCAAAGCTTACAAAGACCATTGACCATACAAACGTTGATGAAGTTCCTGCGCTGGAAATCTAGTTAGGACCCACCGTTATGTTTGTGAGACATCCACCCCGTCCATCCGTTTTTTGAGCTCATTTTATGAATTGCTTCCAACAGTGAGCAGGATCCAACACTCAGGTGGGCCGCATGAAAGGAAAAGGGGGTAGGGAAATTTCTACCGTTGAAACCTCCCTGGGGTTGGCAGTGATGGTTGCATGCCATCCATACCGTTCATAACGTCATTCCTACTGGGATGAACTGAAAACATAAATATTATTCTGATTCGAAAATTCTCTGGCCCCACGAATATTTTAACTGTGGAAATCCAATCCTTGCGTTTTCGGCCCACTTGAGTATTGGATCCGGTTCATTTTTGGCTTCAAGTTCTAAAATGATCTCACAAAAAGAATAGACAGTGTGGATTTCTCACCAACATCACGGTGGGCCCCATCTAGGTTCCCGGCTCAGGAACTCCACGGGGAAGCCTTACCCAGTAAATCGGCCTCCCTTGATGGCTGTGGGATAAGACAGAAAAAGTATATCTAAGCCAAGAGAAATTTAGGACTGTGGACTCACCTTTTATCCAGCCGAGTTTTACGAAAGAAGACAAACTTTGTCTTGCAACTTAGACCTGCTCGGACGGACAGAAAATTTGAGGACGAAAATATCCCTCCCTTTCGAAGACGAGCGCTGACGCTCGTCCAACCGAGAGTTGTAGGAACGGCTCAAAAGATATCAAAGTTACATGGCCCCACAGCTATGTATTTATTATATCCACGACGTTCATTCATATTTTGAGATCATTTCGGAGCATTATCCAAAAAAAAAAAAAAAAAATCATATCCAAAGATCAACTGGACCACACCACAAAGAGCAGCAGAAAAACTAATTTTCACGGTTAAAAATTTTGTAGGGCCCATCATAACATTTATTTTTCATCCAATCTGTTCATGAGGTTACAAAGGCCTGGATGAAGAGGGAAAAAAAGTTTTCATAATGATCCAAAACTTTCATAACCCCTAAAAGAGTTTCAATGGTAGACGTTCAATTCCTGCCTTTTACTGTGTCGTCCACTTGATAATTAGATTTATCTTATTTTTCATCCCAAGCCTTAATATGAGCTCTCCAAATAGATAGACGGTTTGGATATAACACAGACATCATGATGGGATCCACAAAAGCAACATAGCAAAAAAAAATAAAAAAATGGACGCGGCGCTGCCCTCCCGCTATGGTTATAGCTACGGTTATAATTTGTAACTAAAGTGTATCGAAAATTTCAGATTTTTAAGGCAAACTCGCTGGACAGTTTTGAAGCTAAAGTGTATCGAAAATTCTATATTTTTAAGGCAAACTCGTTGGATGGTTTTAAACTTTTTCGATAATATCGACAGATTATCGATATATCGACGCAATTATAGCTACGGTTATAATCTGTAGCTAAACTGTATCAAAAATTGTTATCTATGACTAACGTCGATATATCAATGATATGTAGATAATATCTACAACTTATGTCGATAATATCTATAACTTATGTCGATAATATCTACGATATGTAGATTATATTGACGTTTGCATCTTTTGCAAAAAAAAAAATTATTTTTAAGATTTAGGTTTAGATATTTGAGTTACATTTAGGTTTTAGGTTTAGGTTAAATGTTTAGGTTTAGGTTATAAGTGTCGGTTATATGTTAAGGTTTAGGGAACTGAGAATAGGTTAAGATTTAGGTTTAGGAAATCGGGTTCGGGACCCGGTTTAAGTTTGCGTTTTCAAGTTTAGGTTTAGGTTAAAGAGTTGATATTAGGATTAGGTGTAGGTTTAAGTTTATGGATTTGAGAATACATTTAGGTTTTAGGTTTAGGCTATAGGTTTAGGTTTAGGTTATAAGTATCGGTTATATGTTAAGGTTTAGGGAACCGAGAATAGGTTAAGGTTTAAGTTTAAGAAATCGAGTTCGGGACCGGGTTTAGGTTTGGGTTAAGGAGTTGATATTAGGATTAGGTGTAGGTTTAGGTTTAGGGATTTGAGAATACATTTAGGTTTTAGGTTTAGGTTATAAGTGTCGGTTATATGTTAAGGTTTATGGAATTGAGAATATATTAAGGTTTAGGTTTAGGAAATCGAGTTCGGGACTGGGTTTAGGTTTGGGTTTTCAAGTTTAGGTTTATGTTAAGGAGTTGATATTAGGATTAGGTGTAGGTTTAAGTTTAGGGATTTGAGAATACAATTAGATTTTAAGTTTAGGTTATAAGTTATAAGTGTCAGTTATATGTTAAAGTTTAGGGAACTGAGAATAGGTTAAGGTTTAGGTTTAGGAAATCGGGTTCGGGACCGGGTTTAGGTTTGGGTTTTCAAGTTTAGGTTTAGGTTAAGGAGTTGATATTAGGATTAGGTATAGGTTTAGGTTTAGGGATTTGAGAATACATTTGGATTTTAGATTTAGGTTATAGGTTTAGATTTAGGTTATAAGTGTCGGTTATATGTTAAGGTTTAGAGAACTAAGAATAGGTTAAGGTTTAGGTTTAGAAAATCGGGTTCGAGACCGGGTTTAGGTTTGGATTTTCAAGTTTAGGTTTAGGTTAAGGAGTTGATATTAGGATTAGGTGTAGGTTTAAGTTTAGGGATTTGAGAATACATTTAGGTTTTAAGTTATAAGCGTAGGTTATAGGTTTAGGTTTAAGTTAGGTTATAGGTTAAGGTTTAGGGAATTGAGAATAGGTTAAGGTTTAGGTTTAGAGATTTGAGAATACATTTAGGTTTTAGGTTATAAGTGTACGATATAGGTTTTGGTTTAAGTTAGATTATACGTTAAGGTTTAGGAAATTGAAAATAAATTAAGGTTTAGGTTTAGGGATTTGAGAATACATTTACGTTTTAGGTTACAAGTGTACGATATAGGTTTTGGTTTAAGTTAGATTATAGGTTAAGGTTTAGGGATTTGAGAATAAGTTAAGGTTTAGGTTTAGGGATTTGAGAATACATTTAGCCCTAAAAGGGTTTCAATGGTAGACGTTCAATTCCCCACTGCCTTTTACAGTGTGGTCCACTTGATAATTAGATCTATCTTATTTTTCGTCTCAAGCCTTAATATGAGCTCGTAAAATATATGGACGGCTTGGATATAACACACATCATGATGGGACCCATAAAAGCAACATAACAAAAAAAAAAAAAAATCAGTTTGCCTCGCTCAATTTCTAGTTTGCCCCGCTCAATTTCTAGTTTGCCCCGCTTAGTTTGCCTCACTCAATTTCTAATTGAGCGGGGTAAACTAGAAATTGAGCGGGGCAAACTGAAAATTAAGCGGGGCAAATTAGAAATTGAGCGGGGCAAACATGAAATTGACCCTACTGTCAAAATCTAGTTTGCTCACCTTTTATCTAGCTGTTTTTATGAAAGAATACAAACTTACTTTTGTAACTTAGACCTCCATGTGCGGAGACCTAATTCTAGAACGAAAATACCCCTCATTTTCACTGTTGTCCATTTTTCCTCTCCCTTTTCACTGTTTGATTTTCATCTCCCTTTCCAGAATAAGGTTTAGGTTTAGGTTTGGATTTAAGTTTGAGTTTTTAAGTTTAGGTTTAGGTTTAGGTTAGGGAGTTGGGATTAAGATTAGGTGTATGTTTCGTTTTAGAGAATTGAGTTTAGGTTATAGGTTCAGGAAAAGGTTAGGTTTAGGTTATAGGTTTTAGGATTTGGGAATAGTTTTAAGTTATAACTATACGTTTAGGTTAGGTTATAAGTTAAGGTTTAGGGATAGGTTATAGGTTTTGGGATTTGAGAATGGGTTCGGGTTTAGGTTATAGGTTTTGGTTTTGGTTTAGGTTATAAGTTATAGGTTTAAGATAAGGTTTATGTTTAGGTTTAGGTTATAGGTTTTAGGATTTTATAATGGGTTCGGGTTTAGGTTATAGGTTTTGGTTTAGGTTATAGGTTTTTGGATTTAAGAATGAATTATGGTTTAGGTTTAAGAAATTGGATTCAGGTTCGAGATTGGATTTAAGTTTGGATTTTTAAGTTTAGATTTAGGTTTAGGTTAGGAAGTTGAGATTAGGATTAAGTGTAGGTTTCGCTTTAGAGAATTGAGTTTAGGTTATAGGTTTTGAGAAAGGTTAGGTTTATGTTATAGGTTTTGGAAATAGTTTTAGGTTTTATGTATAGGTTTAAGTTAGGTTATAGGTTAAGGTTTAAGGATAGGTTATAGGTTTTGGAATTTGAGAATGGGTTCGGGTTTAGGTTATAAGTTTAGGTTTAGGTTTTGGTTTAAGTTATAGGTTATAGGTTTTGGGATTTGAGAATGGGTTTGGGTTTATGTTATAGGTTTTGGTATTGGTTTAGGTTATAAGTTTTGGTTAAGGTTATAGGTTATAGGTTTAATTTTAGGTTAAGGTTAGGTTTAGGTTATAGGTTTTGGAATTTGATAATGGGTTCGGGTTTAGGTTATAGGTTTTGGTTTAGGTTTAGGTTATAAGTTATAGGTTTGGGATAAGGTTTAGGTTTAGGTTTAGGTTTAGGTTTAGGTTATAGGTTTTGGGATTTGAGAATGGGTTCGGGTTTAGGTCATAGGTTTTGGTTTAGGTTTAGGTTTAGGTTATAGGTTTTGGGATTTAGGAATGGGTTCAGGTTTAGGTTATAGGTTTTGGTTTGGTTTTGGTTTTGGTTAAGGTTATAGGTTATAGGTTTAGGTTTAGGTTTAGGTTAAGGTTAAGGTCAGGTTTAGGTTACAGGTTTTGGGATTTGGAAATAGTTTTAGGTTATAAGTATAGAACTCCCAATTTCCTAACAAATACGACCTTTTTGATCATTTATTCACACATACACTCCCAAAAAGGGCATTATGTGGATTAGATTAGAAGGACCAGTCATCCTAAATTAGGATGCATTTTTTGTCTCAAATATTCACTTGTAGCATACCATATTTCAACGGATTGACATAATTTTTTTTACCGTGTGTACATTCTCATAGTAATGGTGCTATTCTAAAATCAAACTTTATTGTTCAACATCTATTTCATAACCATTTTTGCTAGGGACCACATGTTCTTCACCTATCTCTGCTTCACATTTTTTCACTTGAAGCACGAAGGAGAAGAAGTCTACAAGCAGAAGTAGAGAGCAGCCACAACTCTACTTTCATTTGACGATGATGGTAAGGAAAGAGAGGAGGGGGGATTATGTGCCTCTTCAATCTATCCCCTTGCTACAAGGCTCTTGATTGCCTCGATCCTTAGTCAATGGGATCAGGACAATTTAAGTGAGTACACGACGATCACATAAAACTCCAGAGGCACATCTCCATTTCTTCCACCTCGCCCGAATTCTATGCACAACACCCTTCTCAACCTATCCACTCTCATGAATTGTCAATCCAAGTAAGCAATCTTGACTAATTCCTCGTTCTCATTCTTATTATTACTAAAATTACATTCCATATACTCTATTTTAGTCTTGACCAGGTTTAGGTTTGGGTTTTCAAGTTTAGGTTTAGGTTAAGGAGTTGATATTAGAATTAGGTATAGATTTAGGTTTAGGGATTTGAGAATATATTTAGGTTTTAGGTTATAAGTGTAGGTTTTAGGTTTAGGTTTAAGTTAGGTTATATGTTAAGATTTAGGGAACTAAGATTAGGTTAAGGTTTAAGTTTAGGAATTTGAGAATACATTTAAGTTTTACGTTACAAGTGTATGCTATAGGTTTTGGTTTAAGTTAGATTATAGGTTGAGGTTTAGGGAATTGAGAATAAGTTAAAGTTTATGTTTAGGGATTTGAGAATACATTTAGGTTTTAGGTTTAAGTTAAGGTTTAAGTTTTGAGCAGGGGTAAACATGAAATTGAGCGAGGGAAACATAAAATTAAGTGGGACAAACTAGAAATTGAGTAGGGGAAACATGAAAAATGAATGGTGCTTGTTTAATTTTGTGACGCTATCTATCATGTAACATCCTGAAAATCCGGGGTCGAGCAAAAACTCAGCTCCCCAGTTCTAGAACATCACTTATAAAGCATTTTCAATGATGGATAAATGTCGACTGTATGAGTGCATAAAACATGAAGTGGATTAAGCCAAAACAACATATCATACTCCAGAGACAGTTAAATTACTCAAGCGGAAGACTGTAATAAATATATAAAATGTATAATTGATTGTAAGTCTCCAGAGTGTGAACATGTTACCAAGTTAACTAAATACATGTATACTCTAAAATGGAAAGAAAAGAATATACATGGGTGTTTAAATAAAGGCAAAATACCAAGTGTATTAACATCTAATCAGTAACCCTGTAACCCCGTTAATCAGAACCTGCATATAGGAGAAATCCTCCTCATTATCATAAAGTTCGGCTCTGCTTCACGAGCAACGCCATCATCTGAAACTAAAACAGGGACTGGTTGGTGCGGCCAACACTATCCCGTAACGTGGGAGTGAGTAATTAACTCAGTGGAAACTATATACAGTAAAGGTTAACGTGTTATCAATTCAATCAAGCAGTAATGATAAAGCAGTACAAGCAAACATGTCCTAGCTACTCTTGTTAATGCGAGAATGAATGAGATAATGATGCATGCCCTCACCACAAACTCCCTCATGCGACATCATCTAACGATCGCGGCATGAATCACTACCACTGTGCTCTCACACCAATGCCAATGGCACATGCAGTGCGATGTCATGAATATGATTACCCAGTTCTTATTAGTCCTTTTCATACAGCAGGATCGGGAAGCTAAGATACCTCCCTTATATCATTACCCAAACGGTGATCCATTCTCGGGTCGTCAGTCCGAGATAATCCCATACGATGTTACGGTTCTAGGTCGCTGCAAGGGCTGCCAGAGTTGTTGCGCGCAATCGTTGCTCCACTCCCCCATCACCAAATCAATACAGGCCTATTTATATCCTCAACACTACATCAAGACTCATCGCCCTGATGCAGTGTCAGGATATACTCGAGGTCACTACAAATGGCTGTCAGGGCTGTTGCGCGTAATCGTTGCTCCACTCCCCCATCACCAAAATAATGTAGGTCGATAACAAGAATATAGTGTCCCATACCACCATAATCTGCTCACGAGTATAGATGCTTACTGGTCACTACAAAGGGCTCGTCACCAATCAGAGTAGGCCGACAGCTCGAATATAGTGTCCCATACCACCATAATCAGCTCATGAGTCTTAGCGGATCGAGGTACCAAGGTTAGAGGGACTTTTCACTGGTAAGTTTGGTACCTTAGGTTCAAGCAGTAGTGTCTAAAAATGGTGAACAAACATCGGTCAATCAGGTTAGTTGACGAGCTCAACTAGGCCAAGTGCACGTTAAGTTGAACGACATGGAATGCATAAGCACTCCGTGTGGCCTAACCACTATTGAACATCCCAAGTACGACTCGGGTTCGTCGAACACATCCTGTGTGGTAAAACAACCTCAACTACCACTTGAAGAACTATTGCCGATTACTTGGATTGTAGCACAGCCCCAATCACATCCAAACTCAACAACAGGCATATGAGTTCTATCCTACAATCATATGGACAATCATGAAGTATAACTTAAATGTAAATGCAGTACATGGAGGAAATCATATACATCTTTAACATGATTCATCTAAGTTAATCAACTCATAGAAAAAATCATATACACAGTTAACATGATCGGAATTCATATCTCAACAACCTTAACAATCACACTTTACTAACTCATTTAGGCATTTATACAAACACTTAGATTACACTATTCAACATACATCACGTATGTCGACCATATCATATATTAGGGCAATTCCTTTTGCCGAGGAGTTGTCGCATACATAACAATCATGTAATAACGATAATTAATCACGGCAATCATAACATCGAATTTCTTACGCATACAAATATTTCAACAAACACATATTAGACATGTTATCATATATATGTAATTTGCCCATGAATCACATAGTAGTGAGATAAGTTACATAGAGGAAACTGTAACTATGCATGAGGGAATTAAGTATCGCATCTCAACATTCTCATTAAATACATTATAACATGCATTTTCTCATTCAGGCATTTTGTCAAACACTTAGGCTATACATACTAAATACATATCGTATATTGGTATATCATGTATTTGGGCTAAACTTTTAGCCCAGGAGTTTTTACACAAACATCTATCATACATATACGACAGTTAATCATGGCAAGCACAAATCTGAATTTTATACGTATACGGTATTTTCTACAAATACGAGGAATACAGTATATTTAACATAGTTAACGTATAACTGAAAAACGAAACGGACAACACTTTATACATGTGAAATGGCATCCTAGGCAAGAATAAATCATTATCTAACATTGAAAGTCTTAAAAACCATAACCTAAACGTATATAGTCCGCACCTTAAACTAGAAAATGCGTAACGGAGTTGATTTAGACGATAAGTCTTCGTCAACAGCGGATTGACAACCTAAAATATGAAATAGGTTAGCTATAACATCACTACAGCTATTCTAAGCTTCAAAACAGGTTAGGGTTAGGATTTCTTATCAAAAATGAAATCAGAAACGCCATAATCGCGATACAGGTAGATGGCTTTGGCACGTGAAGCAGCAGGGAAGAATCCTAGGAGAAAACCCTAACTTCTCCCTCACTTTCTCTCTCTCTTCTCTCTTCTCTCTCCTAGGTCTTTCTCAAATTCGTATGGGATTTGTGAGAGAGGGTTTAAGGCCTTTTTATAAGCCCAAAAGTGACGCAAACAGACTTAGGGCCAAGGTATACTTATGTTATAACCAAATCGGATTTGTTCCGATCTAACGGAGCACTTCTGGAGGTCCTGTTGCTAAATGCGGTCGGACTTAAGCTCTCTAATATCAGATATAGGTCAAGCTAAGTTTTCAGTTTGGTCGGGTTTCCAGATCGACCGTAGCGGACCAGTTTCAGTTCAACAATTACGAGAACTCGATCGGAGCTACAAGTACTATGACATGTAAGGGTCACCTATCCTGATCCGAGGGTGAATTTGGGTTGAAATCTAACGGTCAGAATGCTTAGAAATAACGCGTAAGCGACATGACTCAGATTTCTTAAAATTTTATTTAATTTCTAAATAAATTCATTTTTCTTACACTCTTCACTCCGGACTCAAGAAAATAGTCTCAGGACATCGTCTGGACTTGATTTTCCAGGTGATAGTCAAGTCCAACTAAGCGGTCATAATGGTCTAAGTTCGTCGCTATCGGACATTCAACGTGCGGTCCAGGTTCGTTACAGAGTTTTCAAATGCTCTCGTGAGCAACTGGGTTTAGAGTTTGATCCTAAGTTTTAGGGTAATGTAGCGTCAACTATTCTACATATTTTGGCTTTTACGGATCGTATTAAAAGTGATTAGTGATAATTTCACAGGTCATCTAGTCTAGCGCTAGTTGATTCTCGTTTAATTTCTAAAGGAACTAGCCTCTAATGATTTCTGCTTGAGGTGAGATTTGAAGGGTGGAGTGAGGGTGCACGAAAATGGACGAAGGAAGGGTTTAGAGAGGGACTTTTGGGGAGATATGAGAGATTTTTCAAGAAAAGGAAAGCTTGGGAGTGAGGTTTGTGAAGGCAGTAAGTGATTGAGAATGAAATAGGAGTCGAACCCTGCCCCATTGGGTCCCACTAGGCCTTAAATACAATAGCCCGAAGGCCCGGTCCAATTGAGCCCGCCGACCGGCAAGGCCCTCGCCGACCACTGGAGTATCTGGCGAGGGCTCGCCATTTGGGCGAGGTCCTCACCATCCCCTGGGTCCAAAAAAGTTAGGGTCCCACCCTAGAACCCCCTGGAAGTTGATCGTTTGGCCCCCCTCTTCCGATTTGAACCGTTTCGGGTCATTTTGGAACTAATCTGATCTTTATTTATTTTTACCGATTCTAAATGGCTGGGATGAAATGAAACATAGTCTAAACCCTTCGATTGACGGTCTAGAAGTGATTTGGAGTCGTTGTGTGTGATCAGGAGTGTGCACGGACTTGATCTCAGCGACCGTTTATAGTGAGTTTTAGTTTAAGTATAGTTCTTCACTATTTAAACTTGAGGATTTGTGTCTAATATGAAATAATTGGTGAATTTGAAGAATGAGGTGGTGAAAGGTGAGATTTGAAGGAAATGGGATGAAAAATGATTTCTTTGGCTTTGGGATTGAGCTTTGAGAGTGATATGATTGACCCATTGCCTAAAGACGTCTAATTCCAGGTTGGAAAAAATCTGGGGCATTACATATCATGCCATTGAGCGAGGGGAGCATTATCAGTTTAAGCGGGGCACACATGAAATTCAACAGGACAACCTGAAAATTGAGCGGGTCAAAATAGAAATTCAGTGGGGCAAACAAGAAATTTAGCAGGAGTAATATGAAATTGAGCGGGGCAAACTAGGAAATGAGCAGGTCAAGCATGAAATTGAGCGGGGCAAACATGAAATTGAGTAGGGCAAACTAGAAAATGAGCGAGGGAAATTTGAATTTTGAGCGGGGGAAACTTGAATTGATGGATTTAAATGATGAATATCCAATCACTATTGTTTTCCTGTAGCGTGGTACATCTAAGATTTATATCCCTCTTATTTTTAGGATGAAGCCCTGAAATGATCTTTACAAATGGATGAACAGAATGGATGAAACACATACATTATGGTGGGGCCCACATAGCACTGATCACTAGCCACGGGGCTGGTGTTAGGGGGAGTAGCCAATCCGTTTTCTATACTACATACATTAAATGTGGGCTCAACTGATGCATGATTTCTTCCCTGAACTGACCATTTTCGGAAGAAGTTAAAATGCTGATAAGGAGAGCCCACAAAATGAGTTTTTTTCATTTTTCTTAGAACCAGAAGGTGGAAAGGGAGGTGAAAGCAACGTGAAAGCAGCAGTAGAAAGAGAGATGAAAATCAAACAGTGAAAAGGGAGAAGAAAAGTGGACAACAGTGAAAAGGAGGGGTATTTTCATCCTAGAATTAGGTCTCCGCATGTGAAGGTCTAAGTTGCAAAAGTAAGTTTGTATTCTTTCATAAAAATGGTTGGATAAAAGGTTGACAAACTAGATTTTGACAGTGGGTTCAATTTCATGTTTACCCCGCTCAATTTCTAGTTTACCCCGCTCAATTTTCAGTTTGCCCCGCTCATATATGGATGGTTTGGATATAACACATACATCATGATGGGACCCACAAAAGTAACATAGTAAAAAAAAATTTTAATTGAGCAGGGCAAACTAGAAATTGAGCGGGGCAAACTGATTTTTTTTTTTTTTTTGTTATGTTGCTTTTATGGATCCCATCATGATGTATGTGTTATATCCAAACCGTCCATATATTTTACGAGCTCATATTAAGGCTTGAGACGAAAAATAAGATAGATCTAACTATCAAGTGGACCACACTGTAAAAGGCAATGGGGAATTGAACGTCTACCATTGAAACCCTTTTAGGGGTTACAGAAGTTTTGGATCATTATGAAATTTATTTTTCCTCTTCATCCAGGTCTTTTTGACCCTATGAATGAACTCACACAGGGAGAATTTCTCACAAAAAACATCACAGTGGGCCCCCTAAAGGTTTCTAATAGTTGACGCTCATTCAACACTTTTTCTTGTAATGTAGTACACTTGAGATTTGGATATATCTCATTTTTGGTCTCATGCCATAAAATGATCTGAAAAATATATGGACGGCATGGATGAAAAGCACACATCAAGGTGGGGCCCACATATCACTGACCATCCGTCATTGGCTGGTAGTAGGCGGCGTACCCAATCCGTTTCCTTGAAAGGAGGGGTATTTTCGTCCTGAAATTTCAAATCCACACGTGCGGGTTTAAGTTGCAAAACAAAGTTTGTGTTCCTCCGTAAAAACAGCTGGCTAAAAGGTGGGGTCCACAGTCCTAAATTTCTCCTAAGCCAAGTTAGCTCACCTAATACAGATGGATGGTTGTTTTATTGACTGCAAATGGTCTTTAAAAATATTTGATACTCTGTCAGAGTACGTCACTTGATAGATGCATTAACGGGCAGTCAGGAAATTGTTCAGGTGACATACATTAACTCGAATCAAACCAACTAAATTGTAAGTATTGTTTGGTTGTAGTGCCAAAATCAGATCGGTTGGACAATCCCTACCTTTGATTCCGCAGGATAACTGGATATTTATATTTTTAACCGTCCAATAAATTTCTATCCATCTGATTATCAGGTAATTGAATATGCATAAATTTTTTGTTCACAATATATCTAAAGGAGACCCACAATTTGGACAGTTTAATTTGAATTAGTTGCATACCAAGTATGCAGTTTCCGCGAGTACCGGTGCATCATCCATCACATTCTGTCGGAGTATCATAGTTTTTCTTTAAACAAAGTGATTAGATACTCTATTTAATAACTGCAATTTCAAAGTCTTGCAACTTGTTAATAAATTAACAGGTTTTAATGTATTCTATGGTTTAACATATTATCCCATGTGCCTCACACGTAGAGATAGGTGATGGTTCGGAACCGTCCATCTTCTAGGTGTCATTGTGGCCTGGCCAGTTTACAATAACCATACCTAAAGAATTATTCTGACCTTCGATGCATGGATTTCCATGTGAACAGTTAATACTTTTGATCACAATTTTAAACGGCTATAATCATTGAGGGGATTGCCAGTGGCTGCGTGGGCTTGACCGAAATGTCTGTATCAAATCCACTCCATCCACATGTTTTGAAAGACCACATTAGGACAGGATTATAAAAATCAGGAAGATCTGAAACTCAGGTGGGCTACATCTATAAAACAGTGGGAACAGCAACTTCCACCACTGAAACCTTCCTGGAGCTGACCTTGTTGTTTATATACCATCCAAACCGTTCATAGAATTATTACCACTCAGATAAATAGTAGGAACAAATATTTTCCTGATACAAAACTTCTTTCACCATCAAGTGTTCAATCCATACTCTTTCGGGTGGTATGGCTCACAATAGTTTTGGATCTGCCTGATTTTTAAAATCATGTCCTATTGTAATCTTTCAAAACAGAGGAGCAAAGCGGATTTTTCAAGGACATTTCTTTCGCCGCACACAGCATCGGGCATATAGATACTTTTGTGCCCGATGCAGATTCCTGCGTCGCAGAACCGTTCAGATTAGACACCCATGGCATGTGTGAAAAGGTGCACACGTGCATAGGTGCGCAGGAGAGCATGACTCTATATATATATATTAATTTTATTTTTATACAATTTTTTGAGGCCCATCCTAAAATGATCTCGCAAAACCGATGGACAAATGAATTTCTGACAAGCATCACAATGAGCCACACCTTAGGAGCTTTAACCACCTTAGGAACTTTCTGTTAAAGCTTTCACAGGGAATCCAAATTATCACTAAGATTTGACCATCTAGGTTCGTGGACCTATGGTGCAAATCACCATGGGTGAGCCTGGCCGCAGCTTAACTACTCCATGAGTGGGATCCAGATCGTGATTGGCCCATGGGATCCAGATCCAGCTTAACTACAAGCATGAAAATCCTGCTTTTCCCGCGTCGTGATTAGCCCATGTTATCACTGATGTTGTCCGCGCTTGGCACGAGCATGGAATGCCCACCATTAAAATGGTCATGCTGCCTAATTTTAGTGTTTATTTTCCATCAAACTTGTTGACTATGTCATACATTTTGGGGTGAAGGTATAATACTAATATAAGCTTGATTTAAAATTCTGTGGCGCTGAATAAGTTTTCAATGGTGAATTTTCAGTCACCACTATTTCATGTGGTGTGGTCCACTTGAGATTTATTTAGATCTGCCTCATTGTTTGGCTCATGCCTTGAAATGAGCAGGCAAAATTAATGGATGGTGTGGATAAAACGCACCCATTATTGTGGGTCTCACAGAGCACTGTCTGGCTACTGGCATTGTCAGTATGCGATCCTGTCATAAAGTGGTTAGATTGATCATGTATGGACTGACCTCACATATGGGGCTAGCCCAATAAAATCAAATTCACTCCTCTTGGATCATCAACTTGTAACAGAGGAGTCAATCCGTGAGCCCAGGTTGGCAATGACTTAAGCTGGGGTGAAGCCAAATAGACACTTCCCATTTTTGGCCGAAAACCTTGCACACTAGTAGACATGATGACCGTTTATTAATAGTAAGTTTACTATTTATAGAAAGTGGCAAATTCTAGAAGTTTTAGTTATAGTTTACTTCTAATTTCTCTACCATTGTTTGGTATTCCCATTTAAAGAGATGTGAACTCATTTATTTCATTTATTAATCAATTAAAATTTGAATTTATTAGAATTTATTTCTATTTTCTTGTTTTCTTTCCTCGTGAATTCGAGAAGTTTCTGTGGATTCGGCGTAGTTATCCTTGAGGAAGATGGTGCTCGACCTCATCAGGTTCATCCCTACATCACCTTCCGTAGAGATCATTTTATGAAATGAGCCAAAGAATGAGGTAGATCCAAAGCTCAAGTGAACCCCACCAAAGAAAACAGTAGGGCAGTAATGCTCACCATTAAAAACTTCTAGTGATATTTTTGTTTCCTGTAATCCAGGCCTGTGTGATATTATAAACAGGTTGGATGGTGAATAAACATCATGGAGGCCCCTGGAAAGGTTTCGATAGTAAGCATCATTGTCCCCATTGCTTTCTATGTTGTGGCCCACTTAAGCTTTCAATCTACCTCTTTATTTGGCTCATGCTCTATAATAATCTTGAATAATAATCTGGAAAAAAGAATGGATGGTGTGGATATAGCACATACATCATGATAAGGCCCACAGAACTATTCCACGTCAACAGATTACAACTTCAGTTAGTGTCATGTACTTTGCCCTGGGAGTTTGTATTTAAATTTTGATAGGTATTTTTCTCATTTTATGAAAAAACATGACCCAAACTCAAGAAAACTACCAGAAAGTACTCCTTTGACAATTATCTTTATCAATGAGGTAGCTTAATAAAAAGTTAATTTTGATAGGCACCAGGATATACATGAGAAATTAATGAGATAGTATTTTTTAAAATTCCCTTTTAGAAAAGCCCCAGCCTTTCACTGTATTGGTTTTACATTTTAGAAATTTCCTAAACAGCTTAACTGAATGAAATTTAATAATAGGTTTAAGATGGGGTCCTCAAGGATATGTTGGCTTTATTTTTGGCTGATACAAATTCATTGAAGATAGGTTAAAGGTGGGTCCAGACTGGCTTAAAAGTTTCTACATAAATCATGTTCTGCCAAATTCACTCTGTTATGGGAAATCCGAGCTCACGGTACAACACTGCCCCAAGCGCCCGTCCGAGCCGAGGCATGATCCATCTGACCTGCTTCGGGATATGATCCATCCGAGCAGACGACACGGTTGGTGCTCGACTCGGAATCATACTCCGATCGGATGATCTCCGACGCCTTAACCATACCGCTTCTTGAAGTCAGCCCTGCCAGCCATGGTGGAACCAACTGTGCCGACCAGGTGGATCGGACTGGTGGTATCCTTAGATAAGCCGAACCGAGCAGACTCTCCGACGTGCATATCTCACTTGCTCAATATGTAAACTGCCATATCAAGACGTGGCCGGTAACTTCGCTCGCAGGAGCGCACGATCCACTACATACGCTGCGCGATTAGTAGATTGCGGGTAATATCTCCATGATCCTAGAATCCCTCTGATCGTGCTGAGATTATCGGACTCAGACCGCCTCATAAGTAGGTATAAATAGTACGCATCGCCATATCTACAGGTACGCAAAATCGAGCTCTCCTCTACTCTCTACTCAGACCCTGATTCCCTTGTCCTGACTTAGGCATCGGAGTGTCCCCCGGCTTAGCCAGGGTCACCTTTGCCTGCTTTCCTGGTGCAGGTTCCAGGGATTATACGTGGTGGTCGACGTGGAGGGAGGGCTGACCGGATTTTGGCATCAACATTTTTTGGCGCCATCTGTAGAAAAAAACCAAATAATAACTCTTACCGCTTATGAATTGCGTGAGGAAATAGCCTTTAAGGCTCATGATAAGATGTTTGCCTCCGAGCGACTGGCCTTTAAGGCTCTTAATAAAAGATCGATTTTACCTTTGAGTGCTTGTCCGATTGCCCTATCCACACAAGCACGAGTTAAATGGTTCGATCCTTTAAGGAATCGGAACCCAACCTTACGAAAGATCGACAAGGCATCCTTCTAAGGAAAAAAAGCCTAATAAATGGTCCGATCCCTTAAGGAATCGGAACCCAACCTAACGAAAGATCGACAAGGCATCCCTCCAAGAGAAAAAAGCCTAATAAATGGTCCGATCCCTTAAGGAATCGGAACCCAACCTAACGAAAGATCGACAAGGCACCTCTATAAGAAAAAAAGCCTAATAATAACTCGACCCTCCGGTCAAGTGTTCGGCTCGGCATACAACAAAACAAAGGCGACGAACCGGGCATCCAAAGAGATCGGATCCAACTAAAACTTGGGCCGAGAAGGCTCAGACAACCAACCCTAAAAACTAACTAAATGGCAGCTGAGTAAACCCATAAAGAAACCAGTTCGACATACAAATAGACAATGTAAAAAGAATGTTTTACATTGAATCCCCTCGGAGGGACAAAAGTACATTGATAGTTAAAAAAAAAGAAGTAAAATAATCTTCAGGCCGGAGAAGGAGCTTGGGCGTCAGGAGCTGGATCCGAACGGACTACTTCAACCGGGGCATCTTCAGAGTCGTCAGGCAGAAGAGAATCAAGGTCAAGGTCTGGGTATAAACCCAAGACTGCCTCGAGCCAAGCGTCGAAGCCGCGATTGTAGAACGTTACAGCTTCAGCGTCCTTCTCTTTGGAAGTCTTGAAGCTTTCGACAGCAGCAGCAACCGCTGCGGACAAAGAAGCCTCATCCTTCGCTCGCTGGGCTTCCACGGCCTGATTCACGGCTCATGTCCGTTCTTCAGTTGCCTCGGCCTTGGTGCGGTTCAGAGCTTCTTCGAGCCGAGCGGTCTCCATGGTCAAGGAGTCCACATGGGCCCTGACACGGGTCAGCTTAGCGGTCGCCGCATCGCCAGTCTTCTTGAAGTCATCTGCCTTGTCCTACAGCTGCAGCTCCCTGGCCTCCAAGCCAATGATAACATCTTGCAGCCGCCTAACCTTAGCCCTCTCGCCTGCGAGCTGTTGGCGCAGGCTGGTCTGCTCAGCCTTCATGGTCGCTGCCTCGGCCTGTAGGGCCTCCAACTCTGCCTCCGTCTCCTTGCCCTCCCACACTCTCTGACGAATAGAGAGCAGCATCGGGACGACCTGAATAGAAAACAAAGATCAAAATTTACAGTGCATAACAACAAAAGAAAAAAAAAGGAGGGTCTTCTCAGAGTCATATCATGTAGCACACGGAGGCGAAGTCGTTCAAGAAGCTGCCTTCCGACCGCTCAAGAGTCTGAGCGATATCCTCCTCCTTAGCATGCTTGGTAGCCCACAGAGCTAAGAAAGCCATATGATAACCGGGCTCAAACTTCCCGCCGCTTGTGCCCGCCTGGGCCTCGGCCTCAGCCCCCTCGGCCCCTACCCTACTGTCGGCCGAGTTTTGACCCTCGGCGCGGACTTTTTCCCCGATCTCGGGGGGGAGAAAGCGCATTATCAGCTATTTTATTAGCCTTCTCCCGTTCGGAGGAGGAAGGCACAGCGATAGGGGCCTCAGGGACCACGGCAGGCACCTCCATTGTGGGGGGAACGGCGGCGGCGGGAGATCGAGGAGCAACGGTGCTCGGCCTGACAGGGGTGCCAACCATAGTCGTCTGGACGAGCCCGGGCGGAAGACGTACCACCGGGCGCAAGACTACCGGGGGAACCACGACGGTGCCGGGGAGCGCCGAAGTCGGTGGTACGGAGGACGATCCAACTGGCCTAAGTGTTGGGGCTGATGGATTTGGTGTAGCAGAAGATTTTTCCACGGCTGGGGCTGATGGAGTTGGTGCAGCAGAAGATTCCCCCACGTGGGGGAGGGCTGGCTTCTTACGAGTGATCTTCACTCGGGGGGCTTCTTTGAGCAACTCCGCCGGCGTCGGAGCTTCTTTCCTCTTCCGAGCCCCAGACGCCTCGGCCATACCTGCAAAAAAAAATTTTCATGTCAACTACTAAATAACCAAAAGAAAGCTCATCGAAAAGATCAAGGCAACTTACTAAGGGATGAAAGCAGAGGTTGGGATTTACAGAGCCCAGACCAGTGAAGGTTGGCTACAGTGATCAGATCGGCCCAAGAGCGAAGTGACTCCGACCGTGCCCTGGCCTTTGCAACCTGATTTTTCTGGTCCGAGTCGAGGAGCGGCAGCCCCTTTTGAAAAACTACAAAAGGAGGAAATGTTACTTCGACTGAAGTAAAAATCAAAGCAACAACTCGGATGCAAAATGAAGTCTGACCTGGCTTGGTAAAATGGGTCGGAACCCGGGCAGTTGGGGTCCTGAACTCAGCCGTCGACGCCTCCCAATCACTCGCCTCCTAGAACCACCCGTTCTTCCAGTCTTTGTTGGAAGACGACAGGTGCATTACCAACCCCGACCCTTTGCTCCCCAGAGTCACGAAATAGTACCATGAGTCGTTGCTATCATGCTTGACCATGTACAGGCTCAGCAGCTCCTCTGGGGTCAGTTCGGGGTTCCCAACTTGCTTTCAAATTATGTAAGCTGAGATCATCACCCTCCATACATTCAGAGCGAACTGTCCAGGGGCCAGCCCGAGGTAGGTCGCTACCTTCCGGATGAAGGGATGTAGTGGTAGTCGGACCCCGCACTGCAGCGCGCATAGAAAGATGACCACCTCTCTCTTAGCTGGGGCGTCGGCAACGTCCAAGGGACCGGGAGCCCTTATTTGAACGGAGTCTGGGATTTGAAACTCCGAGCGGATCCACTCCATTTGGAATTCTGCCATGACAGAACCCCCGGGGACTACCTCTGCGGTACGAAGATTCGCAGGCATATCAGTGGCGGTAGCGGTCTCTGCTCGGTGGGGTCAGGAGGTTGTCTTCTTACTAGGCTGCTTGGTCTTAGAAGCCAATGTTTTTTATTTCCGAGGCGGGGGATACGGTAAAGTGGTCTCAAAAGGGCCTTTGGATGATCCACTCTCACTTTCAGTAGTCCCCGGCTCGGAATCATCACCGTATCCACGGACCATTTCCAGATCGAAAGACATGACAAAAAAAGAGCGAAGGTCAGCGAGACTCACCGGGTGGTTGCCGAAAATCGTCTACTGATGGAAACTTCGAAGTCGGCCAGAAGCGCCTCTCGTCGAAAATCGCCTCTTCGGTATGCTCTTATGAAACGGAATGTAAAATGCTATGCGAATGTCTGGGGCGCCCTTATATAGGCTGCGAATGATTTTCGCATTGATGACAAACCTTAATGGCAGCAGCCGAATCGGCACGAGCCTATCTCCAAGCACACATGACAACACCGCATTGGGCGCGTACCGAACCGTCGGTACAGCGCCTAACATCGGGCAGTGGGCCTTGATACGCGAAGCAGCGCCACAGCAATCAGAGCATTATGGGCATGCCTTCTCAGGTCTACGTGGCGGCTTCTCACAGGCTGAGAAGGGATGTGAGATCGTAACCATCGCCACGCGTTAACCGAAGCGACGAGCACGTGCGCGATTCGATATCTGTCATCATTACGATAAGGGCGGGAGATTTCCCGCCTAAGTACTCTCCGAGCTCGCGAGCAAGCTCGAAGAGTAGGGGGCTTCTGTTATGAAAAATTCGAGCTCACGGTACAACACTACCTCAAGCGCCCGTCCGAGCAGAGGCATGATCCATCTGACCTGCTTCGGGACGTGATCCATCCGAGCAGACGACACGGTTGGTGCTCGACTTGGAATCATACTACGATCGGATGATCTCCAACACCTTAACCACACCGCTTCTTGAAGTCAGCCCTGCCAGCCATGGTGGAACCAACTGAGCCGACCAGGCGGATCGGACTGGTGGTATCCTTAGATAAGCCGAGCCGAGCAGACTCCCCGACGTGCATATCCCACTTGCTCAATATGAAAACTGCCATATCGAGACGTAGCCGGTAACTTCGCTCGCAGGAGCGCACGATCCACCAGATACGTTGCGCGATCAGTAGATTGCGGGCAATATCTCCATGATCCTAGAATCCCTCTGATCATGCCGAGATTATCGGACTCAAACCGCCTTATAGGCAAATATAAATATTACGCATCGCCATATCTATATGTACGCAAAATCGAGCTCTCTTCTACTCTCTACTCAGACCCTGATTTCCTTGTCCTGACTTAGGCATTGGAGGGTCCCCCGGCTTAGCCAGGGTCACCTTTGCCTGCTTTCCTGGTGCAGGTTCAAGGGATTATATACGTGGTGGTCGACGTGGAGGGAGGGCCGACCGGATTTTGGCATCAACACACTTCATTGAGGATTATAATCTGCAGTTAAAATATAGATGCTAAGGTCTTTTCTTACTACAAATGGTTCGTTTGATAATTGGAGTGATGTTTTGGACTGAGATCTAACATTGGTTCTGGATCGAAGCTAGTTTATCATTGGTTTCAATCCAATGACCCATTGGGTCAATTAACCTTTTTTTGCCTATGCTTGGATGTAACAATGGTCATCCAAGCTATTGGTAAATACGAGATTCAATTTTATTTTTTTTTAAATTTATTGTTATTTTTTTGACACATACACACCCATACCCCACACACTCACTCGCCCACTCACACCAAATGAGCACTGGGTTCATAATCTCAATGTTGAAACAAAGTCCATCTACCACTGAGCCATGGAGCCATACCTAAATACAATATTTGGTTGATGTACCGGGAGCCACTTAAATGGTGCATGTACTAAAATTCAAATTGATTAGGCCATTGAGCTTTCTACTAATGAATTTTCATGCTCCAAATCTATTTCTTCTCATGGCACCCTTGCTACTAATGTTATTATTCTTTGTGACAAAAGGTGGATGATTTTCTGTCCAAAGAATTTATATTGCATTTGGTTGCACTATTTAATTGAATGGCAGTAATTAATGAGTTTGATAGGGGAAATGACAAAACTATTTTACATTCTGAATGAGGCGATCCTCAAAATCGAATTCATTTTAGCTCTACTTGAAGGTAAAAATATTATATTTTGGAGTATGGTTTTTAGACTCGGTGACTCATTGTAGTTCATTTGGGTTTGAGTCAAGTCACAACTCATTCACCGAGTTGGGAGTGAATTGGCCTGAATTGTCCAATTAGTCAGGAGTGAACGTGGGAGCTACTGATGGTGTCCAACTAGATTGGTTTAGAACGATAGTTGACATAGGCAAGTCGTATTTGACTCGTCTGATTCCTCAATCAATGTTTTGACCTACTGCCTTGCCATGGATCTAAGGAACACCATTGCAATTTGGTTATTAATTCCAAGCAATGTTGCATCTGAAGTCAGTTGCTTCAATCGCCATCTCTAGTTATAATTAAATAAAAATATAAGAACCCTTCTGTTGTTGGGATTAACTGCTGACGGTCAGGTTGATCCCTCCACTCAACCTGACCCAACTGCACATCAAGTTGAGTAATTCAGAGTTTTTGAATGGAATACAGTTCAAGGCAATACGGTTTTGGAGTGCGCCACTCGCCAGGGACCAAAATTGGTAGGATTAATCTTTGCATGTCTTTTTATTTCTGATAATTTGTTATGGTGATTTGCTCCGTTTGAAGTGAAATGGATAACATTAGGATGGTATTGAGTCATATCAGATGAGAATAAAATCATGCTTCAAGGTTGGGTCTTCTTTGCCACCACATAGCAGACTACAACACCCATCCTCCAAATGCACATACATGAAGAGAGCAGCAGCTCATGAAAGATGTGTTTCATTCACAAACCAATCAGGCACATCACTATTCAAGGAAAAGCCATGGCTTCCATTGACATGGTCGACCTGAACATGCTTGGGCCCATTTGTCATTTAGTCATGTTAACCACGAGAGACCATATGGTAGAAACCGTAATACATGTTTATTCCATTAACAACGGCGAGAATATATAGGGAGATGCTAGGTTCTGGCAGACATTTGTAGAAATCTTAAGAGATACACATCTTAATAAAATAAAAAAGGAAATGCCTTAATCTAGAAGGTTATCCCAAACAACTCTAACAAATTAAAACCATAACTTTAGGTCCACAACATAGATAGTTAACTTTAAATGGTACCACATGAGGATCCATCTGTGTACCTGCCACAGAGTAAAAGAAAAAAATAATTAAATTGTAGAATGTACCAAAAAGATATCATCGAATATGTTCCTTTTTATGGCACTCGCTGAATTATCTTGTAACCATTTATTTCTATGATAGTAATCAGAGGGTTAGGATCTACCACCTTGAGAGATTAGTGTTGGAATCTCCATCCACAATTTGTCCATTCGTTCATCTAGTTAGGACACCATTCATCAGAGCCATAGACAAAAGACTATGACTCGGATCGACTCATTTGGCCCTGATTGACCTGAATGAGAGGTGACTTGGTGGGTGATTCACATTCATTGGGAGTTACCAAGTCTGAGTTGTGAGTCTAAAAACTATGATCCAAGCCAGTAACCTCACATCCTCTTACATTTCCTTTTATTAAATGCACCCTTTTCCTAGATTTGGCGCATTGGAATGGTATGGCAAAAGTACTAATCTAGACGCAACAATAAGAGTATTGATCCATTATTGATTTTTATTTTTATTTATTGTTTTGGTTTATGTAAATATCATTTCTCAACAGCAGCAGCAGCAGCAGCAACAACAATAATGATGATGATAAATCGTAGTAACTTTAAGCACTTAATATTAATACTCTAAATCTATATTACAATACTAGTGGAGAACATTTTTGTGCCTGCAATTAGTTTCCAACAGGGAATAACTCGATGCATTCAAGGGATATGAAGAGAGATTTTATAAAGTCATGAGCATATTTGAAATTCAAAAATATGTGTTATACATTATGCAGTAACTATTTCACCTGCGAATGATGTCTGTATTTTCTGAAAAAAGCTAAAAACCTTGATGAGCCTCAACTTCTCTCTAACAAAAAGCCGACTTCCCTCAATAATAGTTGGTAACTCATAGCTAAGTGCCACGTGGGGGAACTTTCATGAGATCCATGCTGTCCATCAGGTCACTGGCGCATTCTAACTATTAAACCCAAAAATCGTGATAATCCAAAACTTAGGTGGTCCACATCACAGGAAACATTTAAAAAGGAACTCTCACCATTACTTTTGTGCCTAGCTTAGTGTTAGTGTGTCATCCAATCCATTCATTTGGTGTTCCTTGTCATGATAAAAGACTTATGCAAGAGTTACAGTACTTAAAGATTTGGGTTATATATACCACATAAATTTAGAGGTATTAGGTGTGAGTTTACAAAGTGGCCCATTTGACAGTTGAATCAGCCTGATTTTCCAAATCATGACAACCAAGGTAAACAAACACTTAAATCAGCCTGATTTTTCAAATCATAGGTATGTTTACCTAATAAACAGCATAGATTTCAAGCACATTAGGTTGTAGGTACTTAAAAGTACCCAAGTGTTTTGGACCTTCCCATCCATCTCTCTTCATTTTCATCCAGCATGTGTGTGTATGTATGTGTGTGTGTGTGTGTGTGTGTGTGTGTATATATATATAGGTGCAAGAATGAATTAATTGAAACTGCTCAATGAAATATATCTACATATATACATATGCATATGTATATGTATATGTACATACGTATACATACATATACGTGTATCTATACACAAATGTGCATAATAATAAGAGCTCGGGTTTCCTTGTTGTGACTAACATGGAACTTTCTTATCATCCACCTAGTTTGTAACATGGGTGGCCCACGGTTTTTTTAATCCAAGCCATTGATCTGTGGATGTGTACAGAAAACAAATCTCTGAAAGGGGAAGAACCTAACCATCAACTCTTTGGTCTTTCTGTGGATTTCTTCTCAACCATTCATTGCATGCCAACCATGGAAAGGTTAGAGCTGACCAATTGCAAATACTTCATTGATCGATCCATTATAGGTGTGATCAGATCAATGGCTTGGATAAAACAGCCATGGCTTCACGTACACAAACCAAGTGCACATCAGGAAAATTCATGGTTCATCACAAACAGCAGATTTGCCCTCATCTGATAACATTAACAAAACCCTAATTGGATAAATAAGATAGAATTGACCTGAGCATTTCATCCGACAGGTGAACTCTTCCATCTATGTCATGTATGTCCCTGGCACGAAAAAAAAGAAAAAAAGCACACATGCTGTTGAATGATCCGAGCCATCTGATTACTAGTTTTCCCCTCCAAACATCACTCCATCTCGCATAACCTTCTTATTTTTCCATCTGTTCGTTTGTCAGTCATGAAAGAGAAGAATAAGCATTTTGAACTTATATTGGTAGCACTCTTGGAAATATAAATGAGAAATGATCCAACTTTAAAAAAGAACTCTTCAAGTCATTGTGTTAGCTCCTTGTTGCATTGGGATGATACTGGAATGGTCTATTTAATTGGTTCAACATGCATTTTGTGTGCAAAAATAATATTGATAAGAGCGATCGGCATGGATGTGATGTTTAGGATTACATGGAAAATGTGAATATTTTAGAACCATACGTGATGCCCAATGGCCCTGCAAATAGATTAGTCAAATTATTCATAGAACCGTAAGCGATTTGGACTATCCATTTATATGATGTTTAGGATCACTTGATCACTGTGATGCTTGCATGGCAGCCTATGAAATGTGTACAGGACCTAATGAATAGTTGAGATTGATCAATTAGATTATAAGAACTCATCCCAATGCAGGTAAGATAAATAATTTATAATGTATTGTTTTTTTTTTTTTTTGGTTGGGTCATTTTCAAAATATAAATAAAAGAAATGGCAGCAGCCATGTAAGAGAGTGGTATCTAAATAAGAATAGGGTGGGAATACGACACCTTCTATTTTGTTGAAATGTTTGATTCTTCTTTCTCAGCTTCATCATCATCATCGGATTCTTCTTTTTCAGATTCTTTATCATCATCATCATCATCGTGGTCGTGGTCGTCTTCTTCTCCTTCTCCTTCTTCTACATCATTATCATTGATGTCGGTGTCATCTTCATCATCATCATTGTTGTTGTTATTGTCCTTGTCATTGTCAGCATCATCGTTTCCTTTCACTTCTTTGAAAAGGGGGAGTAGGAGAGGTTTAGTGGAAGGATCGTCCCAATGCAATTTATTGTTGAGGGTCAAATACTGCATATTAGACCCCATTTATTACCTGAATTTACGTACATAATGCCGTTTAATGGCCCGTTTTGCCGTGTTTGTGATACAGGGTGTAGTTGAAAGCATGAAATGCAAAAAGTTGATAAAAGTATGAATTTAACATTCTATTGACGCCACAGGCAAGGGACACACTCCAGGGGACCAATATTGACAAATATACACGGTCAGAAATCCGAGAAAAGTAAGAAATTGAAGCTCAAGTAGCCTGAAGGACATCCAGAACGCAAGATCACGGGGTTCCCAATATCGTTTCGACTCGAAACTTCATACGTTGCCTGAGGACCATAAATTAACCGTACACGACAAAAATCATCCATTGGATCGATGTAGAAGTGGCCAAACAGACAAATCAGCCCATGAATCTGCGATCTGCGGCCCACCTGATATCTGGAACTGCCTCAATTTTATTCCCAACAGCTAAAATGATATGTCAAAATGAATGGATGGTTTGGATTTCTGAGAAACATCACAGTGGGCCCTGTATATACACGTGTGCATACATAATGCACACGTAGCCGCCGTGCATGAAAAAAACCAAAAACGGGTCAGCATACGCTGACCCGTCTTCCTCTCCCAGTTGCGAAAGAACGGACAGCGTTTACGCTGTCTGTCCGTTTTTTTTTAGTGGGCCCCACTCATGGCCTAGATCAGTGATCCGAACCGTTCAACACATCCATGTGTGGGTCGTAATCATCTTCAAGCTTTCTTTTCGGTCTCATGCAAAAGTAAGCGTCTAAAAGCACCGTCAATCGCAGAATGGACGGCGGAATAGAAAATTCTGTGGGCCACACCGAAAATGCTCCAAAAACACCCCTTCCCAGACGGTTTTTCGTCCTGAAGCCAATGGACGATGTGGATTTTCGAAAAGAAAGCTAAGTGGACCCCACCGATCATCACAGCGGAAGAAAATTCCGCTTACGCACCGCGTAACGCACGGCCGCTGGCCGTTTTTGCGATCAGATGTGGGCCCCACACGTGCCCCATAAGCTTAATCCAAACCGTCCACCGTGTAGACAGCCGCGAGCACTACAAAACCATGTTGTCACTTTTCACCCATGCATGCACACGTGTGAGATACAGAGGCCACAAAAGGGCTACCCTGCAACGTTCAAAACTGATTCTTTTGTGATTTCTTCTCTGGGCCACGTCAATGGACGTTCAAAACCACCCATTCTTGACTGAAATTTCGTTCTGAATCCAATGGACGGGGTGGATTTTTCAGAAAATGCTTCTGTGGGGCCCACAGACCACAACAGCGAAATGGTGCGAAAGGTTTCGCACATCCGCGAAAACCGACTTTTTCGGACAGTTTTGGCCCACCATCTTTGATCATATGGCAGATCTGAACCGTCTATCATGTAGAGGACCCAAGAAAGCACTAAGGGATGGTGTTTCTTTGGAATTTGAGCAAGGAAAGTGGCGTGTTTCATGGTACCGAACTTGGCTGCGAAAATTGCACTCCGTGTCCTGCTACAACTCTGTCACTGACTCCAGCCTTCCAGCAGCTATAAAAGGAGGTTTTTGGACGTGGGGAGCATTCATTCAAGGTCTTGGGAGGAAGAACAGAGGGCTCGAGCTTGGGTTTCAACGTGGGCAGAGGAGAGAGAGAGGAGCTTGGTTTTCTTTCCCTTTTCTTTTCCTTTTCTTTTTCTCTTTATTTATTTAGATTGAGCCCATCCATGGCAGGCTAAATCCTCCTAGCTAGGGCTAAGAGGTGAAGCTTGTAGTGAGATGAGAGATTTGATTTTATTTAAATTTTAATGCATGAATTGACGTTGATTTTAGTTGATTATTATGGGAATATTTTTAGTTCTTAATGGTCTGTTGTGACTGAAATTACAATGGGTCTGCGATGCTTTGAATATTTTCTATTTCCTTTTCATGTTTATGACGTCAGGACGTCCTGTTGTTCACCATAGTCTCCTGGGCATGGTTGGATGACGGTACCATTCCTAACTTTCATACATGTGATTGGGTGGTAATTAGTTTAATTCTGTTGTTTGCCATAGTCTTTTTGGGCATGGTTTGGTGATGGAATCCATTCTAATTCATCTTCCTTTCATCTCTTTGAAAACTAGATCAACAGCAGTTCAGTTAATTTCATGATTTTTGAAACAGGCGTAAGATCTCCCTGATCTCTACAAGTGGATCCTCTGAATCCCTAGTTTCCTATTCCTGATTTTTCTTAAGTTTTAGATAATAATCTTACAAGTCTTCATTAAATTTTACTTGATTTAGAATTCATCTTAGCCTAGTTCTAGTTCTAGATAATTTTAGATAACGTACAAGTTTCAGTCCCTTGGGATTCGACCTCGGTCTTACCGAGTTATTACTACATCACAACCCTGCACTTGGGGAGTGAACATTTATCCCACCACTTTCCGGTTCCCCTAATCTCTCCTTTAAAAGCCACAGATGAAGTGCTGATAGAGAAAGGGATCTCCTGCAGCTTAGGACAACCTTTTATTGTAATGGAGACCATAGAAGTGCACATAATTACCTTGCTGCAAATCTTCTTCAATTTATTTACATCTGAAACATAGAGATTCTTTAACATAGGCAATGTGATGGGAATGTCATTATTGCTGCCGTATGCTGCTGCAGTTATCTCTTCTTCTTTCTCCTCGGCCACCAACTCTTCCATCGCATTGCATTCTTCGATGTAAATTTTTTCAAGGTTCCGGAGGTTCTTCAACCACCCAGCCAAAAAGAGACTCTTCAGCCTGTGGCATTGATCGATGAATATGGTCTTCAAGCTTTGAAAAGTGCCAGGTGTCGCAACTCCCTGACAAACAGTTCGCAGATTTGGTAGTTCTCCAAGGAATAAGTGCTCTACAGTGGCGAGGAAAGAGACATTATCTTTGACTGACAAAATGGACTTCACGCAGCTGCACCCACCAATAATGCAGGATTTCAATCCCCCTACATTCGGTGAAGAAAGAAGCGAGAGTCGGGAGAAATTTGTGCATTTGAAAATGGCTAACTCAACTGTGTTGGCAGGCAGAAAGAGAGGACTTCTTTTAGTGCCAACTGGCAGCTTTCTAAGCACTACCACACGCTCAAACTCATGTAAAAAGTCCATTTCATCTATTTTTTGCCAAGAAGACTGCCTAATATTACAAAGCGACTCGCTCACGACTCCTACAATCAAAGTGAATTTCTTCAACGTTCGCCACTGCCCAGATTGAACAGACTGTGAGAAGGTGACCCGGTTAGGAAAGGAGAGTCCAAGATGAACCAACCGAGTTAGACTTGCCATCTCATCTAATACGTTTCTTTCTTGGGGCTTCAATGTCTGAATAAATTTGTTGCGCAATGCCATAAACTGTTCAAGATGGATAAGCTTAGATATTACTCCTGCCTCAATCCTTTCCAAATTGTACATTCCTGATAAGTCAAGGAATCTTAGGTTTTCTAATCCTTCCATTCCGTGAGGAAGTGCCTCGATGTTTGTGGAAGAGATGTCAAACAGCCTCAGCTCTTTCAGTTTTGCTAGTGAAGGAATTGTGGATAAATTGCGGCATCTACTTAGTACCAGCGCACGGAGGTTCAACAAATCAGAAAGTGAGTCGGGCAGGCACTCGATGTCAGAATAGGTTAGATCAAGAACTCTGAGGCCACACATATGCTGAAACAAAAATGGAGAGATATCACCTTGAAGAGGATTACCTTGCAAAAACAAGGTAGTGAGTTTACGGCAGTTCGGGGTTGCTAAGAGGCTATGGATTCTGTTCCTCATCAATGAAACCCTCTCAACATCTCCTAACCATTCCTCATCTTTCAGGGGCTCTTCCATTCCGTTCCCAGCCTTGACTATGAAGCAAGGTTTATGCTTGGTCATACTGATTGCCATATCCCTAAGTAAGTCGTGCATCTTTATACACTTAACTGAATCATCATTGATGAAAGTTTCTAGCATGCAAGCACGTACGAGTCTGTTCACTATGGAATGCCCGTTGTCAAATTCAACTTCAATATTTCTTTCTTCATCTATTAATCCCTCACAAATCCAATATTTAATCACCTCTTCTACAGGGATCTTATAATCTTCTGGATACAATGAGCAGTATAAGAAACAAGCACGACTCTTGTCATTGCTTAAGCGGTCATAACTAAACTTTAGACGCCCCAAGACATCATCCTCCATACCTTCGATTTCAATCACTGACCCTTTCAATTGCTTCAATGCATTCCTCCATTCATGAATATCATCAACATCTCTAAGAGTCCCACCAACCGTGATGAGCGCCAGTGGTAGACCTCCACATTCTTTAGCCACAAGCTTCGCGAGAGCTTGTGCTTTTGATGACAGCACCACGTTGTTACCAATATGTTCTTTGAATAAAACCCATGCATGTTCTTCAGAAAGTACTTCTACTTTAATGTTTTTATCCGTCTTCATTTTACGACAAACTTCTAATGACCGACTTGTCAATGCTATCTTGCAACCATTTTCTTTACCAGGTTTAGGAATTCCAACTTTTTCTAGTGAAAAATCCTTCCACATATCATCTAGGATGAGCAAAAACTTCTGCCTCTTCATTAACGCTTCATACAATGCTGTTGCTCTGCTCACTTCATCATCACCCTCTTGCAAGTCCAATTCAACTTTCTTGGCAATATCTGCTTGTAGCCTATTCAAATTAAGATCTTGGGACACAGTCACCCAGATAATACTATGAAATTGCTTGGCATCCTTGAGACGATTGTTAATGTTCATCATGATGGTCGTCTTCCCGACCCCTCCCATTCCATATACACCAATCATTCCTATCTTTGAATCCTTAATCCAATCCAAAATCTGCTCTAAAGTTTCTTCCACTGATGTTTTACCTTCTAGAGATGTTGTGGGTAAGGTATGTACTGTTGCCGGTAGCTGATCAACTGCAACTCCACCCTGAAATAAACTTTTTTGCTTGAGCTCGTGCACTTCAGAAGCTTTTTCCAAAGCTCTTTTGCTTAGTTTTCCACCTGTGTAACAATTGGGCACACATCCATTGCAGCATCTCTCAAGTTCAGCAAATTCTTTCTCAATGACCGTCACTTCGTTTTTAACATTTTCGACATCTTTCAACCAGTTGTTCACTTCTTCCAGGGGAACCCTCCCTTGCAACTTAGCTCTCTCAATTTCATTAGTCACATCATTTTCTTTACTAGTTAGTTCATCCATCTTCTTTCTCAAATCCTCCACATTTTTATTTAGATTCTTCACATAAATTATCTGTCGAGCAAGAGGATCCCACAAAAACTTCAAAACTTCAAGAACAGCCTTAAAAAAATCCATAGTCACTGCAACACACAATAGAGGTGGACATATCATACCTTGAAAGTTGGAACAACTAAGAATAAATGAAAGAAAAAAAACGCAACAATTCAAACTAGAAAGAAAAAGAAAAAGATAAAAGAAATGAGTTTGATTGTAAGTTATTTGTAGCAATTGACATAATAAGTTATCAAATAGAATCATTTTCATTTCATATAGACATAAATTTATCATAATGCATATATATACTGTCAGGCCGTGTTTTGAGTCCAACTAAAAATGAGTTCATCTCATTTTATTTGACATCTCATTCATATTAATTAGACATCTCTCTCATATTAATTAGAGTATATAATTTATATAAATTGTTGGCTATATTTTTGATCCCTGTAACAAGATCTTTAATACATAACTAGCACTAAATAAAATCAGATGAACTCATTTTTATGTTGCATCCAAACAGGCCCATAGGCCCTTAATTCTTAATTTTTAAAATAATAATTTTATAGATTAAAATTTCATTTTATTTTATGAAATAACCAAAGCGAACAACATGTTTAGAATATTGGCCACCCTTTACCATCTTAGGTTTTTGCCTGCATCTTCATGTCTAAATGAACAAGAATATAGGCCATGGATAGAATGATTAGGGTTATCAAATCAGAATGATTCTTTAGAGGAATGGAGGACATGTGGGGCCTAGAAGATGAACTATCTGGATCCTTGATTTCAGATGTTTTCATAAACTATTAGAGCATCCATATTGTTGGCCGTTGATCTAATGGCTAAAGATAATCATATTGAAGTGATTCTTGAGACAAACAATGGAATTAGAGGTGGGGCCACAAGATTAATGGTCTAATCCCAGCACTCCGTAGTGTCGAGCTCACACTGGTCAAAGCTCTGCGGACCCATATGTACGTTTTTTTAAGTCCATCCATTTTTCTAGACCATTTTAGGGCATGGCCCAAAAATGAAGCAGATCCAAAGCTCAAGTGGATCACACCACAGGAAGTAGTAGAGATTGAACACCCACTGTTCAAAACTTGTGGGCTATAAAGGTCTATGATCAAGCTGATTTTTGTGTGCTCCCTTCATCTAAGTTTATGTGACTTTATGAACAGGTTAGATGTCAAATAAACATCACAGCTGGCCGTATGAAGTTTCAGTGGTGGGACTCATCATTGCCACTTGCTATGGTGAGGTCCACGAAGTTTAAGTGGTGGGACTCATCATTGCCACATGCTATGGTGAAGTCCACTTGAGCTTTGGATCTGCCTCTTTTTTGGGTCCATGCTGTAAAATGAGATGGAAAAATAAATGGATGGCATAGATACAACACATACATCATGGTGAGGCTCACAGAGCTTTTCTAATAGTAACTAGTACTGAGCTCGGTACTAGGGGTCACTACCAAATACGAGTCCCTAATCTATGGTCAAATGACTTTTTATTGTAAATGATTGGGAATTAAAAAAAAAAAAAAAAAAAAAAACTACCTACTTAATGTAGAATTTACATTCTGGAATCCTTTTGGGAAAGGTTTTCAACTAGCTACACCATTAATTAATGTAATTAACATTGGTCTAGCTTCTATTAGATTTTGTTTCTGGAAGTTGGCAAGGGGTTGGCAGCTCAGGTGGTCCCCAACCGTAATGTTTATGTAAAATCCACTTGGACCACCAGGTTCTCACCCCATATTTTACGCAGGTCCCAAAATCCAGCCCCAACCATGATTTAAGTGGACGACATGATTGGAAAAAGTGTATATGGCAACACTCACCCTCCAAACTGTTTCCTTCCATGGGCCACACACACCTAAATCATGGATGGGTATGATTTTTAGGCCTCATGCCTAAGTTTTGGTGTAGCATCGATCTAATGGTTGGAATGGACTTCATATAATCATCACAGTGAGCCCTCTAAAAAGTAATGGTGGATGTTGTTGTCACTGGTCATCTGGATATTTTGGCCATAGGCCTAATGTGTGATATTATAAATCTAATGGTTACTTACTACATTTTAGGCCCAAAAAATAAAAATAAAAATCAAGTGTGGGCTTCCCTACCCAACTTCTAAGAGATCTCCACTAATATAGTAAAAACATTTTAGGATATGCACTTGGGATTTTTGAGGAGGCCCACCATTATGCATGTGAGATCCATCATGACAAATAGATGTGTGTAATCACATGTTAGGCCTAGGACCGAAAAATCAGGTTGGCTTGTGATTTAGGTAGGCCATCAGTGTCAGTCACCAGTCCAGCTCAACAACAATCTTCAGTCAGCGGCATCCAGGACCCAGATGTGCCCAGGCTGAGAAGACTAAAACAAAGGCTACGGTTTCAGGGGAGACTGGATGATGGATAGTATTCTCGTATGGAATGTTTGGGGTATTGGTAATCAGAGTTCCATCATAACGGCTAAAAGGCTGATCAATACTCACAAGCCTTGGATCGTTGTCATTTTAGAATCTATGACTGGCGAGGACAAGAAAGTCAGATCCGGTCTTAAACTTGGTTTTCACTCCTCTTTCTCCAACGTGGCTGAAGGTGGTAAGATTTGGTTGTTCTGCCAGAATAATATTGTCGTATCTGTTATATTTACTTCTTCTCAGTCCCTAACACTTGCAGTCAATTTTCAGCAGTTCACATCTCCTATTTATCTCACCTTTGTATACGCTAGCTGTGACAGATACCGTAGAAGATTGTTATGGCAGGAGTTATCAGTTCATTCCAGGTCCTGGCAGGGCCTGTGGACAGTGAGTGGAGATTTTAATACTGTGACAGATGTTTCCGAAAGAAGGAGCCAGAGCCATCAGGCCAGCCCAAGCTCAGAAGAGTTTGTTGATGCGATTAATGATGCCGGCCTGATGGATGCAGGTTTTGTGGGTCCAAGATTTACATGGTGCAACAATCAAGTCGGCGCCTCTAGAGTATGGGCGAGGCTCGACAGGGTCCTCATCAATGGTTCTTAGGCTTCAGCTTTTCCCTCATTCTATGCGAAACACCTCCCTCGTTTTAATTCTGACCACGCTCCTCTCTTGTTGGCCCTCCCTTGTGGATATACATGAAATATTGACAATTACACTCTTTAAATTATGCCTTTTAGTATCTTATTTTGGGCTAATTCCATCCGATTTTTTGATTGTGATGATACTTATAGATAATGGAAGATGATGTGAAAAACGGAACAGATACGGAAGAATGTACATCTCCCAGATTTATGGTCCAGATGAGCCGTGAAGTTGTCCAACCCTCACGAAATCATCCAAGGCAGGTCATGGAATTTTATTGGGTGAAGAAAATGAAAGGAGTATCAGATTGCAATTATTTGGAAATCCAGGGGGCCACATGTATGTTGAACATGAAATCTTGGGATGATACTGTGACTGTACGGTTAAAATAGTATCACGAGTATGTCAGATGGTCCAGATTGAATGACAACAATGTGTGTGGGCCAGAGTATAGTGAGAGCATAAACGCTACGTACACCAACGTTAAAATATCGACTTTTTCGTGGAGCGAAATCTTGAGCTGATTTTTTTACTAGGGTGAAGAGTGCGTCGAAAAATGCCAAGGTGTCAAGTTTCACTTCTATCTGATGACTGTGAAGGAAGTTACAAGAGAAAAATGAAAACTAGCAATTTTTGTAAAAATAGAATAACAAACTGATGAGCTCCTCACATATCCTGATTCCTTGAAATTTTGGATTGAAATTAGGAATCCAATTTGGGCCATCCGATCCATTCACCTTAAAGAGCACATGAAATTAGGGCACATGTCCAAATTTGGTTGGAATACGAGATGCCAATACGCAAGACGATTAGAATCTAATTGATGGACGTTTGAGTATTTTTTTAGAGTTATGGTCATCCATTGCTCATGCCAACGGTCCATTTAGGCAAATAATATGCTTGAAATACGGCAAACGGTTCAGATTGTGAATCACTATAATATATTTTAAAAGAAAAGAATATATATATATATATATATATATATATATATATATATATATATATATATATATATAAAAGAAAAGAAGAGAGCACGTCACGTGCATTGGATGCTGGAAAGCAAAAAAGAAAGAAAGAAAGAGGCAACTGCCTCTATTCGGTCCTAGGTAAAAGAACAAAAAAAAAAACAAAGAGAGGAGAGAGGAGTTGCTGTTTTGGGTTTTCAACCGGCAAAGAAATAGAAAGGAGTTTCCATTTCTCCTCCAGATAGATGAAAGAGGAAGCTGCCGTTGAAAGTTTTGAGGCGGCTTAAATAGATATAAAGCTATGTGAAATCATCTCCTCTAGAGAGGAGATTGCTCAAGAAGGGATTGCTCCAAAACAGATTGCTCCAAAAGAGATTTCTTTTGACGGTGTTGGGGTTGACAGATTCATCACTGATTGAAAGAAATCAGAGGGTTGTGTAAGGGATGTGTTTCTTATCAATTATGTTTTTCTTCTTTCCAATTGAATCTCTGGTACATCCCATGAATTTTTAATTTCTTAGTTAGGGCTAAGATGAAGCCCCTAATTTGAATGATTCTTGTTGATTATTGATTTCATCCGGAATTGATTAATTTATTTCTTTCTCTATTATGATTAAATGAAAACTCCATACCTCTCCAATCTATGAGCTTACCCAAAGTCTAGAAGTGGATGTTGTTTGGAATCTTATTCTAGGTGTGCTTGTGTCTGACCATGAACAGGTTTTCCTACAGAGAAAGAAATAGGAATTTACATCTATTCATGCCTAAACATGGATGGAAAGATGTGATCCTTGAGATTTTTTTCCAATTTCATCTTCTGTGATTCATAATCAAGATATTAGATGGTGGATGTGGATTTAAGTGGTCTAGTTGATTCTTAATGTCTGTATATACATGACAATTGATGTGCATGCATTAGGGACAATTGATGTTAAGGGAAAAATCACTTGTGCTTCAAGGGAATTATACATCCTGTGTGCCTGAACAAGGACACAGATTGTGCTTTATTTATTAAATTTATATCAATCTGAATTAGGGTGAGTCAACAAGTAAAACAAGAGTTAGGATAATTAGGGGTGGATTCAAAAGTCATAGTGTTCTCCTTAAGTGAATTTTCCTTCTTTTTCTCAGTTATTTTTCATTGATTTTTGTTATTTTACTTAATAACTAGCTAAACTACTTGTTGGATTAGTTAAGAAGAATCATAAAATTCAAATTGTGACAACCAGTCCTCGTGGGAACGATCTCGTAATATGTACCATGTCTACACCTGATTCGTATACTTGCTAGTTTAAAATCAATTTAAATCAGGTTGGTTTAAATAAAACATCACCCATAGTGTCCCTACGGGCCCAAAGCCTTTCAGATTTCAGCGGATGTGGACCCATCATAAAGACTTCCTGCAGGTCGTGCGAGCTGCGTGGGACTTATTTGCCTCATCCCACCCCATGTTCAACCTAATTCTAAGTTAAAGAACGTGAAAAGGGCTCTAAAGGCTTGGAACAAGGATAGTTTTGGGAATGTTTTCGAGCAAGTTAGAATAGCTGAGCAAAATGTTTCAGCCTTAGAGGCTCAATTGCAGAATTCGTAGCCAGATTCCAATTTGGCCAGCAGCTCCCAGCTCCAGCTTGTGGCAGCGATTGAAAATCTCAGGAGGGTGGAGATGTTGGAGGAATTTTTTTGGAAACAGAAAGCCAGAAACAGTTGGCTAGAGGAAGGCGATAAAAACACCAAGCTTTTCCATGCTTCAGCTAAGGAAAAACAGAGAAGGGCAGCTATCATATTTATCAAGCTGGACTCGGGCCACATCTTGGAAGAGCTGGTGGACATTAAAGAGGCTGCTTGCAGCCATTTTGAGAGCCAATTTGCTGCCGATAACGTGCAGATTGATGAGTCTATATTGGCCCCAATCCCCTCCAAAGTATCTCAGGAGATGAATGCTAGTCTTTTGGCCCTTCCCACGCTCCTCAAAGTTCATATGGTGGTGAAGAACATTCCCAAAGACGCTGCTCCTGGGCCTGATGGATTTTCAGCCAGTTTTTTCTCCTCGTGCTGGGAAATAGTTGGTAATGATCTTCTCAAAGCAGCCACGCACATTTTTTTCCTTAGGGCCATGTCAGCATCCCTTATTTGTCTTATTCCGAAGAAATCGCCCCCCTCCTCCTCAGATTTCAGGCCTGTTAACTTGTGTAATTGTATATACAAGATCATATCCAGCATCATCGTGGCAAGGCTGAATTTTGCACTTCCTTTGCTTATCTCGCCGGAGTAAGGAGCTTTTGTCAGGGGCAGATCGATGGCCGAGAGCATCGCTCTGGCTCAAGAAATGGTTAGAGATTTAGACAGGAAAGTTCGTGGGGGAAATGTAGTGATAAAACTCGACATGGAGAAAGCCTACGATAGGCTAGATTGGAATTTCTTGAAGCATGTGTTATTGAAGTTTGGTTTCAGCCATTCCTGGGTGAAGATAGCTGAAAATTGTTGGAGTAATGCCTGGTTCTCGATTCTCATCAACAGTGAAGCCACCGGGTTCTTCAAATCTTTGAGAGGTATTCGGCAGGGTGACCCGCTTTCCCCTAGTCTGTTTATTCTAGCAGCAAAAACTCTTAGTAGGGGTATTAAAGGCCTGATCAATCAAGGCAAATGTGCTCCTTTCAAGCTTAGAAGGGGTTGCTCGAGCATCTCTCACCTTTTGTATGCGAATGACACTCTCATTTTCATCCATGGGGGCATAGCCTCTCTTCGTGCGCTTAAAGCTTTCTTGGAATCTTACCAACGAGCCTCGAGTCAGAAGATAAATCTCTATAAGAGTGTGCTTATCTGCTTAGCCAAGCTCCCTCCTGTCAGGGCCAGGAGAACCGAAAGATTGCTAGGCATCACTCAGTGCACTTCAGGCCTGACTTATCTGCGCATGCCATTGGCCTTTGGTAGATTGAAATCGAGTGCATTTCTCCCTCTTATCCAGAAGATAGAGAACCGGATTGGTGGGTGGCAAGCACATTTCCTATCTCAGGCAGGTAGGCTAGTGCTGATTAAGCATGTTCTTGGAAGTATTCTAGTTCACTCTATGGCTACAACTCTCATCCCATCCAGTGTCCTCAAATCGTTGGAGCGGCATTTTGCTAATTTCCTTTGGGGCTGGTCTGAGGGAAAGAAGAAATTGCATTGGAAGAGTTGGCAATTGGTCGGCGTGCCTAAAGCTGAAGATGGTTTGGGTGTTAGGAAATTGTCGGATTTCATGAAGGCCCTCTGGCTGAAGTTGGGCTGGGCGGCTAAGTTCCAAGAGGGAAATAGCTTGTGGAAGATGTTCATTGTGGCGAAATACAAGCTGCGTAGGCCTGATGCTGGCCTTGTCAGCCCGCCTACATACGCCTCTCCCATTTAGAAGCAAATTCATGCGTTGATGCCTATTCCAAACTGCAATGTGCGTTGGCAGATTGGTAGAGGATCCTGCAGCTTCTGGACTGAAAATTGGTCAGGTATGGGCCCCCTTATCAATATTTCCTCGCCCCTTGTCCCTGCTTCTCTGCTCTCGACCCCGGTAAATCAAGTGATTGGGAAGAATGGGCCTCTTCCGCCTTCGTTTGCCTTCGCCTTCCTCCCTCAATATGTTATAGATTTTATCTTTCAGGGAGGTTTCTGTCTACCGGACAGAGGTGATTGCTGTATCTGGCCGTTCTTTGCTTCGAGTGATTTCTTCGCCAAATCTGCATGGGAGCTCAATAGGGCTGCCTTCCCGCGCAATGCCCAGTCGAGGTGGGTCTGGCACGAGAAATTGCCGCCCAAAGTCTCGCTTTTCGTTTGGAGAATTCTGAAGAGGGCGGATCCCAATTGATGCAGCTGTGCAGGGGCGCGATATATCTCTGGCCTCCAAGTGTGTCTGCTGCAATGGCGTTGCACCTGGAGGTCACAACATTGAATCCCTGCATCATCTTTTCTTCTCCAGCAAGACAACTTTAGTGGTTTGGAAGGTTTTTGGGCAGGCTTTCGATATCCCCTTTGACTTTAATTTGCCCCATCCAAGACACCCTCGATCTATGGTGGATCCTTGCAGGGCTGCAGCGGCATCTCTCCCCGATTCTTAGGATTTCCCCCTCCCTGAATTTGTGGGAGATCCGGAAGTCTAGGAACTCGGCTAGATTTGAGGGCAAGGCTATGCAGGTGGCTGAGATTGTGTTCAAGGTAAAATGCTGGATTTCCTCGCTAGTTAAGCGCACCCCTGAATTGTTGTGCCCGCCCCCCTCCAGATCTACTCGCTCGCTTCTGGGGATCTTAGTTTCTCCCTGCCCCCTGTAACACCCAACCCAAGGACATAATATTGTCCGCTTTGCCCACAGGGCTCACGGCTTTGTTTTCAGGGTTGCCCCTAAAACGCGCTGTTCCAATTAAGGTCCAATATTTTCTCTTTAGACCCCGACGAACTGGAGCGCTATTTTCGAAGTGGATCGGATTAGACGGCTCACTCCAACCCATGCTCGGACCACAGCCTGAATGAACCCTCACGGCTTTGTTTCTGCTTAGCGGAAGCATAGGGCCACACACCCACAGAACATGTTGTTCCAATTAAGGTCCAATATTGTTCGCTTTAGGCCCCAACCGACTGAAGCGCTATTTTTGAGGGGGGTCCGGATCAAACGGCTCACCCCAACCCACGCTCGAACCACAGCCCGGATGAACCCTCGCAGCTTTGTTTCTGCTCAGTAGAAGCACATGGCCACACACCCACAAAACGCGTTGTTCCAATTAAAGTCCAATATTGTCCGCTTTAGGCCCTGACTGACTGGAGCGTTATTTTCGAAGGGGGTCCGGATCAGACGGCTCACCCCAACCCACGCTCGGACCATAGCCCGGATGAACCCTCACGGCTTTGTTTCTACTCAGCGTAAGCACAGGGCCACACACCCACAGAACGCGTTGTTCCAATTAAGGTCCAATATTGTCTGTTTTAGGCCACGACCGACTAGAGACTATTTTTGAAGGGGGTCCGGATCAGACGGCTCACCCCAACCCACGCTCGGACCACAACCCAGATGAACCCTCACAGCTTTATTTCTGCTCAGCGGAAGCACAGGGCCACATGCGTTCTGTGGGTGGGGTTCGATTTTTTTGTGGCCAGGTTTGGTCTGTCAGGCGCGCCCTATCGCATCAGGTTGTATTTCCTCGGTTTATACGATATATGGTAACCCTTTTATTTTTTTATTTAAAAATAAAAATAAAAAAAGGCCACACCATAGAAAGCAGTTGGGAGAGAGACGTCTACCCTTGATTTTAATCCGTCCCACCATGACGATTATATAAAATCCAACCCAAACATTATATGCCATTCCAAAATTTAGGCTTGGGGGTCTAAAAATTAGGCCCATCTATAGTTCAAGTTATACATAGTTTCTAATCGTATGGTCTAATTGAATCACCGGTGGGGCTGATATTTGAGGCGTGAGCCTGACAAAAGGTGACACACCTGGTGGTCGAGGTGGATTTCACATAAACATCATGATGAGCCTTGCCAAAGCCGCCCAAGTTGCCGACCCCTTTGATAGAAGTACTCCAATGACAACTACATAATATGGTGGGATAGATTATTGAGAACCCTTTTGAAAAAGGTAATGGAACATAAATTATATATTAAGTTGGCAGTTTTTTTTTTTGTAAAATACCCTAAATGCTTTGTTCATTTTGTTGGCCATATTTTCTTATAAATAATATGAACCATTCATTTTGATGGCCATTGATTGTATGACTAGGATAAGCAGTTAAATTGATTCTTAGGAGGAATGGGAAGTAGAGGTAGGGCCCATAGGATTAATAGTCGAATCCATGATAAGACACTAGGGCCCATAGGATTAATACCGGAATCCATGCTCAGACACTATTTATCGTGATTGATCTGGACCATCCACTTTGTTAGCCACTGACTAGATGTTTAGGATCATTAGATTGATGTTATTCTTGAGAGGAAAGGGAACTATAGATTAGCCCACAAGCAGGATCCTCGAAATCCAAGAATAGAGCTTTTCTATAATGCTTTGGACCGTCCATTTTGTTGGAGATTGACCATGGCTTGCATTGTCATATCAAAATGATTCTTTAGAGTTGCCTAGTGGGTGGGCCACATCCATGTTCGAACCATTTTTTGCCAAAAGTGGTCTAAGCCATCCATTTCATTGGCCATTGATTAGATAAATAGGATCAACAAATCATAGCAAGCATTGGGAGGTAGGAGGAAGTAGAGGTGGACCCACATGATTGCCGACCTATATTTGTCATGGGTAGGAAGACTTATACTTTCCTTGTAAACAGTGAAAACAGAGAGAAGCCAAAAGGTTTTCTGTATTTGAGACAACCTAAAGGGGTTGAATATATAGAGATTACAGTCATCTATACAGGGAAAATAAAAAAATCAGAATCTTCTACCTATGGAAACGAACTATACAAGGTATACTAACTATACAAGGTATACAAGGTATGTGAGCCTGTCTAACACCCCCCCTCAAACTAATGCTGGTCATCGGCAAGTAATAGTTTGCCAACTAGAAATGAGTGACGTGCATAAGTGAGGGACTTGGTGAGAATGTCGGCAATCTGATCATGGGATGCAACATGTGGAAGAGAAATGAGCTCAGACTGAAATTTCTCGCGGATAAAGTGACAGTCAACTTCAATATGCTTCGTGCGTTCATGAAAAACCGGGTTAAGAGGCAATCTGAATGACACTTAGATTATTGACATGAAGTGGAGTAGGATTCTGCAGAGGAATGCCTAAGTCGAAAAGAAGTCCACGTAACCAGACAAGTTCACTACACGCAGTGGACATCGCCTGATACTCGGCTTTTGTGCTTGATTTGGAAACAGTGGTCTGCTTCTTACACTTCCAAGAGATGAGAGAAGTGCCAAGAAAAACACAGTAGCCAGTGGTAGATCTTCGTGTGAGAACGCAACCGGCCCAATCAACATCCGAATAAGCACGAAGGTCCAGAGTCGCCGTGGAAGAGAAGAACAGTGAGCGATCTAGAGTTCCACGTAGGTACCATAGGATGCGCAACACCGCAGTCATATGAAGAGTCCGAGGAGTAGAAACAAACTGACTGACGACTTGGACAGTGCAGGCAATATCAGGGCGAGTCATAGTTAAGTAAACCAGACTCCCAACCAAACGGCGGTACAAGTCGGGTTGCACAAGAAGATTACCATCGTCACGGCCATATTGAACGTTAAGTTCTAAGGGAGTCTGAACTGTCTTCTGATCCGTCAATGATGCCAAGGTGAGAAGATCCTTGGTATATTTACGCTGGCTGACCAAGATCCCACGTTTAGAACGTGAAATTTCAAGTCCAAGAAAGTATGTTAGATGACCGAGGTCTTTCATCTTGAAGGAGGATTGCAGAACTTCCTTTAGAGCCGAGATCCCAGTAGCATCGCTACCAGTTGCAGAACTTCCTTTAGAGCCGAGATCCCAGTAGCATCGCTACCAGTCAGAAGTAGGTCATCAACATAGATGAGAACAATGACAATTCCGCGAGCAGTGGTGTGCAAAAATAAGGATGGGTCATGACTACTTTGAGTAAAGCCAGTACTTGTAACAATATCGTGAAAGCGTTGGAACCATGCCCGAGGTGCCTGTTTGAGGCTATACAAGGCTTTCTTTAGGCAACATACTTTATTGTTAGGAATTAAAGAGCCAGGAGGAGGTTTCAAATATACTGTTTCGTGGAGGACTCCATGAAGAAAAGCATTTTTCACATCCATCTGAGCAAGTGGCCAAGAGCGAACGGAAGATTTTGCCAGAATAGTACGAACAGTTTTCATCTTGGCCATGGGAGCGAATGTCTCATCATAATCAATTCCATATTCCTGTTTGTATCCCTGAGCGACAAGTCAAGCCTTGTATCGATCCAATGATCCATCAGACTTGAGCTTGACAGAATAAATCCATTTGCTACCAATTAGTTGTTGGTTAGTGGGTCGAGTGACAATGTCCCACGTATGATTATAATCCAATGCCGTAAATTCTTCTGCCATAGCCTTCTTCCAACAATCATGAGTATCTGCCTAAGTGTATGAAGTAGGAATAGAGACAGTATCCAGAGTAGCATTCATGGCAGACATAGAGCATATCAAGTGATCAGGTGCTCGATGTGCATGAGCGGAACGGCGTATCGAGGTAGGTTCGGGATCTGCAACAGGTACAATAGGTTCGGGTTGAGCAATAGGTGATGGATCTATATGTGGTCAACACGAGTAAACCTGCAATGAACGAGGGAGAGTATGCAAGGCAAAAGGAATATCAGGAAAGGTGATTAGACCAGGAGAGTTTGGGGTGTGCGGAGGAGGAAGAGATGAATGAAAGGCAATATGTTCAAGAAAAACATCAGGTCTTGAAACCTGAACACGATGAGAAACTGGATCATAACATCGAAAACCCTTCTGAGTTTTTCCAAATCCCAAGTACATACATTTGATCGATTTGGGAGAAAGTTTGTTACGCTCACGTGAAGCCATGTGAACATAACAGACACAACCAAAAACATGAAATGTGGAATATGCAGGAGGTAAGCTGGTGAGAATAAAGTATGGAGATTTATTGTTCAGAACATTGGTTGGCATCCGGTTAATCAAGTAGCCTGAATGTAACATTGTTTCAGCCTAGAAAGAATGAGGAACACCCATAGTTGTCATCAGAGTATTGGCTGTTTCAACAATATGAAGATTTTTTTGTTCAGCCACCCCGTTCTGTTGTGGAGTATCAGAACAAGTAGTCTGATGAATAATCCCATGACCCTGAAGAAATGTACGAAAATCTGTTGAGAGATATTCCCCCCCTGAGTCAGAGCGGAGAGTTTGAACTGGAACCCGAAATTGAGTCTCCACTATAGAGTGAAATATCTAGAATTTTTCAAAAACCTGTGACTTCGAGTGCAGAAAGTAAATCCATGTGTAACGTGTGAAATTATTAATGAATATAACATAATATCATAACCCAGAGAGAGACATAATTGGTGGACCCTAGACATCCGTATGCACTAGTTCAAATATTGAAGATGATTTTGTAGTACTTACTTTTTGAAAGACACTTACTTTTTGAAAGATAACAAGATGAACAAGAATAATCCAAATCTTTTTCATTAAGAGAAATATTCCCTAACATGCCAAAAGAAAATAACTAAATTAACCGATCGGAATGTGGATGACCCAGGCGAAGGTGCCACAGTTTCCACAATTTATTTTCCGCACAAATATCTGATGAAGAGGGAGAAAAGAAACACCGAGCCGGAGTGACAGATGGATCAAATTCCAGCATGTACAGACGACCATGCCGCCTACCCATTCCAAGTACCTTCCCCGTTCCCAGATCCTGCACAAAACAACAGTTGGGAAGAAATATGACTAAGCAGTTATTGGATGTGAGTTGACCAACTGAAATTAAATTGGAGGAGAGGTGAGGGACATGAAACCCATCACGAAGGGTGAACTAGCAATGAGCAGAATGAGAGAAAGTCAATGATACAGTACCAGTCATATAATTGGAAGCACCCGAATCGAAGAACCATGTAGAAGATGGGGATATATCTGACATTCCGACCCAGAAAGGACCTCAACGATTTGCTGAAGTATCGCAGGAGTCAAAGGCGATGAAAGACCTTCAGCAGAAACAGTAGATGAAATATCACCAACAGACGGTTCGGAAGAAATAGTGGTAGCAGTAGCACGACCACGGCCACGGCCGAAAGAAGATGCATTGGCATGTGTACGGCAGTCCTGAATACCATGATCAGTCCGTCGACAATAAGCGCACCATTCTTTACATTGAGCGACGACATGACTCACCTTATTGCAGCCGCGACAAGTTAAAGGAGTGGAACCATGGGTTGGTGTAGTGGTGGACACAGCACCATATCAGATGATCCCGAAGTTGAGGAAGGAAGAGAGAACTTTCAGTCGTTGTTCCTCAGCTAATAAATCATTAATAACCGAATTCAATGAAGGAGTAGGGTTACGGTTCAGGAGAGCAGCCCAACAATGCTCAAATTCCGGACGCAGCTTCATAAGAAACTGTCGAACTTGCGCACTCTCACGCATAGTTTGGAATATCTTAAAGTTATGAGGAAATGTTGGATCCATCATAACCATCTCAATCCAAATGGTGACAATTTTAGAGTAAAATGATTGAATACTGTCGTCACCCTAAGTAAGGTTAACGAGATCCTATTCCAGGCGGTATAACCGGGCCACATTACTCTGTTGATAAATTGTCTGGAGATGCTCCCACATTGCCTTAGCAGTGCGATGAGGTGTGAGGCCAACAACAATGGATCGATCGACCGAATCGAGAATCCAGGTAATAATCTGTCCATTGTTCATTTCCCAATCAGCTAATTTGTCAGCATCTGTGAAAGTGGGGATAGTAACAGATCCATCAATTAGTCCCTACAAACCACGACCCTTGAGGAAGTTCTGAAAATGGATGGCCCATAGAGAATAGATGGTACCATCAAAGCTACAACGTGGGGCCTCTATTCGTGATGAGTCCTTGTCCATTGATCTGAAGTAATGTAAACCACGCGAAGAGTCACAGCAGAAAGAGGTTTTGAATGTACCTTGCAGCAGAACGAGCACAGCAGGCAACAGAAGGAGATACCCAAGGGAATGTAGTTTCTGAATCTGGATCTGGCGCAATAGTAACAGCAACAGGGGTTGCTGGATTTGGATCTGGATGTAGATCTGGCACAATAGCAACATGACTGAGAGCAGAGGAGCGTGCGGAAGGGCTGAGGGAGCAGCAAGAGCGTCGAATGATGCAACCGGGGCTAGCGGATGAACAGCAAGGGTAGTCTGACATTGCAAGGGCGATCGGACGAGTAACAAGGAATGGCCGGACGTCGCAGGGGTGTTCGGATCTGTCAGGACGAGCGGACGAGCAACAAGGGGCAGTCGGACGTTGCAGGTGTGGTCGGACGCAGCAGTAGAGGTGGCCGGACGCAGCAGGAATGGTCAGATTCAGGAGGTGTGACACTGCAGAGGCTGTGTGACGCTACAGGAATGGCCGAACGCAGCAGGAATGGTCGGATCTAGCAGAAGGTGGTGCCGGTGACGAAGGGGTGGCCAGATTTGGATCAGTAGGGCTCTGATACCATGTAAACAGTGAAAACAGAGAGAAGCTAAAAGGTTTTCTGTATTTGAGACAACCCAAAGGGGTTGAATATATAGAGATTGCAATCATCTATACAAGGAAAATAATAAAATCAGAATCTTCTACCTATGGAAATGAACTATACAAGGTATACTAGCTATACAAGGTATACAAAGTATACAAGGCATGTGAGCCTGTCTAACATTCCTAACAAACGTGGTGAGTTTAAAATTCTGTCCCCTTTTTAACTTATATTTAGAAAGAATAGTCGACCTATGTAAGTGATTGGGCTCATGTAACCAAGAGTTGCATTGAATGGGCTTAACAAGTCTTCCTGAAGAGCGCCTTTTTCTAATGACTTGGCCGAATTATGAAATCTCTTATTACTTGGCTGAATTATGAATTATGGAACATGTCAGAGAATTTTACAGCTATTTTATGGAGTATGGGATGTTTCACATTTTTTTCTCGAGAGAGGTAGGATTTTTTATTTTTATTTTTCTTTGGATAATGTCCTACAAATAAAAAAGTATTTTTTTTTAATAGTTAATTTACGTTATTGTTTGAAGGCTAGCAACTCCTAATCAGAATTCCTATTTAAATGATCTACCATGAAGTAACATTCAACACCAAAAGCTACAAAACAGTTTTAACAACAATCCACATGTAACATGCTCGTAACATTATTCAATATGCAGTGATATCCAAATGTTGAACATGCTTCATTGAATTAGTTTTAGGTCTACCTCAACTTCCTGTAGGCTGTAGCAGAGCACTGGCTGGTGCGTTGTTGACTGTTGATGTGAAAATTATATATTGATTAACAACGGCGAAATCCGATGGAGTCAGACAATTTGCATGCGCATGAGAAATTTCACGGATAATTTATCTTTTCACCAATGACAATGATGATGGACGGAGATTGCTCGATTAAAAAATAATTTAGAAAAGAAGAAGAAGAAGAAGAAGAAGAAGAAGAAGAAGTTATGTCAAGCATGCAAGAAATAACCCAAGAACTTGAAAAAGGACTTGGAGTCTAAAACAACTAAATGGACTAAATGGAGATGTGGCTCTTGTACATGGAAGTGAAGATATTTTGAATAATGGATCTCTCGAGCGCCTGGCTTGTGTTTAAAGTTCACGACTGTTTCAATTGAGATGGGTGGTTTAGACCATGTACTACAGCCGGTCTGTGGCCCGAGTCCAGCAAGCGCAATTTTGTAATATATACGATATCTAAAAATTCTCATTTACTCCTGTTGTTACTCTTTTTTACTCTTTTAACTTACACCCGATCTCGCTCCATGTGTATGTCGGGGTCGCTATCACGATAAAATTGCTAATTGCAAAGAAAAGGGTGGTTGGCTTTGGTGGGCCCCACCTTAATGTGTTTCTAAAATTTACCCCAACCAACAGATGCATCCACAGCTCATGTAGATCCATTATTGGAACTAGTCTCTGTTGGGGGACTGCGGAAGCACACATAAATGAATCAAGCAAAGTATTCCAATCACACAACCAAGTTCAATTACAACCACTCTGAATTTAATATGGAAAACTCCTTTTAGAAAAAAAAAAAACCATGGCACCGAGCAACAATAACAAACTATGAAAGTAGGAAATTATAAGAGAGAGAGATTATCCGATTTGAACAAGCTTCGAATCTCCCTTATAAGCCCTTGAAATCCTTTGGAACGAATTAAAAAGCTCTGAGACACCTTATTTATGATTACACCATGTATATAGCTTTAATTATGATAATCACAATCGAAATAGGGCTTTCTAATTCGTTGCTAAGGGTTTAAAGGGCATAGCTAGGGCTTGTGAAGTGGATTCGAAGTTTGTTTGAATCGGTAACACTCAATCTCTTGTAATTTTTTCTTTCGTAATGCATACTTGTTGCTTTGCACCATGGTTTTTTTTCCCTAAAGTGTTTTTCCACGTAAAATTCGAATTGTGTTTGGTCTTGGTTGTGCAGTTGTGTGTTCTTTCTTGATTTGTCTCTATGTCCTTCAGTGGTTGCCTAACATACCATGTCAAATCACACCAACCCAACAATCTAACCATCTAATCGGTAGCCTTTGATATATGGACAGTCAAGATTGTATACAGGAAAAATAGTCAATCAACAATTCAAATGGTTTATTTTTTGGGGGCCATCATGGTCTACTTCCTATCATCAAAAATTACTTTCGATAAGGAAACCATAACCATCCATGTCTTGGAAAAAAGGATTACTACAAAAACAAGACTAAATCAAGGATGGTTTGGATCACCCTATCAGTATGAGCTATATAAAATATGTTCTGGACTTAATGGACAGTTCAGATTGAGTGGACTGTGAAGTGACCTAATCCAACCAGGAGAATATAATTTAAAGTATTCCTGGAGCACTGGGGCATTTCTAATACGTACACATAGATACACGTCTTACAAAAGAAAAAATTACATTGCAATGTAAAAGTGTTTTTATTAAACTACCTCATTGATTACAATTATTTTCACTAAAATACCTTCAGTTAGAGAAATCATATATTTAGGTGGGTTACTTTTTGTAAATGATGAAACTGGCATTTTAATTCATTTTTACCACGTGAACGGCTTGTGCAAGCAGTACATACTAAAATTGTCACACACATGAAATTGCGCTAAAGGTGACTAATTTTTAGTGCATGTGTATTAATTTAGACAGGCACTTTTATCATTTAGAAAAAATAACCCACCTAATCTAGCTTCCATTAGATTTCTCTAACCGATGATATCGGGGCAAAGCTAACCAAATTAAAGAGGTAACTTAATAAAAACCTTTTCCAAAATAACTGAATTAATGAGGTAGCTTAATAATTTTTTTTTTTTTAAAAAAAAAACCCTTTTCTAAACAAGTACGAAGATGTAATTTCTATAATAATTAGGTAGCAATTCGGTAGAATCCCAATGAAAAACCAAGCTTTTATGTAACTGAGACATTCTTATCATTTAATATGCAAGGGTACTGAAAATGAAAGCAAGCTCTATTGAATTAGTTAGCTGGCGTACCTTAAACTCCAAACAGCGTGTAATAGTCCCGTGCTTATAGGCTGACTGTTGATGGGTGAAGGTGTCAATAAATATTTAAGGTGAGATCAAACAGTTCGTCCTTAGTGTTATAAAGGAACTAATGAGCAATCCTGTAGCACTGACGGATAGATGGATGAATAGATGGACAGCGGAACGAGGTCAGAGGAAATAGCGTGCAAAACTGAGGCGCAAAACTCCAATGGTGATTCAAAGCTCACCGTAACCAAACAAGAGCAGATGGCTGTGGGATAAGAAAGAAAGGAAAAAAAAAATTTATTTGTAAAACAAGCACTTCTTTGACATTATTTAAACCAAGAGAGCTCTCCCAATACACCTCCATCAATGTTTTATTAATTGAAGCAAATGGTCTTTTTTTTTGGTTAGCTGGTCAGTACACCCACTGTCAGTTCACACTTCACTGTTAGCCACCCCCACTAGGGAATCGATACCAAGACCTCAGTGTTAAAACGAGGTATCTTTCACTCAGTCTACCACTTGAGCTATGGATCAGGGTGTAGCAAATGGTCTTAAAATAAAGGGGAGTTATTTGATACTTTGGCAGAGTAAGATGCATGATTTATTCACCAGCAGTCAGAAATTGTACATATGACATGAGTTAACCCAGATCAAACCAACTAAATTGTGGAACTTAAGTACCATTTGATCAGATTGGTTGGACAATCCCTGCCTTTGTTCTGTGAAACACTTGTTGGCCAAAATAGGACAATTATATATTTATATTTTTAACCGTTTAATAAATGTCCATTGATCCGATATTCAGCTAAAGAAATAAGCGTAATTATAGGTTCATGATACATCTAAACGGGGACACATAATTTGGACAGTATAATTTGAATTAGTTATATGCCAAGTATACAGTTTCGTTCGCTAAAGGAGAGTGAGATTTTGGAAGGCCAGATTCCCTATTTTATGAATGAATTTTTCTTTTTAACAAAAAAGAAAAAAAAAGTAAAAAGAAAAAGAAAAGAAGAAGAAAAAGCAGAAAAGTATGCAGTTTGTAAGTACATGCAGATCATCCATTACACTTTGTCAGAATATCAAAGTTCTTATTTAAAATAAGGTATTTAGGTTATCTATTTAATGGCTGCAATTTCAATGTCTTGCAACATGTTAATAAATTAACAGGCTTTAATATCTTCTAAAGTTTAATTATGCATTACCCCATGTGCCTCACATGCAGAGATGGCAGATGGTCTTGGCTTGGGCTTGATCATATGTCTGATCTCCCGCCGACTATTAGAGGCTTGATTCTTCTAGACAAGGTGGGCCTTGGCATGGTTCACAAGACAGTCTTTCCATCCAATCCTAGAGTACAGTTCCATATGTATATTTCCCCTTTTACGATAGGTCTTGGCCTAGGTATATTTCCCCTTTTACGA